>CM060310.1:70409322-70416822 GCA_030674185.1 Monoplex corrugatus | reverse complement strand
CCCTTTTGTTTTCTCCTCTCTGCACCCACCCCTTCATCTTACTCCCCTTTTGTTTTCCCTCTCTGCACCCACCCCTTCATCTCACTCCTCTTTTGTTTTCCCCTCTCTGCACCCACCCCTTCATCTCACTCCCCTTTCGTTTTCCCCTCTCTGCACCCACCCCTTCATCTCACTCCCCTTTTGTTTTCTCCTCTCTGCACCCACCCCTTTCATCTCACTCCCCTTTCGTTTTCCCCTCTCAGTATGCACGTGTTTTGTGTCCTTAATTTTTTGTCATTGTGAGTGAATGTACGCTTTGTTTTGAGTTGTAAATCAAGAATTGGCGCTTTCCTAAGGGAGCAGACCTACCAAGATTTGGGTATCAAGATTGTGATGTTTAGTGTTTCAGTTCTAATTAACCAATCATCATGATATTTGGCAAGAAGATACCTCAGACAGTATTCTATGGATTGATTATCTTTGTTGGGGTCTGTGAGTTATGAAAAGTTGACAAAAATTAATCAATTAAAAAATGTTCTCGCGAAAATAAAAAAAATATAGTACATACTGTTACATTCATAACTACACACAGATTCATGTTAGGAATTTGATATTTAGTGAGCAAATACATCTGTATAGTATATATGGCATGTAGTAAAATCTTAGCTCTACTATCATTATTTTCTGTACAATCATCATACAATTTTTAGAATAATTTTAATAAAAAAAAATATAATACAACTTTTCATAAGAATGTTTCTTTCAAGTAGAACTGCAAGATTTTACTAACGGCTATAGGTACCTGTCCCTGCTATATGTGTGCCAAATATCAAGGAAATCGAATGAAAACTTTTGAACATATTATGTCTGATGAATACATCTGGGTATGTCTGGGTAGATCTGCCCCTGTAATATCATTAGTAATACAATTGATGTCCCATCTATTTACCAACTATGTGATTACCCCCATGTTCTCATTTTGGTTCTCCAGCGCACTTCCAGACCAGCACCATGACAGCAGACCGGGAAAAACCATGCTTGTTGAGGGAGTTTTACACATTGACGATAAAAAAGGGGATGATAGTAATGATTATATGGAGATCCTTTTCTGAGTTAGACTATGTGACAGGGCTTTACTCTATTGTCAGTATAACTTTAGTTAACCCAACAATGAAATGGTTGTTGAATTGAATTGGATTGGCTGTACCCTCACTTGCTTATCCTGGCGTCGACAATGCCCAAGAGATGCAGGTACCTGCTGTGTTGGTGAAAATTTTGATCAACATTTTGGTAATGCATACATAAGTGGAATGGCCTCGACTCTGTGGTCTTACCAACGATCCATGGCATGGTCAGCTTTGATTAGGAGCTGCTCAAGGCTGAACAATTTCTCACACACACACACACACACACACACACACACACACACACACACACACACAACACACACACACATACACACACACATACACACACACACAACACACACTACACACACACACACACACACACACACACACACACACACACACACACACTCACATACGCACATTTTTTTTCACTGATGAGGGTTCGAACTCACGACTTCCCAGTCAGTACTCCATTGCACTAACCACTAAACCACGATGACAATTTGTTCAGGTAACGGTTATTTTTTTTGGTTTCAATTGTTAGTCTCCATTTCGTTTGGAATGTGCAATTAATACATGTATTAAGTGCATTTTTAGCTCTAAGGTATTGTGATTTTCAAAATGCCCATTTTAAATACATTTTTAGTGTCCTTAACTCTTTGACGACGGGCTACATCGATTGAAGTAAGAGCTGAGCTCTCATTGAGGACGGACTACTTCGATCATAGTAACAGACGGTCTAGGGTATATAACTCCCTCTACTTTTGTTATGCTAATGATTCAGTAGTTAGCAGTTGCTTCCCTTGTGGGAGGAACTTCCGTTGAACGCTTCAGCTACGTTTTGCCGGTTTCTTTGTCTAAAATCGATGGAAAATGGCTCAAAGGTGACAGTTCTCAGCGATTTCACTGTGGCAGCCCTAGGCCAGCAGGAGAGTTCAGCTGTGGCAAGTGCAGTCACAGTAGAGTTAATTATATTTACATTTGATTTCAATTTTTTTCTTACCCCCCCCCCCCCACCCGGTGATAAATTTGATGGAATGGTCAAAAGCAGGGGCATATCCTTAGATTATATGCGCAAATGCATTTGACAATTTTCCTTTTCCAGTTTCTTTTTCTGCTCTTCATGAAGCATGGTGTACATTTTGATATGGTTATAACCCTGATGTGGCTTGCGCAGTCGGCTGGGCTTTAAACAACAATAACAATAACAATGACAACAACAATCCAATCCAAACCAATCCAGCTCCTCTTACGTTAACACAACGCTAACTCATACCATTTTGTGAAAAACGCCTGATAGTAATTTATATTATATTCCATTGACAGAACGGAGATCAGGTGAGAATATGGCTGAGTTCCAATAAACCATTCGGCACCTTTAACTGCCAGGTAAGATTATTATTTATCTATGTGCGCTTGTGTGTCTACACTCGCGCATTGGCGTGCGTTCGTGTGTGGGTGTTGTTGTATGCATGTTTGCATACATGTATGCATCTATGTATGAAAGTTTGAATGTCTGTACGTGCGTATGCATGCGTATATGCGTCTATAATCATCCTTACGTATATAAATAATGGACACTACCGTCAATCTGCTGGATAATCAAGCATACTGGTTTTCAGTTTCAAAATTTTGAACTTCAAAACAGTAACTCAAAGGCAGGTCGTGCCCTGCATGCACTGCTGTCGCGAGATTGTTCTGTTGCAGACGATGTCTTTTCAGTTGGAGATTTTGACCACACAGTTCACAAACTGGGCCCTTAAAATACCTTGATCTGGCTGTGTATGTGTCTTCGGCAGGTAGTCGAGGTCTCGCCACAATACATGTATAGCAGGTTTCTATAGACCACTATTCTGTACACTGCAATCTTTGTGGCGAGTCTGATGCCATGGTTTTGCCACAACCTCTTGGTCATTTGCAGTCATTTGCAAAGAGAAATTTCTAGAGGAAAGCCTTGAGCACTTTGATCATAGCTTCGAATCTCTGCAGGTTAAGAAGCTTTCCATCAGAACAGAAACTGGACGACACCCACCCCACACAAAGTCTCTGAATGCATCAGTTGGCATTGCTGCAGACAGAATAGAAAAGACTGTGGGTACTAGAGCGATCGTTTTTTTCAATCCAGTTAGTGATGGAAAATATCTTTCCTCTGTTCCACTCTGGCTACCATGACGTCGTGGAAGGAAGCAATCGCCAAGACAAGACTTGAGAAAAACCAGTCTTTCGAAGTATTTCACAGATGCACTTTTAGTCAAAGAAAAGAGAACGTGTAGAACTTGTGGTTTTGATCGCGACACTTTTTTTTATAGCTGGTGTGTGGTTAACACCGCGTTACTTTTGTACCTTCTACCATGAAAGCTACACTGAGATTTTTGAATGATAAGATCTGCTAGCTGACGACTTTTTAAGGGATGATTTCGGCAAGGACCATCCCTGCAGTGCACAGAAGGAATATCCCACAATGATTACTATACCGTATGTCACGTTATCACCCTTTCTGATGAAAACATTGATGATATTAGCATCGCATCTTTAAAGTCTTGAGGAACCTCTTCTTTCTACCATATAGACTGATACAGGGTTTTCATCTCCTTTAAAAGCATCGCACCTTCATTCTTGTATATATACATGTACATATATGTATACATATACATATCTACATATATATATATATGTATACATATATATGATTTTATACAGATATTATGGTCGACTATCGTGGTCGATAAAGTCCAGCCTAGCACTTATTGAGAACTTCATGTGGGTCTTAGGCAAGTTGATTGCTACAGGCGTCCATATGGACACTCACTGGAAACGCTCTGCAGTGTTGGGTTCTGGCTTTTATTCGCATGTTTTCCACTTGATACTGCAGGAATACCATAAGCTTATGGTGCCTTCAGAGGGTGATTTGTTTAGTCAGCTTTCGTACCTTCGGCACATGAGGGTATTCTTATAAAGTCATTGAGTGCTGCAGTACATATCAGATATTGTCGACTTGTGTACGCAGCTGTTAATTGTGTGTGTGTGTGTGTGTGTGTGTGTGTGTGTGTGTGTGTGTTGTGTGTGTGTGTGTGTGTATGTGTGTGTATTTGTGTGTGTGTGTGGGGGGGGGGGGATCACAGCGCTAGCCTCTTCTAGTAGTTATCCAATTTGTGTAGAGTATTTGAGATGTAACAATGAGACATTTTTATCCAATGATAAACTAATCCTTTGTCTGTCTAGCTGTCTTTTTTCTTTCTCCTGTACTCTCCCCTCTTACCCCGGCCCCCTATCCCGTCACTGTCCATCTGTCTGTCATCTGCAATTAACAGTATATGACCCAAAAGCGTAGTGTTACATTTATATAAGCATATGTACATTTTATAATCATCTATATCTATCTATCTATCTATCTATCTATCTATCTATCTATCTATCTATCTATCTATCTATCTATCTATCTATCTACTATCTATCTATCTTCTGTCTGTCTGTCTATCTATCTTCTATCTATCTATCTATCTATCTATCTATCTATCTATCTATTCTATCTATCTATCTATCATTATCTATCTATCTATCTATCTATCATCTAATCTATCTATCTATCTATCTATACTATCTATCTATCTATCATTCTATCTATCTATTCTATCTATCTATCTATCTATCTATCCATCATCCATCCATCTATCTATCTATCTATCTATTCTTATCTATCTATTCTATCTATCTATCTATCTATCCATTTATCTATCTGTCTGTCTGTCTCTCTGTCTATGTATCTATCTGTCTGTCTGTCTATCTCTCTATCTCTCTATGTATCTATCTGTCTGTCTATCTATCTATCTATCTGTTTGTCTATCTATCTATCTATCTACTATCTATCTATCTATCTATCTATCTATCTATCTATCTATCTATTTATCTATCTATATCTCTATCTATCTATTCTATCTATGTATCTATGTATCTGTGTATCTATCTATCTATTTATCTATCCGTTCATCCGTTTGTCTGTCTGTCTGTTTGTCTGTCTGTCTGTTTATCTATCTATCTATCTAGAGGGAGAGAGAGAGAGAGAAGGAGAGACAAAGAAAGAAAGAGAATGAGAGAGACAGAGACAGAGACAGAGAGACAGAGAGAGATAGATAGAGACAGAGAGAGACAGAATTTATGTATTTTCGCGCTTAAAGGATTTGAACTGTGCAACCTGACCCTGAACATGTTGAAGGAGGATAAAGCAATGAGGGAGAGAAGATGGGTACTGCCTTCGTAATATTGGCCCCAAAAGGCGTTAAAGGTGTCTCACCACACTTCCCACTGACCTTGGTATTATGGGACAACGTTAATTTCTTCAATTGTTTATGTCCAACAGGTGTTTTCAAAAGGTGAGCTAGTGGCCGCAAAGACATTCGCCAGAACGACGCTTCGTAGTACTGCCACCTGTGCCTTTGACGTGAAGCAAGCAATGGTACCGGTGGCTGACGTCATCGCCTTTTTCGAATCTGAGAACGGGGAGGTGGTAGCGGACAATCTGGTACTGAGATTGAAGAACCGTATCAGCAACAAGGTAAACCTTTGTTTTTTGTAATCTTCCCTTTAAAAAGAAATGATAACAGTTCTACCCGGAATTTTTCGTTCCAAATTGTGATAACATGCTTTGACTCAGAAATGACTCGATAATGCAGTTTTGAATCGTATGCCTTGTGCCTAAGTGCTTTAGTTTTTGAGCTATTTGGCTTTATAGGGGGTGGGGATGGGGGTTTATCTTTGTTTCAAATCACCCATCCTGGCCTCAAAATCATAAGACAAGTGCTTCAACTACTTTTGGTTCACAGATCAACTAATGAGTCACCCTCGCCAACTACAAATATACGAATCACTCTCTTATTTTCGTTGGGTCACTTCCTATGTTAAGACTTTCCGAAATTTGAAAGTTTTGCTGCTTTTTCCCTTAGTTTTGATGGTATATAAGGCTGTTCCTATCCACACAATGTGGTTCGATAGGAGGAAGGGTGTAAATACGTTAAAAAGAGAAAGTTTCAGTATAATATAACAAAACAAGACAGGCGCAAAGTTTTGACCAGCTGGTCTTTGTCAGGCGTAAACATAAGACAACAAAGGACAAATGCACAAAATGTAGGGTGGGAAAACAGCAAAACTTCCCTTAAAGGAATAAGACACAAATGTAGAGGAAAAACAGGAAAACGTTTATGAGGTTTCGTTGCTTCCATTTCCTCCTACATACTGTGTATTTTTCCTTAGCTCTCTTATGTTTATGATTGATAAAAGCCAGCTGGTCGAAAAATTGAAGTCTGTTTTGTCCTGTGATATTAAAAACACGGTCTAAATCTTTTTTTTTTTTTTTTTGCTTCTGTGTTTCTGATTCATAGTTGCTTGAACACAGGCGGTCACGTTTGTTTTGAATTTGTTTCATATTGTTTCATATCGACTGTGAGATCATGATGTCATGGTCAGTAGTATCAACTGCAGCTGAAAGATCTTGCAGCGACAGAATGGACACTTTTCGACTATCAGAAGATCATTAACAAACGCTTAACAAGGCAGTTTCTATACTGTGGGCTTAAAGATAAGATGACTGGAAAGGTTCAAGGAGATTATTGGCTTCTAGGTGACTCATCAGTTGCGAGAAGACCATGCGCACAAGCACTGTAAACAAGAATAGGTGACTGGACACCCGCCGATGATATTTTTGAGATTGCTGGGATCGAGAGTGGACTTTTTGAGCAGGTGTTTGACTAGGGCATGTTTAAAGCTCTGTGGCACGACACCTGTGTTTAAAGAAATGCTCATGATTTCAGTTGCGATTGGAGACATTTCTTTAATACCGTCAAAAAGAAGAGAGGCAGGGATAGGGTCATGATTGCAGGATTTGTTTAACATTGCCAGGAGAACTGTTTTCACTTTACCAAGATTGACAGGCTGAAATATTCTAAATGGGATGTTGGTAAGAGGGGCAGGCACTGAAGGATTACAGATAAAGTTGAAATTTCTTCTGATTTGTTCTATTTTCTCCTTGAAAACCCCATTTAATTTGTCGGGGAGGCATTGCGTGGAATGTTGTTTGAAAGAACAATTCTAGTTGTTGCATCCATCGTCTGGTCAGTCAGTTAGAAAAGTTCCTTGGAAAAACTTCAGTTAGTCATTTTATCGTCTATGTATTGCTGTTTGGCTTTAAACATCAGTTTGTTGACCAAGTTTATGTGCTGGGCATATATCTGTCTGTGGATAGTCAAACCAGTTTTGCGGCTATGTTGCTTGGCTTGTCGCTACTACCGTTTCACCTGTTTGATTTTTAAAGCCCATTAATGTTGCTGGGGTAGAGATCCGTAATGCTACGCGTGACTCCAAGACCATGGACGTCAAGTAGACTGAGCTGGAGTTGTAG
>CM060310.1:70381822-70401822 GCA_030674185.1 Monoplex corrugatus | reverse complement strand
CCTCACGTCCCTACGACCACAGAGTTTTGGGACGATATGTACCGTATGAATATTTCAATCAGTAATCAGTCTTGTGTTTTTGTTTTCCATACAGCAACACCAGCTGAACAACTGAGAACGAATTTTCCTGAGACTTGGCTTTGGCAGACTGTTGAAATGGGGTTTGTATAGAGCTACATGTCAGGCTGTTTTCTCTCTCTCTCTCTCTCTCTCTCTCTCTCTCTCTCTCTCTCTCTCTCTCTCTCTCTCTCTCTCTCTCTCTTTAAACTGACTGTTTTATTCATCATTAATACTGTTCGATGAAAATAAGACAGAACAATTTGTACAGGGGCCATTCTACTACCTGACTAAATGACCGCATTGAAATGAATTCACTCATCATCGGCGCATGCACGAGCGCGCATTTCACACGCAAACACACCATCACAACCATCACCGCGGTGCAAGCATGTATGTGTATTTTAAGATTCACAACTTAAAAAAAATGTTTTGGTAACAAGGAATTGCTTGAAAGTTATCCAAACCAAAGTTAATCGGCGATGTGTAAGAGAGATTAATGCAGAAGAAGAGATGGGAAGACAATATTCAATAAAATGGACATGCCTGAAATTCAGCAACTCCCCCAAAAGTGACAAAAGACTGGGACAAATGGGAGAAACGTATCAGTCATCAGTTGTGCTTCTACGACTGCAGCATTTCAGTATACGTAACGTATCGTAAAGAAACTGAAGAAATTCTATCAACGTATTGTTGGTGATAAGTCGGTAGTAATTATCTTTCTTTGTCACTGAAAAGTTTATATCTGTCCTGATCATATGGCGTCCAATTTTTGTTTTCTTGTTTTCAATCAACTGTAAACTCAGATACATAGGCGCACAGAGACACATACAGAGACATACACAGAGACACACAGGCGCACAGAGACACATACACACACAAACACACACAGACACACACACACAGACACACACACACAGACACACACAACACACACACACATATATATATATATAATACAACACGCAAAAATAGAGACATTCTCTTAAATTGGAGACATCTGTGTCATTCGTTCTTGGGCGCATTGATTTGATGTCAACAAGCACAAATATAACCTAGTATGATCTTGTGTCCAGTTATAATCGGACTACAGGCAATATGAACATTATGGAAGACTGGCGATGGCTATATAAGATTTTTCTGTTGACGACTTTTGCTTTCAGTCTTCATCCTTCTAGTATGACAAAGCATAAGAAATGTGCATATTGTACCTAGTTAGGTGTGGTGGTGTTTACAAAAATCAAGACTAGTTTTTATATTTTGCACTGTTTTGTATAATGGTGATCAGAATGCAATTCAATGTTGAATTGTTTCTTGCTATGTTTTCTCACTGTCCGCTTATCTGTCTGTATTCCTGCTTACAAGCTGCTGCAAGTATAAAATTAACACCTTAGAGATCACCATTTAGATGGATCTTTACCACCAATACCTTCAATATCGCCTCTGCACGTATCAAAAAAGTCTCAGGCACTCTTAGATCACAGAGTAAATTTTTATGATGGCGCCGAAACGCAGTCCAGCCAGAGAAGGTGGTTATAATTGCATTGAGCCATTTACTTGGAACTCGATGCCAGCTGATCTCCGGGGTCTACCGGCCCTTTCACGCTTGAAGTCATAGTTATAGCCTTACTGATTCGGCGTCATAGCTGTTCATCCACCAACACACACGTACACATACACACACATACACACAGCACACACGTACACATACACACAGCACACACACACATACATACACACACACACGCACACACACACACACAATTTAAATGTCATATAGAAGACTTTTATTCCGATCACTTGAAAGTTTACACTGATGGATCAATAACTGAAAGACAAGCAGGCTCAGCGTTTTTAATACCTGCTCTCAAAATTGAAAAATCTTTCTATATAGGACTTAATAAATCTGTCTTTACTGAAGAACTACTTGCAATCCTAATGGCTTTGAATTATATGATCAATCTTCCCAGGACGATTCCCAAGATCTTTTTTTGCGTTGATTCAAAATCTGTACTTCAAGCTCTTGAATTATCAAAATTACAAACAAGATCTGAAATGATATTGGAAATTACTCACTTGATTAATAGTTCATCCTTAAGAGGCACTGATATTACTTTCTGCTGGATACCATCTCATAGTTCTTTTTATTACAATGATATGGTTGATAGGGCTGCCAAACGGGGGGCAAAGAGCTCACCAGATTCAAACCATATACAACTTTCCCTCTCCTTGCATGAGTGTTATACCTTATGGACACCTACGTATGGAAGCAGTTTCAAGATAAACAGAAAAAGTATGATAAATGTTATATGAACTTTGAAATTAGCAAAACACCTAAGCAGTTTCCTGCCAGCAGAAGTATACAATCCCTTATGTATAGGTGGAAACGATGCATTCAAAACAAAATACACCAGGAATGTAGTGTGTCTGTGTGGAAAGAAGATAACACATAGTCATATTCTTTCATGCGTTCGGGTAAAACGACATATATCTACGCTATCAACGAAGACAGTTTGTGACATATTTGCCTCACCATCCTTAACATATGAATTTTTTGTTAGCCTGTCAAAAAGTCCTATAGCGAATTATCTTTAATGCGCCGTTATTTCTCATGTTCAATGTTATGGTTAGCTAATTTTACTGTTTCAATCATTAATTATGATAATGTCATTTGCGAATTTTCTTTCTCGTCTTCGGCACATTGTTTTTGTTTGTTTTTGTTTGTTTTTTTGTTTGTTTTGTTTTTGTTTGTTTGTTTGTTCATTTCTTCTTCCTGAAGATTAACCATTTCCAAGTTTCCTCTTTTCTCCTTAGTTTTTGTTTGTTTGTTTTTTTTTGGGTCTAAAATCACTTTAGTGAATAGACATTAAATCAAAGACCACACACACACACACACACACACACACACACAACACACACACACACACACACACACACACACACACACACACACACACACACACACACACACACACACACACACACACACACACACACAACACACACAACACATAAGTACTTCCACTTCCAACAACCAATCATGTGGCGTAGTGTAATTATTCATCCTGTATGTATAGGGGACCTACGTTTGTTACAAAAGTTGTGCGTGTACGTATGGTTAGATGTTGTTAATGTATACTTATTTGTGCGTCTTCTCGTGTGCGTATGTATGTGCGATGCATCAGTATCTGTCTGTATTGCACTGTGTTTTTGTAAACATGGAATATGCTATGATCAGAAAATTGCGCTACGTAAGTATGATATATTCATATTATTGTCTCTTTCTGTTGGTGATTATAACGACCATGATGATAATGATGATTTGTAGGGACACATTGACTAGTTCACTGAACGTGACAGCACCGGACACTATCACATCCTGGGAGGTCTCTGCCTTTGCTGTCAACACCGAGTTTGGCCTTACTGTCGCTGAAAATCCCGCCACGGTCAGTTGCCTTAACCCTTTGTCCCCTTCAGACTATCCACGGGCACGAAACTGATCGATAAGCTGAGAGATGAAAAGATCGATACAGGATAAAAGCTTACGATTTCCATGACGATCATCATAATGACGATACTATTACTACTGCTGATAATACATGTAATTCATATAATGTGGTAACTCGAAACAATGAGCTCAGGGTGCTTTACTAACAACCGAATTTAAAAAAAAATGTGCATCATAAGAAACTGATGAATAACAAAGCCCGATCAGAATAGACACACCTACACTCAGACACAGACCAGACACAGACACAGACACAGACACTGACACAGATACACACACACACACACATACATACACACACAGACACACAGACACTGACACAGATACACACACATACATACACGTACGCACCGCACACACGCACACACGCTCACACACACATACACACACACACACACACACACACACACACACACACACACATAGAACTGATATCAGATACGATGACACATCAATATGACAAACTCATCACTTCTCTATTAACTTACAGTGCTGAAAAAATGTTTTCTCTCTGCAGAATACACAAAATGCAATAATCACCCAGGCACCATTTCAAAAGTGTCGTACAAGTTACCGCAACAACAAACAACAAGTCTGATTTTTTTTCGCATTTTGGGGATCAGCAAATAGACGAAACGGAAGGAGCAAGTAAACATCCTTTGCATATTGCATCAACGACATGTTCATATTCATCAGACATTTATGCACATTGCATGTGGTGCACCAAAAAGGTAAAATCAAATACAAGACATACAATATACTCACAGACCTCATGTGGAAGCAAATCAAAATCTTACGAGGCAGTTTTAAATGGATTAGCATCTGTTCCAATGAGAAGACCAACCATAAGTATTTTAACAATCTATACGACTATAGATATTTCAGCAAACTACATGTTAAACAGTGTTTTGTAGGAAACTCAATTAGTCTTAAACACATCAGATGTCCTGTTAATTAATACTATTTCAATCGTAGATTTATCAACAATTTACAGATCTACTACTGTTTTGTAGGAAACATAAACTTTTGTGAATAATTACTTTCATCATCATCATCATCATATACCCTGCCGCATGGCGTTGGCGATCATGGCCCTCCGTGTGCATCTATCCCTTGTCGCCGCAAGCACATCTTCCACCCTGTCTGTCCTCAGCCACCCTGCAAGTCCGTCCAGTATTTCCTTCCTGGGTCTACCTGGTGTTCTCTATCCCTCCAGCTTTCCTGCTGTAACCAGGTGCTCTAATTCCTCTTTCCTCATAAAATGACCTGTAAATGTTGCCTGCCTTTTCCTGATCTTCCTTATCAACGATCTTCTTGTGTCTGCCTCCCTCAAGACTGTCTCGTTTGTTTTCTTTGCTGTCCATATAACTCTCAACATTCTTCTTAGAAACCACATCTCGGCTGCATCAATCTTGTTCGGGCTTCGCTTGTTGACTGTCCACGCCTCACAACCATATAACATCATCGGTTCTATATAACATTCTCTTTCTGATGTTAATTGATACGCATTTGTTGGTAAGAATGCTTTTTATCTTTTTGAATACTGTTTTGGCTTGGCCGATTCTGCTGGCTATTTCTGATGTGCATCTGCCGTCTGGTGAGATGACTGTTCTCAAATATTCAAACGTATCAACTTGTCTCAAAGTTATGCCATTTGCTGTTATTTTGCATGAGGGGATTTCATGTTTTCTACTGATTACCATGACTTCCATCTTCTTGCTATATGCTATTTATCTCCAACCCTTCATTTTTCCTTTTTATTTCTATTATATTCACAAGATTTTGTAGATCCTTTTCATTTTTTGCAATTAGCACGGTGTCATCCGCGTAACAAAGGTTGTTTATCATTTTCCCTCCAACCTTTAATCCAGCGCATTCTTCTGTTTCTTATGATGGTTTCGCTGTAAAGTGAAAACACGTCTGATGACAGAACACAACCTTTCCTGACTCCTCTTTTGACATTTTGTAAAGAGCTTATATCATTTTCTATTCCCATTGCAGCTATTTGTTCCCAATACATATTTCTGATTATTCATAGATCGTTTCCATCGATATTGAGTCTTTCTAGTTAGTTGATCAATTCTTCATGTCTTACCCGATCGAAAGCCTTGGTATAATCAATAAAACATAAACATATATCGCTATTCAACACGACTGACCTCTCTATGATAGTTCTGAGGATGTATATTGCATTAATAGTTCCTTTCCCTTCCACAATCCACACTGTTCCGCTATTTCTCTTTTAATTCTACTCCTCGTCCTCATCATGATTATTCTTAATGGGATTTTTGTAACATGACTCATCTCATCAAGCTGACTGTACGATAGAGTTCGCACTGTATAGCCCCTGCTTTCTGTGGAAGTGCAATGAAAATTGATTTTGACATATCTTTGGGGATTTTTCCAGTGTCATAAATTTCATTTAGGAGGACTGCTATTTTTCAATGCCGAATTCCTCCAGGGCTTCAACCATCAATAATTATTTGCGTAAAATAAACAGTAGCTGTGAATCTTTCAATATTAGCTGAATAACGACGATCAATTTTCCTGTCCGTATACAAACAACATGCCTAGTAATAGGATTGTGGTTACAAGTATTAAAATCAGAGAATACATCTTGTGTTTGGGACTGCGTGACATGGCTGTACTCCACGCTTACTATAATAATAAACTCCGACATCAGCCAGCCCCGATAGATACAGACATCTGCTGTGCTGGTCAGATGATTTGAGCAACATCTTCTGTGATAGAACCTTGAAGTGGATGAGACAAACTTCTCATTGAAACCATAGCACGTAAAGTTTTGGATAGGAGCCTGTTTGAGCCGAAAAATCCCACAATTATTTTTTGAAGGGGCTGAAATCAAATCAAATTGATTACATCCTGATAGGTGATAATAATAGTAATAACAATAATCATGATAATAATAATAATGAAAACAATAAGAATAATTACAATAAGAATGATAACAATATATTAACAAAATGAATAACAATATAATAATAACAACAATGCATTAACAATATATATAATAAAAAGAAATCCTTTACTGATAGCAAAAGTATACCCAGGCGCAGACTACAGCAATGACCACAACCTTGTAAAGGGAAGATTCAGGCTGAAACTAAAGAGAAGAAAACAAATAAAAAATAACATCAAACTGAATCTTAGACCATTAAAGACAGATGAATCAACTCGTGCAAAATTCAACGTCGATGTTCAACACAAATTCAGTGCTATGGAGGACGTTGGTGGCAACGAGGAACAATGGATAAATTTGAGAAACTCGATAGATGAAGCTTGTGAAAAAAAAACAAAAACGAAACAACAAAAAACCTACAGCTGAAAAAAAGGCAAAGAAGAACTGGATGACAAATCAAAATTTAGGCTTGATGGATGAGCGGAGGAGGGTTAGGGGAATGGACGAAGAATACAAAAGGATACACAAGGAAATCAGGAATAGGCGCAAAGAAGCTAAGGAAGCTTAGCTTGAAACAAAATGCAAAGCAATAGAATACCCATACAATACAGACCTCACGTTTATATACATAAACAATGAAGAAATCATTATTCAAATAGAACGAATTTTTGCTTGAAAACTGCGCGTGTCCATTTCTTCAGCTCAGCTGGATTGATTGGTATATTTCTGCCTGTCACGTTATTTAAGTGACTTTTTGATATAAATGTGCCTAAACTTTTTTCGTTATACAAATTGTTGAAATGGTTGTTGTTTTTTATGATCGTCGCACTTTGGGAGATCTTGTTAGAGCTCACCTATTTTTTGTCCCAATGTTTATGCCACCTAAATGGCCACAGATACAGCCAGATGATGACGACGAAGATGATAATCATGATGCTATGGAGCTCTAGCTGAAATTGAGTTTGTGTGACAGGGCTGTACTCTAAGCTGACTATCATAACGTATCCTGGCGTCAACCAAGCCCGAGAGATACAGATGCCTTTGGGTTTAAGTTAAATGCAGTTTGGTGCAATTTTATTTGCTTTGATTACGAAATTTAACGAGTTGATGGTATAATACTGTCTGTCTTGTTTATCAAGTTAAATGAGTTATCAATTTCATTCTGTTTGATAACAGCTGACGACCGTCAAGAAACTGTTCGTCATTCTTGACTTGCCCTACTCAGCGGTACGCGGAGAGGACGTGTGTTTTAAGGCGGTCACGTTTAACCGCCATGATACAGCTGTTGACGTGAGTCCATATTTGTTTTCTTGTCTGTTTTAAGATATTTTCTGTTTACGTTTAGCGTCTGTATTTATTGATTTCTGTTAAACAAACAGCCGCTTGTCTGCTGTCTTAAAAGAATGGACAGCAAATGAAACTTTGCCGAACGATATATGGGAGGACTTGAAAAACGAATACGCCAAAAGTGCAGGGTCAAAACTAGGAAGGTGGACAAGCAAACCACTAAACCTATACACAAGCGATGAATTTTCCAGCTAGCTGTAGAGAACAGCCAAGCAGAAGGAATATCAAGACAGATTACAAAAGGCTGAAAAAAGAAATAAGACTCAAATCAGAAGAGATAAGAAAGCATGGATAAAAGAAGAATGCTAAAAAATCACACAGGCAAATGTTCAAAGAAAATCAAAAGAACTGTTTCAGCAAATAATAAAGATGAAATCCACAAATTTTCAAGGAAAAAATCAAAGCACACACAGTTAAGAGGGCAAAACCTTAACAAAGATGGAAGGTATTCTGTCAAGATGGCATGATTATGGTTAAGAACTTTTTCACAACACACTAAAACTGGCAAAAGATATTCCCTGTCCTGATATTAAAGAATTAGAACCAAAACCTCTTTTCAGCGAAAACAGAAGAGCAATAAATCAGCTCAAGTTAGGAAAATCACCTGGACTGGACAACGTGCCAGGCGAATCGTTAAAGAACACTGGAGAGGCAGGCGAAACTGCTTTACATCAGCTATGTGCAAGAACATGGTAATCATGTTAATGGTCTGATGACTGGAAGCTACAAGAATTTGTCATGCTATATAGAAAAGCGAACGCCAAGGACCTATAGAACCATCGTCCTTATCAGCCACAGCCGTTAAGTACTGCTAATCATCATATTGAAAGAAAACAATAGAAGAAGAACTCTCTCACTGTCTGGCTGGTTACAGATAGAACAGGGGCACAACTGATATGTCATTTGTCTTACAGATTTTGATAGAGAAGTAAGGAACAGCAAACAAGAAGCTTTCATTTTCTTTATCAATTACAGCAAGGTCTTTGACAGTGTCATACAACAACTGTTTAACACAATGGCAAAGATAGGCTTCCCCAAACTCAATTTGTGTCATTTTTAGCAGCATTATACAAATACCAAAAAGCGACCATCAGATGGAATGCAGTACACTGCGAATATCTTGGCGTTAAAAAAGGAGTCAGGCAGGGCTGCATCCTTTCGCCTAATCTGTTTAACTTATATGCAGAGCAGGTCATTAGAGAGGCAGATTTAGAAAAGATGGGAATAAAGATCAGAGGAAGAAACATCACCAACCGGAGATACGCAGACGACACTGCATTAAAGGCAGATAACATCACAAGCATGAAGAGAATTCTGTACTGAATAGATGCAGCAGGATGCAGGACAGAATAGAAAGTGAATGCTGGAAAAACCAAAGTTATGCACACAGCGAGAAAAGACAGCCAGGAACATCCAAACATTCAACTAAATAAAACAGACTTAGAAAGTATCCAATATTTCAAGTATCTGGTATCTGTAACAGTAAATGATGGCTCGTGCACCAAAGATGTGAAAACAAGAATTGGCATGGCAAAACAAAACATGGTCAAGTTAAGCAATGTATGGAAAGACAGAGGGCTTCTCAAAGATTAAACATTAAGAATCACGAAAATTTTGATTTTGCCTGTTTTAATGTTTGGTTGCGAAGCCTGGACGTTATGAAAAGATGAAGAAAAAATGAATGCTGCAGAAATGTAGTACTATGGGCGACTTCTCACAGTCAAATTGGCAGACAGAAGAACAAACGAAAGCGTATTAAAGGAACTGAATGCAAAGCGCCAACTGCTATCAGAGATCGACAAAACAAAGCTGAAATATATAGGCCATGCGATCGGAAACACCAAAACAGATTTGATATCAACGGTCCTGCAACCGCACACCTCCTACTTCAACAACATCGCTGATGTCTGTGGTCTGGGGAAGTTGCCCACAAATGTCTCAGGCATGTGACCTGGAGAAGACTTGAGACGTCGAGCGTGGCTCCTACTGCCGATCACGATGAAATCAATACATCCTGGCGTAAATCAGGCCTGAGAGATACAGATACCTGCTGAGTTGATGAGAAGATTTGAGCTCCTATGAAATGGATGAGACTCGAATGTCTGGTTTCAGTCTTCCCAATGAACCCATGGCATGTTCAGCTTTAGATGGAAGCTAGTTTGAGTCGAAAAATTCTACATTGATTTTTAAAGGGACTGATAAGAAATTGAACTAACAACCTCTGTTAAAAGTTCCATGGACAGCAAATAAAACAAGCGAGACAATTTTGAAAGAAGCAAACACAAAAAGAACATCAATGAAGAAAATAAGAAGAGAAAGCAACATTTATAGGATGTTATCAGGCAAGAGAAACGTGAACACTTGGTCACAACAGGAAAGCAGTAGAGGAAAGAAAGAGCACCAGGCAGACCCAAGGAGAAAATTTTAGACAATTTTGTAGAGTGGATGAGGACAGAAAGGGTAGGAGATATTCTTGCAGCCACAAAAGATAGATTCGTATGGCAGGCTATGATCGCAAACACCATGCGGCAAGGCACATGATGATAATGATGGTCAGCAGACATCCCAGAATGCCCAGTATAGACGAAACGATTTCATTTAACGAAATCAGGGCAGTCTTCTTGTGCTTCAAAAATAAGAAGTCTTCAGGAGCGAACTTATACGTTCATGTAATTTTAGGTTTGCTTTCCAAATTAAAAAAAAAGTAAATTGTAGTGATAATCTATTACCATGTAAAGTGGAAACGAACATGATTTTGACATGGATTGTTTGTGCTTTACAAATGGAATTGATATTACCGTACCCTTGCATTGCTTGTTTGTGTATTTGTATGTTCGTTCGTTTGTTTGTTTCCAATTACAGGTAAGCATCACCCTTGCCCAAAGTTCGGATTTCAAAAACATTTTGGTGACAGAAGATGCAAATGAACCTGGGCAGTTCATACTAAGCAAAGAATCTGTTACTGACCAAAGAAATCTTGGATTGGTAAGTGATTTCTCTCTGTGTCTCTCCCTCTCTGTCTTTCTCTCTAATTATCTATCTATCTATCTATCTATCTATCTATCTATCTATCTATCTATCTATCTATCTATCTATCTATCTGTCTGTCTGTCTGTCTATCTATCCATCCATACACTATCTGTCTATCTATCTATCTATCTATCTATCTATCTATTCTATTCTATCTGTCTGTCTTTCTGTCTGTCTGTGTGCCAGTCTATCTATCTATTGAAGAAGAATGATCATTTGTAAAACTTACCATTCAAGCCTTTTTATTTATTTGCAAATATTTTTGGTCACCAACGCCATGCGGCAGAGCACACAAATGATGATGAAGAACTATTTTTTGTATTGAAAATGCTAGCTGAAAAGCAGAAACTTGAAAAAAAAGAAGCGATGAAGAAATCATGTCGATAAGTTTGGATTTAAACCACCAAGATGGCATCCTCTTTGTCTCTCCTGTCTTTTCATCTGTGCTTTATCTGAGTTTGTCAGAAAATGAGTGGTTGTTTGTTTACTTGTGCTACACAGATGTGATATATGCAGCAGTCATATTAATAATTATTTTCTCCATGATGAGACTAAAGGCTTGTTGAGATCTGGCAATTTAGAGTTTGCAGATGGTATACTAGTGTCAGTGTTTAGAACAGGAAAGTCAGGAATCATATTCATGTGAATTTTTGTTTATATTTTCTCGTACCCAACAAAACACCAGGGTTGTTCTGTTGTCTGCTTTTCGTAAGTTATGTCCATTTCTTCATTATTGTCTTTTATTTGTGACTGACAAAGGTCAATTGGCTTACAATTTTCGCCTTTATCGTTTTGTGAATCAAATACACATTGTCATCCAACTTTCTTGTGTTTCTGATTTATGTTATAAAAGGCAATGATTTTTTTTCAGTTGCAGCCCGAAGCCAGTGTAGCAACCACATTCTGCGTGAGCCCACAGATTCTTGGTGAAATGCCTGTTCAAGTCACTGTGCGGTCTGATGTGTCTTCAGATGGTTTAGTTAGAAACATCAACATTAAGGTGAGTGGATGTTGTGTGCAGATAAGTAGAACACACAAGACTGGGGTTTGTTCAAGAGGTTTTAATAACATTCAGGCAGTTCCATATGCACTCTACCCAAATCTGTCATGATCTGGCAGACTCCTTAAGCCTGCATGAAAACCTGTGTGCTGGTAAGGTCTTCAAATGGGAAGTGGAAGCCAGTGGGTGGGATGGCAGCTGGAGACAACGGGAACATTAAAACGCTAAGCTTACACCAGTATAATATTTAGAGCATAAGTTGGGCAGCGAACAGGGCAGTTGTTATGTTGCGGACTGGAATTGAACTCGAGACATCCATGGCTCTATTGACAGAGCCAGCCAGACTGCTGAAAAGCTGTGTGACTTGCTTGAGGGTCCAAACCACGACCCTTATGTGACTCGCTTGATGGTCGAACCCACGACCCTTATGTGACTCGCTTGATGGTCGAACCCATGACCCTGATATGACTCACTTGATGGTCAAACCCACGACCCTGATGTGACTCACTTGATGGTCAAACCCACGACCCTGATGTGACTCACTTGATGGTCAAACCCACGACCCTGATGTGACTCACTTGATGGTCAAACCCACGACCCTGATGTGACTCACTTGATGGTCAAACCCATGACCCTGATGTGACTCACTTGATGGTCAAACCCATGACCCTGATGTGACTCACTTGATGGTCAAACCATGAACCTGATGTGACTCACTTGATGGTCAAACCCACGACCCTGATGTGACTCACTTGATGGTCGAGTCACGACCCTGAAGTTATCAACACAACACTCTAACTGACTGAATGGGGTCACCAATATGGTTTCTATAATCATATCACAATCCCCATTGCACAAGATCAACAACATTAACGCTCTGACTGGAAACACTTCTGGCAAACGTGAAACGACGCATACTTGCTTGGTTTGGTCGCATTGCTGTCATGACACATTGTCCAAAACAAGACCATCGTTCAGTGGACACTGGAAGCAAGAGGTCCCAACGGTGACAGAGGAAACTATAGATGGCAAATCAAAGACAGAACCACGCCAACAGTGACAGAGGAAACGTTAGATGGCAAAATATCAAAGACAGAACCGTGCTAGCAGTGACAGAGGAAACGTTAGATGGCAAAACATCAAAGACAGAACCACGCCAACAGTGACAGAGGAAACGTTAGATGGCAAAATATGAAAGACAAAACCACGCCAACAGTGACAGAGGAAACGTTAGATGGCAAAATATGAAAGACAAAACCACGCCAACAGTGACAGGGGAAACGTTAGATGGCAAAATATGAAAGACAAAATCACGCCAACAGTGACAGAGGAAACGTTTCATGGCAAAATATCAAAGACAGAACCTCGCCAACAGTGACAGAGGAAACGTTAGATGGCAAAACATTAAAGACAGAACCACGCCAACAGTGACAGAGGAAACGTTAGATGGCAAAACATCAAAGACAGAACCACGCCAACAGTGACAGAGGAAACGTTAGATGGCAAAATATCAAAGACAGAACCTCGCCAACAGTGACAGAGGAAACGTTACATGGCAAAAGATCAAAGACAGAACCACGCCAACAGTGACAGAGGAAACGTTAGATGGCAAAACATCAAAGACAGAACCTCGCCAACAGTGACAGAGGAAACGTTAGATGGCAAAACATCAAAGACAGAACCACGCCAACAGTGACAGAGGAAACGTTAGATGGCAAAACATCAAAGACAGAACCTCGCCAACAGTGGCAGAGGAAACGTTACATGGCAAAACATCAAAGACAGAACCACGCCAACAGTGACAGAGGAAACGTAAGATAGCAAAATATGAAAGACAAAACCACGCCAGCAGTGACAGAGGAAACATTACATGGCAAAACATCAAAGACAGAACCACGCCAACAGTGACAGAGGAAACGTTAGATGGCAAAATATCAAAGACAGAACCACGCCAACAGTGACAGAGGAAACGTTACATGGCAAAATATCAAAGACAAAACCACGCCATCGGCGACAGAAGAAACGTTAGATGGCAAAACATCAAAGACAAAACCACGCCAACAGTGACAGAGGAAACGTTAGATGGCAAAATATCAAAGACAGAACCATGCTAGCAGTGACAGAGGAAACGTTAGGTGGCAGAAGATCAAAGACAGAACCACGCCAACAGTGACAGAGGAAACGTTAGATGACAAAATATTAAAGACAGAACCACGCCAACAGTGACAGAGGAAACGTTAGGTGGCAAAATATCAAAGACAGAACCACGCAACAGTGACAGAGGAAACGTTAGATGACAAAATATTAAAGACAGAACCACGCCAACAGTGACAGAGGAAACGTTAGATGGCAAAATATCAAAGACAGAACCACGCAACAGTGACAGAGGAAACGTTAGGTGGCAAAATATCAAAGACAGAACCACGCCAACAGTGACAGAGGAAACGTTAGATGACAAAATATTAAAGACAGAACCACGCCAACAGTGACAGAGGAAACGTTAGATGGCAAAATATCAAAGGCAGCACCAGTCTCTGCATATCTGAACTTCTTACTTCTGCACCCTGAGACAGAGTTGGAAGTCCCTGTCTGCTACTCCGTTACATCAGTCTCCCCCTGACCCTCCCCCCCCCCCCCCCCCCTATACCCGGACCATCCTGGTTTCAAGCATTAGAAGAATAAGTCACTTGATATTGCGCACAACGCTTCATCAACAAATTTCATAAACCCAGTATGAAACAATCAGTGCTTTGCATTTGAACAGGCCTATCTTCATATAAATATCAGAATAAACAAACAAAAAACCAGATGAATAGGTCGATAAGTGAATATTTGTTTGTTGTATTCTATTGTAAAAGCAAATATCCACTTATATTTTACTCAGCCATTCAATGTGGGTCACCCACTAAGTATCTTGACATTTATTGATTCCATGCTCTTAGAAATACAGAATGGTATTTCTTGACATTGCTGAATTATTTCATTGTTGGCAGCGTACATGTATTCCTTGCAAGCCCACAGACACACATAGACATTCCTGTCTAAGTGATTGTCCTGGATGACCAGTCTCGAGACAACTTTAGTACGAATGGTCATCATCAGGAAATACTGGACAAAGTGTCTTCACAGGAAGAACACCCATACTGAGAAATGTGTAATTACACGTTCGCAGACTAGTTGGTTATTTTGATCACAGCTGTGGACTCAAGATCTGATATCTCCAGTTCAATCCTGTCTGCAAAGTTAAAACTTACCCTGTTCGCTGCCCATCTTAATGTTTCCATCATTCTGCTAGTGTCAGCTTTGTGTTTCATTGGTCTCCGTTCTCCCCCCCCCCCTTCTAGTTTCAAGATTTTCCAGCGCATAGAGTGCTGCGCAGACTCTGAAAATCTGCTGGATAATTACTGGCAGATTTGGATGGAGCAAATGTGGTATTGTCCAAATCAACGAATCGTTCTTGAACAAACTCCAAACCGTCAGTTTGTTATAACAATTTTCAGGAACCTTTCTTGTAAAAAGTTGCGACGACCTATAACCTCTCTGTACGGGGCTAGTGCGAACTCAACCATGCAGGAGTACCCGCATCCATGCTGTTTACAGAGCAATTGTTTCTGCAATATGGGTGTGCATCCCCCCATAAGTTCATCATAGGGAAATGAATGCCTCTCCATTTTGGTTTGATGTGGGTGGGTACGCACAAACCGATTACTTATGATATGTATACTGAAAGAATTAGGGGGAAAATCAAGTATTTTAGGCCAGAGAAACAAAGATTAGCATACAAAATTTCCGGAAATAAGGAAGTGTTCATCATTTTGTTTCAATGTGAGCAGATATTTGCATTGGCAGATATGCACGTTGATCTATATGTTAATACCTGCCCCTTGGGGGAAAGAGGGGAGGGAAGAAAAATCTCAAGACATTGTCAGTCCATAAGGTTTGGGTTGGACTGGATTAATATTTTTAACGCAACAGAATTTCTTTCCGTGTGAAATGCATGCCACTCTCCACGGGGTAAAATACGTCGCCACGGTGCAGCGCAATTTTTCTTCTTTTTTTCCCCGTTTGTGTGATATCTTTTGTTCATGATGAAAATAGATTTTTCTACAGAATTTTCCATGGGCAACCATTTTGTTGCCGTAGGATCTTTACTGTGAGCGAAGTTCATGCCGCGTACAGGACCTGGCTGTCGTCTTGTCCGAAAGACCAACGCATAGACCACCACTTTAAAATTGAGTGGAAGGGTTACAAAAGTCCCTCTCTGCCTAGGAATGGAACCCAGGTTCCTTGTGTGTTAGGCAGGTGCCTTACCCATTAGGCAACATATTGCACTGTTCTGATGCATACGCATATGGCATTTGTCATGACTATTTCAGATCCATTTCGGTTTCATGTATGTGTATACAGTTGTCGTCAACGCAAGAAATGATGTACACAAAACAACATTACCCCTTTGACTCCCGCACCCTGTCCACCAGCATCCTGCATTGTCAACCATGCTAGCAAAAAAAAACTTAACCCTTTAACTCCTTCACCCAATCCACCAGCTTCCTGCAGTAAGCTGGTGGATAGGCCAGGGAGTCAAAGGATTACGTTATTTTGCATTGGTGGATAGGGTGCGGGAATCAAGGAGTAAATCAAACAAACGTAATCAGAATTACACAACCCACACACAGGTTACGCAAAATCACTACGCGCGTATGCAACTTATACACGCACACAAACGCAGGCGTGCTCTTGCAAATAGACACAAACACATAGATAATAGAGAACGAGAAATGGGGGTGGGGGTGGGGAAGGAATCCAGACACACGCATGCACGTAGGCACGCACACGCACATAGACAGACAGATAGATAAACACACTGCGCGCACACACCACAACACACACACACACACACACACACACACACACACACACACACACACACACACACACACACACACCCACTCCCAAACGAACTCAAACATCTCATAGTAACACACAACACACACACACACCACACCAACAACACAAACACTCAATAATTGTATCTTACATACTCACACACACACACACACACACACACACCACACACAATACATTCATACACAAACACAGACGAATCGATAGACAGACTGATAGACAGGCAGACAGAAAGACAGACAAAGCGATGGACAGACAGACAGACAGGCAGGCAGACAGACAAACAGATAGACAAAGCCATGGACAGACAGACAGGCAGGCAGACAGACAAACAGATAGACAGACACCCACACACACACACCAGGCAGACAGACAGACAGACAAACACACAGACAGGCACACATACACACACATGCACGCACACACACAGACACACAGACACACACATACACACACACACGTGCGCACACCCAACTCCCAAACGAACCACAAATATCTCATAGAAATTATATATCTTCATGCAGTGGATGGTATTTGTAACGTCATTGCACTGGATATGTTCCAAGTAAGGAAACGCTGTTTTGCAAAAAAAAAAAAAAAGAAAAAAAGACAGAGAGTAAAACATGTCAAGGTTATAAGTTCTAATTACGTCGGTCATGTTTCAAAGTCACAATTATATGAAACATAATTTGCATGACTAAGGATGTAATTCTTATTGATCTCAGATATAAGATTCTTACTCATAACTGTTCATCGTTACAATAAAAGTTTATTAAAAGGATGCAATGATACTGTCTATCTTAAAGAAGTTACAAACAATTTTTAACGTGGACTACATTCATACTAGTGTTGTTTAAAAATGGCGATGAAAAAGAAGAAGAAAAAATAAACCATGGTCAAATTGACAGAAGTTGACGAATTCTCACATGATATGCCTAACTGTGTATTGATTATCAGATCATTAGGGGGAAACGCCCAAAGGAACAAATGCATGCTGGACAACTGTCTTGTAAATGTGCCAAATCTCTGGTTGTTTTGTTCCTGTTTTCTGAAAAAAAAGGGCAGCGTTTATGGGACATGAGCGTCTTGGTTTTGATTGCGTCTGTTCTGTTTCACCTTCCCCCTCCTTCCTCGTACCATTATATTTTGTGTTTGTCCGATGTTTTTGTTAGTCTGCACACATGCAGGCCTGAACGCTTGTGAATCTGTTATCAATTCAAATTCTGTACGTGTATATATGTTACAGCCTGAAGGAGTGGAACTCTCTCAAAACTATCCGGTACTGATTGAAATCCTCCCCAAAAAGTCATTTTCTCACACAGTGAAATTTGAACTTCCAGACAACTTGGTACCAGGGTCTCTGAGGCAGTACATTTCAGTCTTTGGTAAGATAATACTATACGAGGATCATCCAAAAAATAATGAGAATATGTCTAAGAAAATGTCAAACGAAAGATATAGCCATTACTTTTGTATATTCCCTAGATATAATATCCCTTCTCCGTATGACCGATTCCCATTGTTTAGAAGATCTGAAATGCCTATTGCTAGGCAACCAGAGTTGATATAATGTACCCACTTGGCCACCTCTACTTCGAAGTCATCTGAGTCGTAGAAACGTTCACCACAGAGGGGTTCTGTCAACTTGTAGAATAAATCATAGTCTGGCGAATCAATGTATGGGGAATAAGCAGGGTGTGACAGAGCGTCCCATTGATATGATGCCATTGGTGACGCTATCCTCACTGTTTCGTTGCAAGATTCCTTGTCATGTAATATCAATGGCGAATTATTGGGCAGAGTTTTACGTTTGTCTCATATTGCAGGTTTTAATATTGTCATATCAGAAATCATACTGTAGTAGTTTAGATTGGTATATTTGTCCATCTGGAATGCTTTGCGCCGTCAGAGCACCCCTTGTTATCAAATGAACATTATCTTTAAACTTTCTTGCTTTCGTCTGGTTTAATGGGCCTTGGAGAGGCGGGTGTGTGCCACCAGACAATTTTTTGTATTTAATTCTAGTTCATAACTTCTCACGTAGGTTTGGGAAGAGAAACCAGAAATGGGTTTAATGGATAAGATTAGAATTTTTTATACTGTGACTCTTCCTGAAGGAATGATAATTGTCTTCATCTAAATTTTGAGCAAAGCTCTCACTTCTGGTATTTTTTCTGCGATCATTATTTCTTTACACCTTTTCATGTCATTTGAAAACCACACACGCACTATATTAAATATGAGGTATTCCAGTTTATGTTCAGATCTGGCGTACATTTACTTTTGAAAGCCTCCTGTTTATCAATCCTTGCTCGTGCTTAGTCAGCTTTCTTAAGTATCCTAAAGCGCTTCCACATTTTAGAATGAAGGTAACAGTTTTCTCAAAGGACATTTTATCTCTTATTTATCAGCTAAATCATCATCTGCAAACAAAGATAGTTCATATTATTTGTGAATAATCTACTACGAAGATTTTTATGATTTTATCCTTGCTTCTAACTACATGTACTAATACTTCAGGAAGAGATTGAACAGCACGGGAGAGAGTAGGCAGCCTTGACGGACTCCAACTGTGGTCTTGAAGTAGTCCCCTATCTGGTTGTTGAGGAGAACTGCGCTGCTGGCAGTGTTATACAGCGCCTGGATGGTTTGGACGAGACCTTCCTCTATGCCAAACTTTCTTAGCACCTGCCACAAACCCTTATGCCACACCCTGTCGAATGCTTTTTTAAAGTCTATAAAGTTGTGGAACAGGTCTCTCTGATGCTGCAGATGTTTCTCCATATTATCCGGCAGGTGAAGATCTGTTCTACTGTGCTTCTGCCCGCCCTAAAACCAGCTTGTTCTTCCGCAAGGTGTTCTTCCGCTTCTTTCTTCAGTCGATTCAATATTACTCTGAGCATGATTTTGCTGGTGTGGCTAATGAGACTTATTGTTCTGTAGTTCTGGCATTGGCGCATATTTCCCTTTTTGGGCAGGGGGATGATGAGTGATTGAGTCCATTCTGTGGGCCACTGTTTTGTCTCCCAAATCTTCTGACAAATCGATGTTACACGAGTGACCAAATCATTCCCTCCATGTTTGAGCAGCTCTGCTGGGATATTGTCTGCTCCAGGTGATTTCCCTGCTGGTAGGCTGCGGATGGCTTCTTCCACTTCTTCTCTCATCACTGGTAGCGGTGAGGATTCCCTCAATGGTGTTGAGTCCCCCTGAAACAAACTGTCATCTGGCTG
>CM060310.1:70304322-70376822 GCA_030674185.1 Monoplex corrugatus | reverse complement strand
AACCTTAAGACAGGTTGATAAGTTTAAATACCTGGGAACGATCATTTCACCAGACGGCAGATGCACATCAGAAATAGCCAGCAGAATCGGCCAAGCCAAAACAGCATTCAAAAAGATAAAAAGCATTCCTACCAACAAATGCCTATCAATTAACATCAGAAAGAGAGTCCCTGAATGTTATATAGAACCAATACTGTTGTACGGATGTGAGGCGTGGACAGTCAGCAAACAAAGCCAGAACAAGATTGAGGCAGCCGAGATGTGGTTTGTCAGAAGAATGTTGAGAGTTCCATGGACAGCAAAGAAAACAAACGAGACAGTCTTGATGGAGGCAGACACAAGTAGATCACTCATAAGGAAGATTAGGAAAAGGCAGGCAACATTTATAGGCCATTTTACGAGGAAAGGGGAACTGGAACATCTGGTCACAACGGGAAAGCTGGACGGAAAAAGAACACCAGGGAGACCCAGGGAGAAGACACTAGACGGACTTGCAGAGTGGCTGAAGACAAGAAGGGTGGAAGAGATGCTTGAGGCAACAAGAGATAGAAACAGATGGAAGTCCATGATTGCCAACGCCACGCGGCAAGGCATTTGATGATGATGATTAGCTGAAATGAGCGGCAAGGAGGTTGTGACACAAGAGCGCTGCAAATAATGTGGGACAGCAAAACGACAACAAAAGAAAGAAAGAAAGAAAGGAAGGAAGAAAGAAAGAAAGAGAACAAAACGCCAAAAAGAATATTAAGTTTTCAACCCTCTCTCTTCCCTTACGACCTCAAGGGTCATGGGACATTTCTTTTTCCTTTTCTTTGACTGGATCGAGCAAGCGTAAATGACATCTTCAGTCAGGTGACAGCTAATAATTACAAAGGAGTACATGACCAAGTTTTACTTTTGAAATTACAGTATAATGAATAGCCTACGTGTTTGATTGTGCTATTGTCTTTGAACACTGGCTTTCGACAATGCTTGATGCTTGGTGTGTGTGTGTCTGTGTGCATGTGATGCATGTGTATATGTATGTGTGTGTGTGTGCGCGCGTGCGTACACGCGTGTGTGTGTGCGTGCGTGCGTGTGTGTGTGTGTGCGTGCGTGTGTGTGTGTGTGTGTGTGTGTGTGTGTTTGTGTGTGCTGTTTGTATGAGACAGGGTACCAACAACAACTAAGTTACCAGCATTCTGATGGTTCCTTTAGTGCCTTTGGTGAAAGTGATCCATCTGGAAGCACATGGTATGTACAATCACACACACACACACACACACACAACACACACACACACACACACACACACACACACACACACACAACACACACACACACACACACACACTCACATACATGTATGCATATACATATATACACACATACACACACACACGCGCACACACACACGCACACACACACGCGCACGCACACACACACACACTCACCCACCCACCCACCCACACACACACACACACACACAACACACACACACAGAGTATAGTTTAGCATTGGGGTTTGTTTGCTGCTCTCTTGACCAGATAAATGATACTGTTTATACATGAATAGTTTTACTTTTTTCGATGTCATGACATTTTTCAGATAAGTGCGCCCTGTAGAATATCAATATGTATCTGTATGTTTGTGAGTTTGTGTAACTGCGGTAGGAAGTGCATACGGACATTTTTAAAAAAAAAAGTTTTTTGTGTGTTTGTTTAATTTCGTCAAGGAAGATTCCGAGTTTACACTGGGTAAGACAGGCAATTTTAGAATCAGTACCTGAGCCAACAATTGACTGTTTTAATCGACAACGCAAACCTGATCTTAATAACTTGTTTTTAAGGACTTTTAACAGTAGTAAGTTGGTTTTGTCATTTCATTTTTTTCTCAAACATCAGAAACTAACTTGCTTCAATTTACGGGTTAAAAATGACATTTAAATGTGTGTTATGTGTTAACTTTCAAATACCTATAATCATTTTTCCTTTTCATCGGGAAGATTATTTTTTTTACGAATCAAATATCGCTATACAATTCCATTTCCATTTTCAAAGGAAATGCTTTCCTTGTTCGAGGTCGTTAAAACGTTTAAGTTCTACTTAATGAAATAACAATGTTACATTATCCCATCTTTGCAGAGAAGGTAATGTAAACAGTATATCTAATATCATTTGGCAACAGAAAATGTTTTCTTATCGCCACTGCATTTTGAAAACAAAACCCTTTTATTGTATGAGAATCTACATGTACATATGCTCATCGCTAACATTATTTTCAGCTGTTGTTAATTTTATAGGTGTGTCTCAATAATGGGGATGCAGAATGCACATAACTTTGTCTGAAACAAAATTGATTGTTTTTGAATTCACATCACTACCAATCCCATCAGCAAATGCAATCATTTTGCAAAATGAATAATTTAGTGTAACAGTCTGTCTAGATTATTCAAATTAAGAATAATGAGTTTTTGACATCGTTATTCTATTACTTTTGTGAATGTATGTGCCACGTTAACGGTTTGCGATTCGCATGCAGCTGTTTGATTTTGTGACATTTGCAAAATTGAAATATAAGAACATGCTTTGCAATCGTGGAAAAAAAACTGCCTCCCAAAATAGGATTTTGCTCGTGGTTAAACTTGTTTGCCCCCATTTTGTGAGGAAGCAAATTATATAAACAATCAACTGGTTGATATCAAATTATGTAAACAATCAACTGGTTGATATCAAATTATGTAAACAATCAATGGTTGATATCAAATTATGTAAACAATCAACTGGTTGATAACAAATATATGTAAACAATCAACTGGTTGATATCAAATTATGTAAACAATCAACTGGTTGATATCAAATTATGTAAACAATCAACTGGTTGATATCAAATTATGTAAACAATCAACTGGTTGATATCAAATAATTATTATATAAACAATCAACTGTTTGATTTCAAATTATGTAGATAATCAACTGGTTGATATCAAATTATACAATCAACTGGTTGATAACAAATTATGTAAACAATCAACTGGTTGATATCAAATTATACAAACAATCAGCTGGTTTAAAGAACGAACACGCCACGATGATCCTACCAGCTGACAAAGGTCGTGCCACAGTCATCATGCCTAGACCCATGTACTATGAGAAGGCAAGCAAACTTCTGGAAGATACTACAACATATGAACGCCTCAAGAAAGATCCTACTTCCAAGTTTTCCAACAAACTGAAAGACACACTGAAACGCCTGAAAGAGACGGACCGCCTGTCATTAGAACAGTACAGGAAATTATACCCAACTGTGTCCGACGTCCCCAAGTTCTATGGTCTACCCAAAGTCCACAAGAAAGAAGTCCCCCTCCGTCCCATAGTCGCATCCAGAGGTTCCATCATGTATGAGACGGCTAGATTTGTGGCGGACATCCTATCACCTCTCGTAGGACACACAGATCATCACATCCACAACAGTGCTGACCTAGTGGAAAAACTGAGTAACTACACCCTCGCTCATGATGAACTCCTTGTGTCATATGATGTCTCTGCCCTATTTACCAGCGTACCAGTGAAAGAAAGCATAGAGATCATACGCCGAAGGTTACAAAACGACCAAACCCTCCACCAACGTACATCTCTCACAGTGGACGACGTATGTGAACTCTTGTCCTGCTGCCTCACCACCACCTACTTCACCTTCCAAGGTGAATTCTACCAACAAAAAGAAGGAGCAGCCATGGGCTCCCCAGTAAGCCCAATAGTAGCCAACCTGTTCATGGAGGATTTTGAAGAGAAAGCATTGGCTTCTTTCCACTCCCCACCACGATACTGGGGGCGCTACGTAGACGACACCATGACTATCCTCCCCCAGCAACTGGTCGAACAGTTCACAGAACATCTGAACAACCAACACCCAGCCATCAAATTCACGAGGGAAGTGGAACAGAACAACTCCATAGCCATGCTGGACACCCTCATCACCAGAACTGATGGCATTCTATCCTTCTCGGTCTACCGTAAACCAACTCATACGGACCAATATTTACAGTTCGACAGCCACCAGCCCCTTGAACACAAACTGGGAGTGATTCGAACCCTTACCCACAGAGCTAACACCATATGCAGTACCCAAGAGGCAAAAGACAAGGAGACAAACCACCTGAAAAAAGTGCTCACCATCTCGGGCTACAAAAAGTGGGCCTGGAACAGCCCGGGAGGCAGGAAATCCAACACCGCATCCCAACAGCCAGTGAAACAACACCAGCGCAAGGGACACATCACCATCCCATACGTAGGAGGTGTGAGTGACGCTCTGTCCAGAAAGATCAGAAAACTGGGGGTGGCTGTACATTCCAAACCTTCCAACACCATACGCAGCCAGCTGGTCACCCCCAAGGACAAAACCAGCAAACTCGACAAAGCTGGCATTATATACAGAATAGACTGCCAGGACTGTAACCAACATTATGTCGGTGAAACTGAACGCCCCCTTCAGAAGAGACTAACAGAACACAAGAGGGACTCTTCTCCAGTAGGAGCTCACCTACACGCCGAAAAACATCAATTCAGTGCGGACAATGTCAACATCCTGGACAGAGAAAATAAGTGGTTCCAGCGAGGAGTCAAGGAGGCCATCTACATCGCAGCCACCAACCCCCCGCTCAACAGGGACCGGGGCCGTTACACCCTGCCCCCGGTGTACCATTCTCTGATTCGATCTCGTGAACTGGGTTCATCCCAGGTTCGCGAGATCTGAGTAGAGATTCACGCAGACAGCATTAGAGCGCTGACGAAGATGGCGAGAACGCCATCGAAAGCTACGGAACTGTGAGTAGCGATTTTTACACTGTTGGGAGACCTTGTTCTTCAAAATTGGTAGCATTAAATAAGCTGGTTGATATCAAATTATGTAAACAATCAACTGGTTGATATCAAAGGAAAATACAAGCAGTTCATAAGATAAGAGGTTAAGAAGTGCAGGTCAAATGTTGAGAGAGAGGTCAAGCACACAGATTTCCGAACTGTCCCAACAGAGACTAAAGAGGATGAACACATTCAACGTATTTTTGTTTACTTTATTTGGTGCCAATAGCCCCTAACGTTTCTACGCAATGACCCATCCAAATATTATTTGGTCTAGACGTTGTCTACTTGATAGTGATCAAGGTGAAGAGTGGCAGAATGGTTCAGACATTCACCTGCCACTAACTAAACTTGAGGTTCCAGGATTACATATCCGCTGAAGCCTCAACCTTTCTCCTCAGTTTGGCTGGGAAATCGAACTGGACGTCTAGTCCTTCAAGAGGAGATGAAAGACGAGTCGGACCCATGTACCTTCTGGCCCGGGCACGCTAAAGATCCCACAGCAGCAGAAAATCGTAAAGGGCAAGGCATTTGCCTGGCTGCCCTAGTATAAAACATTGGCGAGATAGTTTGATTTTCCAGGTCCCTTTCCTTGAAGGCCAATCAGCCTTCTTGCCTTTCTAAAGTCTCTGTATAAAATTGGGTGGCGCTGCATTGCGGCGACGCGCTCTCGATTGGGAGAGCAGCCTGAGTTTCACGTGGTAAAGCCACCATGACAGAAGAAATGAGTATCAGTATAAATATAATCTGACGACAACTAGTCATATCACACACACAACACACACACACACACACACACACACACACACACACACACACACACACACACACACACACACACACACACACACGCACACACACACACGCACACACACACACCACACACACACACACACACACACACCCCCTACACCCAACACCCACACACAAAGTGATATGATTGTATAAGACACCAGTGATGTAAGTTAGAAATATGTGGTTGGCTGTGTTTTCATACAGTTCAGTTGTCCATATTTCTTTCTTTCTTTCTTTTTACCTGATGTAGATACACATGTCATTACAATCTAGCCGAGGTTGTTCCAATGAGAGGCAGCTACAATTATAAAGCCATATGCAAGGTACGACTTCAAGACTGTGTCGACTCGTACGTGCAGCTTTAAGGGGGCAAACCTACCCAGATTTGGGTACCAAGATTGTGATGTTCAGTGTTTCAGTTCTAATTAACCAATCACCATGGTATTTGGCAAGAAGATACCTCAGACAGTATTCTTTGGATTGAATATCTTTATTGGGGTCTGTGAGTTATGAAAAGTTGACAAAAATTGATTAATTAAAAAATGTTCTCGCAAAAATGAAAAAAAATAAGTACATACTGTGACATTTATAACTACACATATGTTCACGCTAGGAATTTGATATTTAGTGAGCAAACACATCTGTATAGTATGTATGGCATGTAGTAACATCTTAGCTCTACTATCATTATTTTCTGTACAATCATCACACCAATTTGTAGAATAATTTTAATAAAAAAAGTATAATATAACTTTTGATAAAAATGTTTCTTTCAAGCAAAACTGCAAGATTTTACTATCGGCTATAGGTACCTGTCCCTGCTATATGTGTGCCAAATATCAAGGAAATCGGATGAAAACTTTTGAACATGTATGTCTGATGTATACAATCTCGCGAAAAATCGCAATTAATTAATTAATTAATTAATTGTTATCAGCTTTACATAACTCACAGACTCCAACAAAGATATTCAATCCAAAGAATACTATCATGGTGATTGGTTAATTAGAACTGAAACACTGAACATCACAATCTTGGTATCCAAATCTGGGTAGGTTTGCCCCCTTAAGGATTATTCCATAATCCTTTTGGATTTTCTCCATCACTTGTCACCAACGACGTCAGAGTGTATGGATTTTGTCCTGAGAGCGGAGACGTTATCTTGAAAAACTGACGCTGATGATAACCAAAGTAAGACAATGCAAAATTTGTCTTCAAAATCAATAACAGCCGAATAGACATCTCACACGAGACTGCGGGCCTCAGTAGCCCAGTCGATTGAGCGTCGGATTCACATGCTGATGGTTTTGTGGGTTCGATTCCCGGGGATTGCGCTACATTAAATTAAAACTGGCCTTCTCGCAGTCCCGTCTTAACGCCATTGTTGTTCTGGTGGTGTCAGTATAGGATTAGATAAGTCCCCCTTCCTCCATTCCCTCGGATGGTTATCCCCTTTGGACATATCACCCGATGTCGGTGCCGACGTGAAAACAGAACCAAGACAACCAACCAACCACACGAGACTGCCACCTTCAAATTATATGGATGACACTGCTGAAAAATACATTGCTACATACACAATATTAAACAGGATCAGTATTAGATCAAAAACAACATATATTTTCAATGCGACTACTCATGTATTTATGAAACATATAAACGGCATTCTGCCATTACTAAGCTGTTCATACACCACTACACCCACAGAAGTACACCATTTTCATCAAACCAATTCAGTTCGAGAAGCATTCATCGATAGGTTGACCTGACGCCCGTTTTTGTCATCAAATAATCATTTGCACAGGAAGACGTATTTGTAGAAATGTTTTATGCGTGTCTTTTGTTGAAGTAACCACACCACTTTTTTTATTCATGTCTTTCCCTGAAGTAACTATACTACTACTGCTATGGCTACTACTATTACTACCACTGCTGCTGTTACTACTCTACCATTATTACCGCTGCTGCTGCTGTTCCTCCTCCTCCTCCTACTACTACTTCTACCACTACTATTACTACTACTACTACCGATAATAATAATGCAGCAAGTACAACTACAACTTGCAGAAAAAAACAAATACAAACAAACACAAAAACAAAAACAAAACAAAACAAAAAAGGGTGAAAAATGTATCATGCTCTTTTCACGGGTGTGTATCAGGTTGACCGCTTTTGTCACCAAGTGCTTCGTGCAGGCGACGGCATTAGGAAGTGACATCATCGCCATTGAACCTAATATCATCATTAAAGCCGTCAATTGGTTAACATATCAACTGCTACCAGATGGAACGTTCGACGAACCAGGATATGTTATTCAAAAGGAAATGCAGGTGAGGGACTTTTTGTAAAACCTGTCTGTTCCTACTGTCCAGATGTCAACTGGTTGAAACAATTTTACCCGAGTTGTGAACGCATATATTTGTATCATTTGGGATTTCTGGGTCACTGCTGACAGACAATATATTTGTTTACGGTGTAGCCCTGTTTGTTTACAGAGATACGTTTCTTTACATTGTAGCCCTGTCTTGTTTACAGAGAGATACGTTTGTTTACAGTGTAGCCCTGTTTTGTTTACAGACATACCTTTCTTTACATTGTAGTTCTGTTTTGTTTACACACAGATATGTTTCTTTACAGTGTAGCCCTGTTTTGTTTACAGACAGATATGTTTCTTTACAGTGTAGCCCTGTTTTGTTTACAGACATACCTTTCTTTACATTGTAGTTCTGTTTTGTTTACAGACAGATATGTTTCTTTACAGTGTAGCCCTGTTTTGTTTACAGACAGATATGTTTCTTTACAGTGTAGCCCTGTTTTGTTTACAGACAGATATGTTTCTTTACAGTGTAGCCCTGTTTTGTTTACAGGCATACGTTTGTTTACAGTGTAGCCCTGTTTTGTTTACACATATTTTTGTTTACAGTGTAGCTCTGTTTTGTTTACAGACAGATACGTTTGTTTACAGTGTAGCCAAATTTTGTTTACAGACAGATACGTTTGTTTACAGTGTAGCCCTGTTTTGTTTACAGAGAGATACATTTGTTTATAGTGTAGCCCTGGTTTGTTTACAGAGATCTGTTTCTTTACAGTGTAGCCCTGTTTTGTTTGCAGACATATGTTTCTTTACAGTGTAGCCCTGTTTTGTTTCAATGATAGATTGTTACAAGGATAAGTAATGTCATACAGAGACTAATGAGTTAGAACACCAGGATTTTGCCAGCGCGTTTGGTTTCTGTGCAGGCACGTAGCTTCTCCTCCGGTTATTTTGGTTCCTTTTCTTTCATATGGCCTTTGGGGCAACAGTGTATATAGAACTATTCCTAGAGTCATCATCATCATCATGTGCCCTGCATCATGGCGTTGGCGATCACGACCCTCCATATGCATCTATCCCTTGTTGCCGCAAGCACATCTTTCATCCTCTCTGTCCTTAGCCACCCTGCAAGTCCGTCCAATCTCTTCTCCCTGGGTCTACCTGGTCTTCTCATTCCTTCCAGTTTTCCTGTTGTGACCAGGTGCTCTAATTCCCCTTTCCTCGTAAAATGGCCCATACATGTTCCTTGTCTTTCCCTAATCTTGTTTATCAACGATCTTCTTGTGTTTGCCTCCATCAAGACTGTCCATTTGTTTTCTTTGTTGTCCATGGAACTATCAACATTCTTCTTACAAACCACATCTCAGCTGCTTCAATCTTGTTCTGGCTGTGCGTGTTGACTGTCCACGCCTCACAGCCGTATAACATTATCGGTTCTATGTATCATTCAAGAGTGGAAATATCAATTTGAGGAAATTAAAACTGAGATTGTAGCGTTGCTAGCAGTGACTTGATGACTGACTCTTCCTGTCATTCTTAGTTATCTCTGACTCTGTCTCTGTCTGTCTGTCTGTCTGTCTGTCTGTCTGTCTCTCTCTCACACAAGGAATCGCTGCATGTCAATACCAGCACTTTTGGATGTTGTCCTCCCGTCTCTGTCTTTTTCTTTCATCTTTCCTGATTCCTAGGTGTTGTCCTGCTGTCTCTTCCTTTGCCTATCTCTCCTCTTTCTTAATTCTTGCATGTTGCCTTCTGGTCTTCTCCTCTGGCTGTATCACATCTTTCTTGCTCCCTGGTTGTTGTCGTCCTGTTTCTTCCCATATCTGTCTCTCCTCGTTACACTCAATGAGGTCTTGACGGCAGCCTAGTGCCGTCCATTTGTACCATGGTTTGAATCGTGACGGCAGGCAGGTGCCGTCGGAAAATGTCTTTTTTTTAATTTATAACATGAGCTTCATTCGAGGGAGAAAACTCCTGAACGTCAAAGTATAATCATCTATGCATCGATTGCTTCCCTTAGACCGTATCTAATCATCATACAGCCTTTGTTGTAACTAAGTTTCTGGAGTCGGTAAGTGACGCTGTATTCACCTACTTTTTCACAATGGCGGCAAGGCGACTTCGGAACCAGCGTATGTTTTCTGTTCAAGAGGCGATGGATATCATCCAAGCTGAAGGATCTGATGATGAATTAGACCTTGTTAGTGAATTATCTGTTGAAGATAGGGATGATTTGTTGGATTCAGATGACGAGTTTGTCCCTCGTTTGGCTCTAAGTGACATTGCTATGTGGTGGATCATGTGGTTCAAAACTTTTGTTCGGAATGCTGTTTGTATACCTTAATTGGGGTAATTTCTACATTCAGGTGGGAAATCAGCACACAAACTGTGAGTAGAATGTAATGCAGCAAGCTTCTGCCTTTCTTTTGCACATTACTGTTTGTTTCTATCTTGTTTGGTTATTTTTTAATATATATATTTTTTTAAATGGCCGAAAAAGCGCGATTTCAGGGGTCGACAATCACTATTTGACTGCGACTCCATTGAGTTTTAATGATCTATGTGAAATCCTCCCTCGTGGACTTGTCTTCTTATCTCTTCCTTTGTCTGCATCTCCTTCCTGATACTCCTGGATGTTGTCTTCCCATCCCCATCTTCGTGTAGTGTAACAAAGATTATCTGTAAGACAAGTCCAGAGGGGCTTACTGCTATTATTCTTCAGTATTGAAGTGTTTTGAAGTTTGACGTTTTGAAGTTTCTTCTGTTTGCTCCATCTGATTCCCAGATGTTATCAACACATCTCTTCCTTCGTCTGCCTCTCCTTATTCCTCTTTGTACTGTGCATTGCAAGACGTTTCTGAGATCTGCTGATATCCCTTCAGTTTTTTTGTCTTTTGATTGTAGAAGGGGTATGGAGGTATTCATATAATTTTTTTTCTCCTTATGTCGTTCTTCATCTATATGGTCAGACCATATCTAGTATTGTGGCTGTATTTTACAGTTCTTGCCAGCTGACATAGAGCTTGGCGTTCAGAAAAGTTGTAGTAGGCCATGCCTCCTGTTGTTTCACTTGACTGAGGTGACATCGCTGTATTATGTGTTCAGCGGCTTGGTCCTTTTTACCATAGGAGCAGGTTGGTTAGGTGTCATGGGTTACTATTTCTACTTTTCTGTCCCATACTTTCTTGTTTGAAACGTGGCATTTGTAGAAAATGAGGACGATCTTTTGGGGAGAGGGAGGGGGAACTCATTTCCGTTTCTTCTATCCTGTCGTCAAAATTTACAAGTATGGCCATTTTTTTTGTCCAGTTCCTGTTTGCTGCCATGGGGCTCAGCAGTAAGTGGTGTTATTATAAGGTCAGCTGTGAAAGTCATTATTTCTCATGCATAGAGAAATACGGAGGAGATGGTCACATTCTGCATGCATTTTCTGTCTAGGTTAGATTATTGCAATTCACTCCTTGCGGGTTGCCCTCAGAAACATCTCAAACATTTGCAACAAGTTCAGAACTCTGCAGCTAAACTCATCTTCAAGGCACGTAGGTCACAGCACTGCACACCCCTGTTTCAGACACTGCACTGGCTCCCGGTTGAACAAAGAATAAAATACAAGATTTGCTGCCTTTGTTATCACATCATTTCTGGAACTGCTCCTGACTATCTCTCTGAACTCTTGACTGTCTACGTACCTTCTCGATCACTCCGCTCTTCTGTGGATGACAAGAAGTTTCGTGTGCCAAAATATAACAGAGAAACTCACGGTGGTAGAGCCTTTGCAGTTTTTGCTGTTCAGACATGGAACTTGTTGCCTCAGTCCGTCCGCCACTCTAAAACTCTACCATCTTTCAAAACAAGTTTAAAAACTTACTTCTTTAAACAGTGTTTTTCCTGATTTTGGCTAGTGGGTTGATCCTGCTTGACATTCTGGATGAAATTGTGCACAATGGGGTGTATGCCAGTGTGTGTGTGTGTGTGTGTGTGTGTGTGTGTGTGTGTGTGTGTGTGTGTGTGTGTGTGTGTGTGTGTGTGTGTGTGTGTGTGATGTGTGGCTGTGTGTGTGTGGGTGTTGTGTGTGTGTGTTTGAAAATGGGGGGAGAGGGGTGGGCGGGGAGGGGGTGAGAGGGAGAGAGATTATTTGGTGTGTCTGTGTGGTTGTTGATTTCCTGTGGATAGTTTTTGATGAGTTTGTTTGTATTGTAGCCTGTTATTTGGTTTATATATGTATGGTTTACTGATGTAAAGCGCTTTGAGGTTTCGGAAAATGCACTATTATTATTATTCTCGTTAAACTCATATTTGTGGTGCATGTGATGTTACTGTCATTTCAAGCAGATTCCTAAAATCACGTGTTTCGTCTACACGCGTGGTGCAAATCGCGATATCTCTCTGTCTGTCTGTTTGTCTGTCTATCTGTCTGTCTGTCTGTCTCTGTCTTTCTGTCTCTCTTTGTGTATGTGTCTATGTGTATGTGTCTATGTGTGTGAGTGTTTGTGTGCACGTGTGTGTGTTTGTATATATGAGTGTGTGTGTGTGTATTTGTGTGTGTGTGTGTGTGTGTGTGTGTGTGTGTGTGTGTGTTTGTGTGTACTTGTGTGTGTGTGTGTGTTCTTGTGTGTGTGTATGTGTGTGTGTGTGTGTGTGTGTGTGTGTGTGTGTGTGTGTGTGTGTTGTCTTAAGGGGTGTTTCACGGAATATGAGGGTTATTTGTTCGCTGTGTATACCTCACGATTGTCATTCTTCCTAACTGCCTTCAGGGAGGGTCTGGCAAAGGACTGGGACTGACAGCCAGCGTCACCATCACTCTGACTGAGGTCAACAAGACCTTCCAACAATACATGTCTTCTGATCTCAGGGAATTGGTAAAGTTGCATTTCTCTTAGTTCTGTAATGAACAACCTTCATTTTTCATCACACTTTCGACAGAGATAAAACTACATTTGTTCAAGTCTGATACAAATTTCTGTCCTCATACTTTAGTCTAAGGTAAAGATTGTATGGTTTTCTTGCAACAGAATGCTAAGGTCTACACTGTGTTTCTTGAGTGATATAAACGCTTGCCATGGCAACATGTTCGGTACACTTATGTCAGTAAAGGCTGCATTTCATGTAAGTCCGATATCAAGGGTTTGCTGCCAGAACAGTGTATCTGCCTTCTTTATTCCTTTTGTGAGACATCATTCTGGCAGGTAACCTACGATATAAACACTTCTATGAGGTGGCATTTTACTTACATCTGTACATGAATACCTTTGATCCAAACTTAGGGGCAAGAGAAAGGTGGTATGACCCTTAAATCTGATCTAAACACCATCCATGGCAACCTGCGATATGCATATTATGGTTTGACCATCAGGATAGAAGGAGACATCTAACAATTGTCTAGGCTGCAGATGTAGAAATCCGTGCTTAGCATATACTAAAGTGAAAGTGTCCATGCACCGCAACAAAATCACACTCTTCTCCCCAACAACTGGATCTCCAGTGGGATGGAATCGTTCATCACATCGCAGATTGGATGCTGTATACACTGAAGTCATCTTTAAAATAGGGACACGACTTGCTCGACTACACCAGAAGGACAAGTTGTGATCAGAGCAATGTAACGGGTGACCGTAATCAGGCAACAACTGTCTTCATTTCTGGAATGTAGCTCCCTCCCACCTTACTGGAAGCTTGGAATCTCTCAGGGTACCTGTATGCTGTTGCATTCGTACCAGTATGTAACCTTAGGTAGAATTCATCGTCCGCTTCAGGCAGGATTAAAAAAAAATGGAGATGCTTGCAGCTTACTAATCAGCAGCCAGTGAGGGCCTGACTCCTGCTTTGGAGAGGTCCCAATCATGAGGACTTCGGCCACCGGTATGGACAACAGCTTGATGGCAAGGCTAAAGCTTCTGATCCCCTTCAGTCTGAGATAAACACACTCATGTTTCACTACACCTACATCCAAGGTAAAGGATGCATTTCACTTGTCTGATAGTAAGCATGTCATCCATGCTTGTTTGGAGTTTGTTGAAATAAAAAGGGTTAATCGTATCGGGTAATTCCAAGTGCTTTCCATGACAGTTATCTGGCAAACTCCTTAGTCCTAACCATTGTAGCTATTGGGGACACCTGTCCAGCTCGTGGGGTTGTGTTAAAAAATTGTGAGCGTGGATGTTTTTTTTGTGGAAGCTCGGTGAATGTACCAGATAATTAATGGCAGGTCTGTGTAGAGTGCATGCATGGAATTTTCGGACTGTAATGAGTCACTATCAAGAGTATTCACTGGCCAAAACAAGGTTAAGGTTGTCGAGGATTTAACCAAAGTCATCGAGGACTTCACCTATCTGGGAAGTGTAATCAACAGTTCAAGAGACATGACTAAAGAACATAACTTTCGCACGGTCAAAGCAACATCAGTATTCAACAAGCTGTTAAAAATCTGGAGAATCTTCCTCAAATTAAAACAGTGGTTCTACAACTGTGAAAATTGACACCTGAAAACAAGCCAGGAAAATACGCTTGACTCCTTTGACCTAAAATGCCTATGCAAGATCTTGGGCATCAGATGGAAAGACTTTGTGATAAACAATAAAGTATAGTCAAGAAGCAGACAAATCTCAGACAACAACATCAGCTTCAAGTGTCAAATATTTGAGTTGGCTGGGCCATGCCGCTAGACTGCCATCTTCCAAACCTGCCAAATCAAGACCTGAGCTGGAACCCAGAAGAACAGTTGAAAAAGACCGACAACTGGTGGAGAGATGCTGGCGTAATGCCCAAAGGGCCAACCAAGCCCTTTAGAGCACTTTTGCTGCCTCGTACGTCTGACGACGCAGGAAGTTGTACATGTAAGTCTAAGTAATGAATCCATCTCAGACAAACTCTAGACATGAAGGAAAGCAATATGAAGACAATGAGGTTAGGTGACATTCTTGTCTGTTGCAGATAAACCTTGTCCTGACACTGTCCGTGGATTACCTGGAAAATCAGCTACCAAGTGTGACGAATAAAACTTGGGGAAAGGCGGACTCTTACAAAGCCTGCATCCTGGCCTATGCTCTTGCCCGTGCCGACAGTCCCAAAGCTGATGAAGCAATCAACGAAATGAATAAGCTGGCCGAGACTTCTGGTATTATTGTTGAACATGTTTTAGAGTTGCTGGACCTACTTAGATTATGACAGTATCTTTATCCTCGTTATTGGTATTGCTCAGTTTTTTGGTTTAAAAATCTCCATTTAAAAGAAAAAGAAAGGAAGCTTATTTCATGTCGACAACGAGTGTGTGTGCGTATGTGTGTATGTATGTATGTATGTGGTGTATGTGTGTGTGTGTGGTGTGTGTGTGTGTGTGTGTGTGTGTGTGTGTGTGTGTGTGTGTGTGTGTGGTGTGTGTGTGTGTGTGGTGTGTGTGTTGTGTGTGTGCATGCGTCTCAACTTCTTATGAGGGTACTTACCAAATTTGAGTGAGAGGTGTGAACTCCTCAGGAATCACGAAAGGATAAGTTTGAAAGGCATACAATACTAAGGTCAAGGTCACACTGATCAAAACATTGCATAAAACCAGCAATTTTCGGGAAAGATGAGTGAAAAACACATTCTCAGAAACTTGTGACGATAGTTCAAGTTTGCTCTCACAGCTGTGACAGTGCCATTGCCTCGATACACGTCAAGTTGTATTTGATAGGAAGATTTTTCACAGTCATACTGACAGATGTTCTAGGCCATCTGCATTTTCACGATTAATTGTTTGGACTAAAAATTGTCAAAAATTCCAGAAATAGACTTCTTACATCAGTTTACCACAAAAAAGTGTTTTTCGTAGTTCTATCTGATATTTTCTTCTTCAATCAATATGTATCTATCAATGTGTGATGGTTTGGCCTAATCGGCAAAGAGAATAATATTATCACTACAGTACACCAAACGTGATTTTTGAGCACCTTCTGCTTCAGTCAGAGCATTAACTTTAAAAAAAATGACAGATAAATATCGAAGGGAAAAGTTAAATATCAAAATTCCAAACATATTTTGTTCTTGTTCTTACGTGTACGTCAAAAAGTGTGTCCTTAAATTTGTCATGGATTTATTCCATTCCTGCAAATTTTTTTTGTTCAGTTCGGAATCTCCATTACTGAAGATTGAGCCTGGCGATATCTAAAAGAAAAATGATTAGCACATGTATAAAAACGTGATGGCTGTGTTGTAAGATCTCGAGCTTTTTCACTAAAAGTTTACATTTCAGTTACAGTACTGTGTTGCTTTCCGAGATAAGATGGACGATCATCTTACTTCGACAAACTCAGGCGGTTCGATTCTCTCTCACAACAGATAGACATATTTCGCAAGTTTTCGTAATCATAGAACTTGATAGAAACTCTGTAAACAACTGTTAGTATTTATACTTGCATATATATATATCTACATAATTATATTTATATATATATATATATATATATATATATACAGGGTGTTTCAAAAAGATACGCCAAAATCATCACGTGATGTGTCAAAAACGAAAAAAATTACAAACCTCTAGCATGAACACATGTGTTGTATATACATATATAGGTAGACAGATATATACATATATACATACATACATACATATATACATACAAACATACAAACATAAATACATAAATACATACATACACACACACACACATACATACATACATACATACATACGTATATGTATACGTAAACACGAAATATATATATTATGTATGTGTGTGTATGCTCTCGCGCTTGCACACGTTATCCAGAGTTTTATTTAGTGTCCTTCGTCTAACGCAGCTACGAAATATATCGTTAATATATATGTATATAAAGTATACACACACACAACACCCATACATTTTTTCCTTTTATTAATTTTTGAAAAGGAAGGAGATTATGGAACAGTTTGACCTTTTCCGTTCTTCTTAATATAAATGGATGAACACTAATGAACAGCATTTAATTTCAGGGCCTGATGAAATAAAATTCTGCTTTTTTTAACGTTTGGACGTGCAGATATGTTTTTTTTTTCACACAGAATGAGCTGACTGGATTTCAGTGAGTTCATTATGGAGCCTGCGACGATATGGTGTTGACACCGTACAGCTTGTCTGTTACGTGTCTTTGATGATGCTGTTACTATTGTTGTTGCTATTGCTATTATTGACGCAAGATTCAAGAATTTGTATGTTATTTCTAAAGCAGCAAAGAAATTTTGGTGTGCAGGCATGTTAGTGTCTTAGCATATTTTACACACACACACACACACCACACACACACAACACACACACACACACACACACACACACACACACACACACACAGCACACACACCCACACACTCACACAGACAAACACAACAAACAAACACACACACACACACACACATACACGCACTCGCACGTACACACACAGACACTTACAGACACACGCGCGCGCACACACTCACACACACATGTGCACACACGCACGCACGCACACACGCACAAACACACACACACGCACACACACATACGCGCACAAACACACACACACACACACACACACACGTACGCACGCACACCCACACGCACGGAAATATGACCAAACACACACACACACACACACACACACACACACACACACACACACACACACACACGCACGTACGTACCCCCCCCCCCCACACACACCACATGCATACACGACCAAACACACAGGTACACACGTACACACGTACACACACACACACACGCACACACACACACACACACACACACACACACACACACACACACACACACACACACACACGCACACGTGTGTGTATAGACAACATAAACGATCTCCCACCACGCATACAGTCACACGTAAATCGCCTTTATGGCTGCTTGCACACAGGCCTATAAATACGTACAACTACTGACCATCGCAAAAATGGTCAACTGAGTTAAATTTTAAGTGAGTCACCAGTCGCCTGGTGTAGTGGTTAACGCAACGGACAACAGACTGGAAGTTTGTGGGTTCGAATCCCCATCAGTACCTTCAAAAATCATTGTGTGATTTTTCGGCTCTAACCGGCTCCTACCCAGAGTTGGGCGTGCGCAGAACCACACAGTCGAGTCTCATCCACTTTGCGGATGTGTCATTGAGGATGTTGCTCAAATCTTCTGACCAGCACCGCAGGTGTCTGTATCTCTTGGGCCTGGTTGACGCCAGGATATATTATGATAGTAAACGTAGAGTACAGCCCTGTCACGCAGTCTCAATCCTAGATGGAACTCCATAGCATCAGGATTATCATCCACATCGACATCATCATCATCGCATGATAAAAACTGTTTCAGCTTCTGAGGCCATTAAAGCGGCGTAGAAAATGAGACGAAAAAAAGAAAAAAACGAAGAAAAGGTGAGCACTAAAGTAACCTCTCTGAGTGCAATGATCTAAAAAAAAAAAAAAAAAAAAAAAAAAAAAAAATATGGTGAGTCACCACATCGACGCCGCAAACACTACACAATGAGTGATGAGTACACACACAGTAATATAAAAAAGCAGGCCGACAAAAATTTTTAATGCAGAATTTTGTTGTTACCGCTGATTTGTTTTTGTTTCGTTAATGAGATATATTTGATTTGTGATAGGTTTACTGAAGTACTGGTCAGGTCCTATCGAGTCCAGTCAAAATCACGACCCATGGCAAAGAAAACGAATGCCCTCAGCATCGAAATGACGGCATATGCTTTGCTAGCGACGATGGAACAAGGAGTATCTGCGGATAAGGCAGTTAAGGTTTTCCGATGGTTGAACCAACAGATAGGACCCAATGGAGGGTTCACGTCCACTCAGGTAACAGACGCAATTTCAGAATTAGTAAAGATCCATCCGTAAACGTTTGAGAAAATGTTGTTCACACGTTCTCGTCATAGATAGGTGCACACACACCCCGACACACACACACACACACACACGCACACGCATACACACACACACACACACACACACACACACACACACACGCGCGCGCGCGCACACAGAGAGAATAGCATACATACAAAAACACATACAACAACACACAACACAACACACAACACACACACAACACACACACACACACACACACACCACACCAACACACACACAACACACACAGCCACAGCACAGCCACCACACAGCCACACACCACACACACCACACACACCCACAGCACAGCACAGCACACAACACACCAGCACACACACAACACACACCACACCACACCACCACACCCACACAGCACACACACACACACACACACACACACACACACACACACACAACACAACACACACACACACACACACCACACACACACCACACACAGCCCCGCCACACACACACACACACACACACACACACACACACACACACACACACACACACACACACACAACACACACCAATTTCGAGTTTGAGGTTTGTTCAAGAAGGATTCACTGCGCTCGGACAACTCCATATGCGCTGCACCCAAATCTGCTAGCAATTATCTAACAGACTTCCTGAGCCTGCACAAAAATCTACAAAAACAGAGACACAGACGCAGACAGACAGACACACACACACAGACACAAACAGACAGACGACACACACACACACACACACACACACACACACACACACACACACACACACACACACACACAACACGCACGCACGCACGCACACCGCATCTCATCTGTCTGTATGAACAATTTCACTCTTTTTTTAAATAAAAGAATAAAAAACGTATATCCACTACTATCAAACTCACTTCTTACTGTCCATCTCGTTACAATCAATGCACGGAAAGCTGGGAGAGAGCACCAATAGACCAGGAGAAAATGCTGACGATTCAGAGTGGCTGGGACGAGTGGTGGAATGCTAGGGGCAACGAAGATAAGCAGTGAAGTCCATGATGCCAACGCATGCGCAGGCACTTGATGATGATGATCATATCAGCTTCAGCCATCTGAATTTGGGGTTTCTCTTATCCTGTCTCGTAACGATTATTTTAACTCTCTGCTCTCTGGTTTGTTTGCTTCTTCTGTCGCATGTCTCCAACGTATTCAGAATTTTGCAGCCTATCTTGCCCTTCGTAAAAAAAAGAAAGATAATATTACTTCCTTATTTCATTGTTTCCTCGTTTCTCTTTGCCTTCCTCCGTTCCTCCATCAAGCCTAGAATTTCTTTTGTCATCCAGTTCTTTTTTGCTTTTCTATCTACTATAGGGATTTCTTCACAAGCTTCATTTATCGAATTTCTCAACTTTGTCCATTGTTTCTCACTGTCACCAACGTCTTCCAGAGCACTGAATTTATTTTGAACATGTACATTAAATTTTTGACGTATCACTTCATCTGTCTTTAAGAGTCCAAGATCTAGTTTGATGTTGCTTTTGGTCTATTTCCTTTTCCTCAATTTCAGTATAAATTTTCCTACTACAGGATTGTGGTCACTATTCCATGGACAGCAAAGAAAACAAACGAGACAGTCTTGATGTCGGCAGACACAAGTAGATCACTCATAAGGAAGATCAGGAAAAGACAGGCAACATTTATAGACCATTTTATGAGGAAGGGGGATTTGGAGCACCTGGTCACAACGGGAAAGCTGGAGGGAAAGAGAGCACCAGATAGACCCAGGGAGAAAATGCTGGACGGACTTGCAGAGTGGCTGGGGACGAAGTGGGTGGGGGAGATGCTAGGGGCAACGAGAGATAGAGACAGATGGAAGTTCATGATCGCCAACGCCATGCGGCAGGGCACTTGATGATGATGATGATGATGATGATAACTCTTGACCTGTTTACAAGAACACAGTCCTTGGCCCGGAGGCTCTAGAATATCAGGGTTTAGAGTCTGGAATTTGTTCAAGAAGGATTCATCCCACTCTAATAATTCCATGTATTGTTCATCCGAATCTGCCAGCAGTTACCGGGCGGACTTCCTTATCCTGTGAAAAACTCAAGGTCTAAAAATAAACGTGGCCTGCCCGAGGGTTGAACCCACAACCCCTTCACTATGAGCATGTGCTCTAGCAACTGAGCTACCGGGTCACGTAGAATGCTGGAATACTGCTAGAGATAGTGAGACAGTGTCAGGTTAAACACAGTAGATGAAAGCTACTGATTTCAAGTAAACTAATAGCTCACTAATTGTTGATTGAAATATACTGATTTCAAGGAAACTAATAGCTCACTGATTGTTGATTGAAATATATTGATTTCAAGTAAACTAATAACTCACTAATTGTTCATTGAAATATACTGATTTCAAAGAAGCTAATAGCTCACTAATTGTTGATTGAAATATACTGATTTCAAGGAAACTAATAGCTCACTAATTGTTGATTAAATATACTGATTTCAAGGAAACTAGTAGCTCACTAATTGTTAATTTGTTGACCAGGACACGGTGGTTGGCCTGCAGGCTCTGGCAGCCATGTCGCAGCTAGCACTGGGAGAGAATTTTCCTCCCTTCGAGGTCAGTGCGACATGGAACATGGGAGAAGAGCAGACGACCCGGTCCGTGACCATCAACAAGGACAATGTCATGTTGATGCACACTTTTGACATTCCTTTGCTGGTAGGTGTGAGGCTGGAAGTGATAAATGTGCTCGGATTTGCATCTGATATGAAGTAATCTTCCTTTAAAACACGAGAGGCGTGGGGATGTCGGGGGCTTTTTCAGTAAAATAACATCCCCACTTACTGGACATTCTGTGCTAGAAATTTCTTCTTTTCTGTTACTCTCTTTGTTTCTGCTTGTTCCTTTGCTTTCTGTCATTTCTTCCTGTCATTTTTCTGCCTTGCTGGTCAATTCACCTGTATGTGTTCAATAAAGTCTTATGTACATGTACTTTTTCTTGGGATTGATAAGTGGGTACATATATTATGTGCGTTTTTTGGCTCTTGTGAGGTGAGATATGCGGATGCAGTTTTAGGTAAGTTATGCCCGGTTTTATATATATGTTTTGGTGTCTTCAGGTATGCTTATATTTGTATTCAGGAGTGGTTTTTTTTGATCCCCTGTACGATGAATTGGACGGAGTGGCCAACGCCGGGGACATGTCCTTAGATTATGTGCGCAAATGCATTGATATATGTACTTAATTTTTTTTACTTTTTTTTTTCCTGTTGAACTTATTTTATATTTTGAAGTGGTTATAGCCCTGATATGCCTCTACGCAGTCAGCTGGGCTTTAAACAACAATAACAAGGCTATTTTATATCAACGGGAGGGGTGTGTGTTTGTTGTGTGTTTGTGTATACTTGTGTCCGCGCGTGCGTGTAATGTGTGCATGTGTGTATGTGTTTGTCTGCCTGACAATACCGTGTGGACATGATTTTCTCAACCATTTACTAAGAATAGGTCTGTACAAAATCTGTTTCAAGGGAATGGACAGCTGAGGACTCGCGAAAAATCGCGAAAAGTTTGAAAGGAAAGGCTCCAAGGTCAAGGTCACATAGACACACACACAAAAAAGTACACCAGATGAGCATTTTTCGAGGAATGCGTGTGAACACCACATTTTCAGGAACTTCTGACTTTTTTTAACAAAAAAATTACAGTGACCGATTTTCTAGACCACCTAGATCTTTATGATTCTCTGATTGGAACAAAAATTGCCAAAACTTTAAGTCATCCACTTCCTTTGAAAGCAAGAGCAAACGCTTTCTACATTAATGTCCAAATTTTCTCTTCAGTATGTGTCAATCGATGTGCCAGGATCCAGCCTGAGCGGCAAAGGGAATATCATCACAGTACATCTTCCACTTCTTACAGAAGCTGAATGTAAAGAAATCGATAAATTCATATTGAAAGAAAAGGGTTAGGTATCAAGGTCCAATTCACTTTTGTTCTTACATACATATCGTAAAGCGCTTCATCAGAGAATTTACTCTATTGTCAGAATGAACTTCACCATATAGATATATTTTGATGTAAATAACGATTATTATGTCGAAAAAACTATTGTCGTTAGGACAAAAGAAATTACACGACGAAGCGCATAGTCACGTTATACAGAAAATTCATAGCAACTATTACTTCTTTTTTTGGGTATTTTTTTGTGGGAAACAGGAGATTGTCTCACTTCAATAAATTGAGGATGCGTGATTCTCTCTTGTAACGAATAGATCTAGACGTAATTGTTAAATGAAGGTAAAGGTAATCTTAGTTTTGTTTTACCGAATGACTGCATCAAAACTTGATTGACATATTCTTACAATTGATAGGATCTATCTGTCTGTCTGTCATCTATCTATCTATCTATCTATCTACTATTCTATCTATCTACTATCTATATCTATCTATCTATCTATCTATCTTTTCTATCTATCTATCTGACTATCTGTCCTGTCTATCCTGTAACCTACAGCAAATTTGAAAAATAAAATTTTGGTTAATAACATCTACCGTTGGAAAGTAACGTACACAATGATTATCTTATTAGATACTATCATTTTGTGTCAATGTCAATGTATGTGTATATGTATGTTCATGTGTAGCAATAACAGAATCAATGATAATGGCAGTGGTGATGGTTCCTACATGGTACAACATTTCTCTGACTGTCTGTCTGTCCGTCTGTCTGTCTGTCTGTCCGTCCGTCCGTCCATCTGTCTGTCTGCCTGTCTGTGTCTCTCTCTTTCTGTCACTCTCTTTCTGTCTCTCTTTCTGTCTCTGTATGTCTGTCTGTCTGTCTGTCTCTCTCTCCATCTCTCATAAGGAAGATCAGGAAAAGACAGGCAACACTACAAAATTTCCAGTTTTGTTTTATGTCGTATGCTCTTATAATTCATGGATGCTAGTGAAGACCCTCCATGGACAATATAATGTGCTTGTATTAAGTATGCCAACTGCCATCAAAAATAAGTTGCTCTTTTTCTTGTTCTCTTATTTGTTTACCATTTTTCTTTCTGCACAGCCTAACAGATACGCAGATGAGATCACCATTCACGCCTCGTCATCATCAACAGAAGGACAGAGGATGTTTGCATTGGCTGAGGTCAGATATACATTTAGATCTTTTCCCCTCAGGTTGTATCTATCTGCTTTGTCTGTCTATGTACGTATGTTGTGTTATAGTAGATGTGCCCTTGTGTGCATCTATATATGCATGTACATACGTACATGTACACACGTACGTGTATATGTATGCATGCATTTTTGTATGTATGTACGTACGTACATACGTACGTACGTGTTTATGTATATATGTATGTATGTATGTATGTATGTATGTATATATGTATGCATATATGTATGTGTATCTATGTATGCACGCATGCATGTATATTTAGTAGTATGTATGTATGTATGTATTGTAAGTATATATGTATTATGTATATATTATGTATGTATGTATGAATGTATGTATGTATGTATGTATGTATGTATGTATGTATGTGTGCGAATATGAAGGTAATTGGACAAGGGACAAACTCACCACCAGAGATAAAACTCGGTGGTGAATCTCTGAAAACAGTAGATAAGTTTGTTTACTTGGGATCCACCATAGCATCGACCCTATCTTTGGATGAGGAATTGACAAGCAGAATAGGAAAGGCCACAGCCGCGTTCAGGAAACTTAAGAAAAGAGCATGGGAAAACGATAAGCTTAGCATAAAAACCAAGACTCTAATTTACCAAACACTCTTTTACGGGAAAGAGACGTGGACCTTGTATGCTGGTCGGTAGAGGAGGTTAGATAGTTTTCATATGAGGTGTTTACGAAAAATTTTAAAAATTAAGTGGCAAGATAGAGTCACGAATACAGAAGTGCTCGAAAGAGCTGGCATTCAGTCACTATATCCCCATCCTGCGGTCTCGGCGTCTCAGGTGGCTGGAACTGTCTGAGGGCACGCGTAACGTTGGACGACCCAAGCTTCGCTTCAAGGACCAGTGTAAAACGTCCATGATAGAATTTTCTATCAATGTTGCGAACTGGGATACGGTTCCAAGGATCGAGTGGGGTGGTGAGCTGCTGTTTTAGCGGGAGAAAAAAACTATGAAGAGGATAGAGTAGGGTGTGCTATAGAGGCTAGACAAAGACGCAAATGCCCCACGGTGGATGACTCCACAGTATACTACTACTGTAGTCGTTGTCAGAAACCGTACCGATCGCGCAATGGTTGTTTTAGCCATGAGCGTCGCTGTGTTTTAAAATAACTAAATTTCCGCTGCGACCGTCGCCATCGACGAAAAAGGCCACAGAAGAAAAAGGATATGGACTACCTTCAGCTAGCACATTCAACAGCTGGAACAGTTCCACCAAAGGCATCTGCGCGAGATTTTGTAGCGTAACATCACACGGCTGTACTCCACATTGCCGTCTTGGTCAAGAGATTAGAGCAACTCCTCTCTATGACACACATACGAAGTGGATGACACTCGATATTGAAATCTTCCTCCCACTGATTCCATAGCACTACTCTTTGTGTAAAATGAATTATGGAAAGAACATTCATCTACTAAAGAAGAAATCAGTCTCATAGAACTTCAGTCAGTTTTTTACGTTTGCTGAAGACAGTTCTCTAGGACTGTACTATAAATACAATACGATGGACCGCTCTATATAAATGAGTATCAATCGTACGCAGTAACGAGCAGTAAAAATAAACCACTTGATGCTGATTTACTCATCGGGTCTGATAAATTGACCGATCAGATAATATGAATGACAGTAGTGATTTAAAAAAAAATCTTTTGGGTTTCTGTTTCTTTTTCTAGTCTGTGAGCCAATCACAATTTTACCCGGAGAAGAAACGAGTTTGTTGAACGTTTTTACTTTGGGGATATTTTCAAAGATTGACAGTTTGTTTCCTTTTTATTTTCTTTACATATAAAGCAATACAGAAATCCGCACAAACACTATGATCAGCGTATCTGTTCCTCAAAGACAGAAATGAGTTATCGGCCCCAGTACTTACCACGTCCATTTCTGAAAGGTTCAAAACCTTGCAAGAGGATAGGACTTACGTACAGGCTTAACTCTTTGACTCCTCACCCTATCCACCAGCGTCCTGCAGGAAGGTTGGGTCGCAGGAGTCAAAGGACTAAGTTTTTGCAGTTGGTGGATAGGTTGCATGAGTCAAAGGGTTAAGATTTTGCAGATGGTGGATAGGGTGAGGGAGTCAAAGGGTCCTGTTTTTGCGTTGGTGGATAGGGTGAGGGAGTCAAAGGGTCCTGTTTTTGCGGTTGGTGGATAGGGTGAGAGAGTCAAAGGGTCCTGTTTTTGCAGTTAGTGGACAGGGTAAGGGAGTCACAGAGTTAATGCTTGTGCCATGATCATTGTGAATCTTCTCCATAGCAAAGCATCGGTGGTGTCAGTGGACATGGAACTCATTCTTATATCATCTTGAGAAACTGAAATTGACACTGAAACCTGTAAAAGTCCCTGTATGGTTTCAGACACAGACAAGATCACTTTTGACTGATGGATTTTGCAGCTGTCCCTGATTGTCGTAGAGATAGACTATCTGTCTTCCAGTCTGCTTGTTGTAGAGATAGACCACCTGTCTTCCAGTCTGGTTGTTGTAGAGATAGACCATCTGTCTTCCAGTTTGCTTGTTGTAGAAATAGACCATCTGTCTTTCAATCTGCTTGTCGTAGAGACAGACCATCTATCTTCTAATCCGCTTGTCTTCCAGTCTGCTTGTTGTATGTGTGTATGTATGCATGCATGTATGCACCCATGTATGTAGACCACTTGTCTTCCAGTCTGGTTGTTGTAGAGATAGACCACCTGTCTTCCAATCTGCTTGTTGTAGAGATAGACCACCTATCTTCCAGTCTGCTTGTTGTAGAGATAGACCACCTGTCTTCCAGTTTGCTTGTTGTAGAGATAGACCATCTGTCTTCCAGTTTGCATGTTGTAGAGATAGACCATCTGTCTTTGAATCTGCTTGTCGTAGAGATAGACCATCTATCTTCTAATCCGCTTGTCGTAGAGATAGACCATCTGTCTTCTAATCCGGTTGTAGAGAAAGACCACCTGTCTTCCAGTCTGATTGTCATAGAAATAGACCACCCGTCTTCCAATCTGTTTGTTGCAGAGATAGACCATCTGCCTTGCTTATTGTAGAGATAGACCACCTGTCTTCCAGTCTGACTGTCATAGAAATAGACCACCTGTCTTCCAATCTGATCGTTGTAGAGATAGATCACCTGTCTTCCAATCTGCTTGTTGTGACATCGACCACCAATTGTCTTCCAGTCTGATTGTTATAGAAATAGACCACCTGTCTTCCGGTCTGCTTGTTGCAGAGATAGACCATCTATCTTCCAATAGGTTTGTACAGATTTCACAGGCTCGATGATGGCCTAAGAAAATTTGTGTGCGTGAGACCTGTAGTGACTGGTTATCTGCCCCTTCTTGATTGGAGAAGGTAGGAGCAGTGATGGACAGGAGACAAACACCGACCTTCTGACCCTGAACCTAAGAAAACTGAAGTCACTACCAGCTCACTCCCCTACAGTTCCATACTCATTCAGTCAGTTCCTTTTCTCATTTTCTAATATCTCTTGAGTTCCGAACTTTTGGCCAACTTGGACTTTTCCTGTGGAAATACTCTGCCTTTGATGAGAAAAAAATGTGCCTAACCTTTCCTCTTTTACGATCCAACTTAATTCCCATCTTTTCCTGAATCCTTCTATTTCAATTAACCTTGTTGTATCGATCTTATCTGCATTCTAGTTTAATGCCCTGTTGTAGTATGTTGTATGTGGATGTTACTGAGAGTGTGTGCATGATTTTAATGGGTAAAGTGGCGTATATGTGTTAATGTATATGTCATGTTTTTGTTTTGTAAAACTGAAAGTGGCTAAAGCACTGTTAGGTGTACTATAAGGGTACGTTGTTATTATTTTATCATTAGTATTGCTGTTGTTGTTATCAATAGTAGTATTAATATTGTTATACTTGTAATTATTATTATCATTAGTGTTATTATTATTCTCAATATCATCATTATTATCATTATTAACATTATATTGTTGTTGTTGTTGTTGCTATGTTTACTATTATTATTATCAATGTGATTATGATGATGATGTTGACGATTATCATTGTTCTTGTTGTTATTACCATAATCATCATACAATATTATTATTGTCATTATCATTGCCATTACAATTGGTAATAGAGTATCTTTTGCATGTGATAACCTGCTGAGTACTAGAGCTTGTCTCTTTGTCTCAGAGAACTACTCATGTTGTGGACGTGGGCACACCTCAAACACGCGTCTAACCTAGCGCTCCCTTCCTTCTTTCAGGTCGTGGTCCACTACAACATGAATGACCAGACATCATCCCAGATGTTCAGCATCAGCACCACTGTCAAGAACCCCACACCTACGTCCTTCGAGCTGAACACTTGTGTCAGTCTTCGCGCCAACATTAAGCCAGAAGATAATTCCATGTTTGTAGTGGAGATCAGTGTGGCCAGTGGACACAGAGTCATATCGGGGTCAGACTTTGGGAAATCATTAAAGAAGGAGTTCTCCACAGGAATGGTGGTGCTGTACTACTACAACGTGAGTTCCTCTCTTTTGAGCCCGGCAGCGTGTCAGGGTTCAAGCAAAATTGGACAATTCTAAGCCTTATTAATAAAATACAGTCACAGTTAAGCAGAGATGATGATAGCAATAAGAGGCACAGATAAAATAACATTTTCTATTTACAACATACCGGCATGTAGGTTGATAACTAATTCAGCCAACCTTTAGAGAACGGATTGATTCCTACCTCAGTAACGTTTCTTTTATCATTTTGTTTTAATGTTATTTATTGGTATAATTCAATAATGAAATATTCATTACAAAATAACTGAAAGTATCCTTTTCTGTAGTTTTGTACATACTCATAACTATGCCCTTTGAGGAGAGAAGAATGAGAGAAAGAACGGAGAAGGATCATGCGTTTAGTTTTCCACTCGAATGAACATCAGATAGAATACTATGTATTTCATGTATGGTCTGACCTGGAAGGTAGACCTAATGCACTGTGTAATTATCGTGATGACTTATGAACCCAAAATGTATAGAAAATTCAGAAAAAAAATCTTACCCGCGGAGGTTTACAAACTTTGTTGACAACACTGCTGACCATGGCTTTCGTCAGATCAGTGAGTAATCTTGTGTTGTATCCGGAAGTAGGATCTGTGTTCTGTGCCACGTGATGTAAACGTTGCTGGATAATTATTGGAAAAATGCCATTTCATATTTTCCGTTTAAGGGGGCAGACCTACCCAGATTTGGGTACCAAGATTGTGATGTTCAGTGTTTCAGTTCTAATTAACCAATCATCATGATATTTGGCAAGAAGATACCTCAGATAGTATTCTTTGGATGAATATCTTTGTTGGGGTCTGTGAGTTATGAAAAGTTGATAACAATTAATTAATTAATTAATTGCGATTTTTCGCGAGATTGTATACATCAGACATAATATGTTCAAAAGGTTTCATCCGATTTCCTTGATATTTGGCACACATATAGCAGGGACAGGTACCTATAGCTGGTAGTAAACTTTTGCAGTTCTGTTTGAAAGAAACATTTTTATCAAAAGCTGTATTATATTTTTTTCATTAAAATTATTCTAAAAATTGGTGTGATGATTGTACAGAAAATAATGATAGTAGAGCTAAGATTTTACTACATGCCATACATACCATACAGATGTGTTTGCTCACTAAATATCAAATTCCTAACATGAATATATGTGTAGTTATAAATGTCACAGTATGTACTATATTTTTTTCATTTTCGCGAGAACATTTTTTAATTAATATGGACTTTGCTGCATGGTCTGCTTGGTTTTCCGTTTTTTTTTGCAGGAAATGATTTTCTCCCTAACCAAATCTTTTTGTTTCATTTTCTAAGCCACTAAAATGACTAAAGACGATGAGACACTTCTTACAATGCTATGATGATGATGACGAAGATGATGACAGAGCTGTACTCTATGCTCGCTGTCATAATATATCCTAGCGTCAACCAGTCCCGAGAGACACAGAAACCTGCAGTTTTACTCAGGAGATTTAAACAACATCGCAAATGACGCAATCGGTGAAGTGAATGAAATTCGACTGTGTGGTCCAGTCTTCCTCGTGAGCCCATAGCACGCTTAGCTCAGAGTATTAACATGTTGGAGCCAAAAATTCCCACAATGATTTTGATAAGGATTCGAAAGCACAATCTTAGAAACGGTAGTTGTTGTTCTAACCACCACACCACACCACATATCTGGTAACCAGACTTTTTTTTTTTTGCTGCCCCATTTTCTGCACTGTTTCTGTATCATTACCCCCTCCAGTAAACCCTGAAAAAAAAATCACCCTACTGCCTTGTAGGTTGTCGTGGGAACGACAAAGGCTAGCGGAGAGACCGTAAACAAACCGATGGAATGCAACGGGAAACCACCATGGTACTTTCCCGAGACACATTATGGTCAGACAAAACAAGGAATGCCTATCAATTAACATCAGAAGAGAGTTTTTGAATGTTAAATAGAACCGATAATGTTATGCGGTTGTGAGGCGTGGACAGTCAACAAACAAAGCCAGAACAAGACTAAGGCAGCCGAGATGTGGTTAGTAAGAAGAACGTTGAGAGTTCCATGGACAGCAAAGAAAACAAACGAGACAGTCTTGATGTAGGCAGACACAAGATCATTCATAAAGAAGACTAGGAAAAGACAGGCAACATTCACAGGCCATTTTTCGAGGAAAGGGGAATTGGAGCCCCTGGTCACAACAGGAAATCTGGAGGGAAAGAGAGCACCAGATAGACCCAGGAAGAAAATATTGGACGGACTTGCAGAGTGGCTAAAGACAGAGAGGGTGGAAGAGGTGCTTGTGGCAACAAGGGATTGAAACAGATGGAAGGCCATGATCGCCAACACCATGTAGCAAGGCACTTGATGATAATGACCCCCCTCCCTGCAGCTCATTTCAGCTCTCAACACACCTCCACACTGGAGGTTTAGACACCTGTCTAGGACGCGAGAAACCCGGTTTGAATCACAGATCAGACAGGGTTTTTTGTGCCATCTCTCCCTCACCCCCGACCACTAATCTCTAGTGGTTGTCTAGGTGCTAGTCTTTCATTTGAGACGATGAAACGAGGTTCCGTCCGCAGCATGCATTCAGGGATTCAGGGGACGTTAAAGCTCCCATGACAACAAAATCTGGTGGACCCAAATCCATTCACATGGGTGCGAAAAAATACACGCATACAGTGAAAAAAAAAAGATTGCGCAGCACAATGACGGTGTGCTCTACCCTGGGAGACCAGCCCAAGTAGTACATGCGGACTGTATCACGAAAATTAAAAAACAAAAGGAGAAAACAACAACAGCAACAACAACAATAACAACCCCCCACCCCCCCACTAACTCCAAGAAGAAACTGCAATCATCATCACAGTAAGGCACAAAGGGCCAAAGAATATGGAATAGTTTTTTTCAGTGTTACGATGATAAGAAAGAGAATGATCGTGATATTTCTAATTTGCTAAATGATTCCAATTTTGGTTAGAGACCGCGTGACAGGGCTTGTGCTCTACCCTTCTTTTGTAACATATGTACTGGCTTCAACCGGGATCGAAATATACAAACACCTATAATGCTGGGCAAGAAATTTAAGAAAAGGCCTCACGAGTTCGTAGTACGTGTACATTCAGTTTTGGGTAAGAACTCACCGGGGCCGAAAATTCCCACTGTATTACTATTTTTGTTTCGACTGATGAGAGTTCGAATTCATGATCTTCCAGTAGGTAGTTTTAGAGCTAACCACTCTGCCACTTTCCCTAGCGAGAATTGTCTTCTTTTACCCATGAGATCTTGTGATAAGTACCACTTACTTCGCCTGATGAAGGGGTTAAAGATTGTGACTGGCAAATCTATCAGCAAACTCAGTACATATTCGTGGGTGAGAATGAAAAAAGAAAAAAAAAAAAAAAGAGAGAGAGAGAGAGAGAGAGGAGAGAGCGAGCGAGAGCGAGAGAGCGAGCGAGCGAGCGAGACGAGAGAGAGAGAAGAGAGAGAGAGCGAGACAGAGAGAGAGAGAGAGAGAGAGGCAAAGCCAGGACACATAATATTTGGTTATTTCATTTCTTTTTTTGATATTTGGTTATTTCATTTCTTTTTGTCAAAAGAATTTACCGCGTCAAACTCAGGCGGCTCTCCTAAGGGAGAGCCCGTCGCCTCAGTGCAGCGTCAGTTTTCCTCGTCCGCGCGCGCACGCGCACGCGCACGCGCACGCGTATGTGTGTGTGTGTGTGTTTGTATGTGTGTGTATGTGTATGTGTGTGTGTGTGGTGTGTGGTGTGTGTGTGTGTGTGTGTGTGTGTGTGTGTGTGTGTGTGCGCGCGTGTGTGTGTGTTTTGTTTGTCTGTGAAAGTGGACTTTTATCCTACAAACGTTTGTGTGTTTATGTATGTATGTGTGTATAATTATGTGTGTGTGTATGTGTGTTGTTGTGTGTGTGTGTGTCGCGTGTGCGTGCGTGCTTGCGTGTATGCGTGCGTGCTTGCGTGTATGCGTGTGTGTGTGTGTGTGTGTGGTGTGTGTGTGTGTGTGTGTGTGTGTGTGTGTGTGTGTGTTGTTGTGTCTATGAAAGTGAACCTTTTTCCTACAAAATTTTCATTTCGGTATTGTTAAATTTCGGTAATGTTAATTGTTTTACATGAGCAAAGTATAGGGCTGCACACAGGGAATTCTGTTTATCGTCTGTCCGAAAGACTAGCACCCAGACCACCAGTCGCGGTCCAGGGAGGGGGCACAACGATATACTGCATGAAGCTCGGGCTGCTCTTTCCAGGGAGGACGCGTCGCCACGATGTGGCACTACCAATTTTTTTCTCCTCTGTTTTTCTCTTTCTTTGTCTCTGTGCGTATGCATTTTTCTTCGTTTGTTTGTTTGCATGTGAAAGAAGATTGTTTTTTTCCAGCGGAATTTTCCCTTTGCTACTCTTAATTCTTTTATGTGGGTGAAGCACATGTTGTACAAGAACATGAATTTATTGTTTCTCATTCGAAAAACTAGCATCCAGACCAGCATTCAGTGTCTAGGGAGGGGTGAGGAGAAAGTCTCAGTCTGACTGGCACAAAGCTTGGTTGTCTGAGGCAGGTGGTCAAACCAACTGGACGACACTGTCCACTTCACTGTTATAGTAACGGTCAGGGAACATACTATGCTTAGAGTTAAACGTACCTGTGATCTTTTTCAGCTGGAGTCGGAGGAATGTTGTTCGTTGAAGATGGCAATGGCTAACGGAATAGTGGCCAACTTGCAGCCTTATCCTGTCAGGGTGTATGATTACTATCAACCTCGTAAGTTTTCTTTCTTTGTGTGTGTGTGTATGTGTGTGTGTGTGTGTGTGTTGTGCGCGCGCGCGCATGCGTACATATATATATCTATCTATATATATATGCATGTGTGTGTGTATGTGTGTGTATGTTTGTGCGCGCGCGCGTGTGTGCGCACATGCGCAGGGCGATCGTACCAATAACGTTTAGTTCAGATGCTCAGCTATCAAAATCTTTGAACACATAGTATACTTGGAAAAAAGTGGAAATATTTGCACAAGATGAAAGACAGGTTTGAAACCAAAACAGAAACGTTTGTATGACATTAAAAACAGGTTGAAACTATTTTTTCTAAATCATCTGTTTTTTTTGGGTTTTTTTTTTCAGAGAATGTGTACATCACGTACTACACTCCGCCAAAATCCAGCACAGCTCAGTTTATGAACTGAGACCGGCCGGAACAAACATTGACAGAAGGGAGACACAAGCAAGACGACCGAAAGAAGAAAACATGATGGAAAAGAGAAGAAAGAATCCTGAAGGCCAGGAGATATAATTGTAGAGACGTTCCTTTACTTAGACTAGTGTAACTTTACTGGTTTTGTGGATATGATCCTCTATAGTTCTGGAACCAGTTTTGAACAGAGATTAATTAAAGGTAGATGCATCGAATTTCTCTCTCTGACTCTCATGTGTGTGTGTGAGTGTGTGTATGTGTGTGTGTGTGTGTGTGTGTGTGTGTGTGTGTGTGTGTGTGTGTGTTTGTGTATGTGTGTGTGTGTGTGTGTGTGTGTTTGTGTATGTGTGTATGTATGTGTGTATGTGTGTGTGTTTGTGTATGTTTGTATGTATGTGTGTTTGTGTATGTGTATGTGTGTGTGTGTTTGTGTATGTTTGTGTACATATGTGTGTGTGTGTGGTGTGTGTGTGTATGCGTACGTGTATGTGTGTACGACGAAAAGAATTATCAGCGAAATTTGTTCATTTGTTTCTGGATGAATTTTGACCATATTTCGGTCAAACCTGTCGACTGCTGAGTCGTGAATCTATGTTTGAAAGTCATGGCGCCAAAGTGAAGGCCACAGGGACTAACATAGTTTCAAAAACGAAACAGAACATTTTGAGAAATACATGCATTCTCAATGTCTACCATTGTACTGTACAGCATATCAAGTTTTTCTTTTATTTCAGAAGTTCAAAATTCCGTACATTTCGAGGAAGGCGAAGATGTCATGTATAAAAGGACTGATTGCTAAAATGGCGTGATCATCTTGTTACCATTGCAAATGATCTCAAAGTTACGATACATAGGTGGTTTCACACACACACACACACACACACACACACACACACACACACACACACACACACACACACACACACACACACACACACACACACACACACATCACACACACTCACACAACACACAGACACAGACACACGCACATCACACACACACACAAACTTTCTTTTAAAATGCACTTGTGTGTGTGTGTGCGTGCGTGCGTGTGTGTGTGTGGGGCGTGTGTGTGTGTGCGTGCGTGTGTGTGTGTGTGTGGTTGAGGGGAAGTCTATTGTGAGTGTGCAGAGTTCTCTCGACGAAGTGAATGGAGATTTCAAACTCTAAAAATCACCTGCTTGCAACTTCCCACTTACACATGCACGTACGCACAACAAACACACACACACACACACACACACACACAACACACACACACACAACACACACACACACACACACACACACACACACACACCACACACACACACATACTCAGTGAATTTTTGTATCAACGGCTGACCACCTGCTTTAAAAACCTCAAGCGAAATACCATTGGAGTCTGCTGCTTTACCACATTGCAAACTCTGCAATTGCTTCTGTCACCTCATCCTCCGTGGGTGGGTCGTCAAGGCCATGTGTAGAGGTCTTGCTAGGATCTCTTCAATGACCCTGGGGTCAATCAATGAAGGTTTGTTAAAGATCTGCTCGAAGTGTTCTGACCATTTCTTATTTATTGGCTCTGAGATGGTGGAACTTGTCCCGCTTTGAGTCAGACTGTTTGTCCACTAGCCAGTTCTTGAGTGCAGCATACTTCTCAGCAAGAAGACTTTGAATTTCAGAATCGTTGTCATCAAATCAGTCCTGGTGATGTCTTTTGAGGACGTCTATTGTCTCTTTGGTGGAGGTGTCAACTTCATTTCTTAATTTGGCCGATTTTTCTACTGTATGTCCTCTGTGAAGGCAACATGCTCTCGACGCTTCGAGAGTTCATTCTGTACGGCAACTGTTATGCCAGGGTTATTGATTTTGCAAACAACCGGGTTTTTTTGCAGGTTTCTTGATCTGTTGCATTCTTTTTCTTCCCACCTAGAGTTCACCTTTGATCTGAGGAGAAGGCGGTCGCTGAGCATCCAGCACCTCTCATTGCTCTGGTGATATAAAACTCACGCAGATCACTTTGTCTGCAGATGAGAAAATATCTTTTTTAACAGAGCTTCGATCTTGGATGCATCCAGGTGGTTTTGTAAGCATCGTTCAGTTAGAAGAATGTATTTATGATTGAGAGATTGTGTTGGGAGCATAGTGAAAGCAGACGTTTGCCATTTGAGTTCTCATGACAGATACCATGCTGACCAATAATGTCAGCGCATGCTGTATGATTGAGCCGATTCTCGCATTGAAATCCCCCAGGATGATCAATGTATCACCTGCAGGTACGCTGCGTACAACTTCATCAAACTGTTGGCAGAAGGCTTCTTTGTTTTCATCTTGGTTTGTCATAGTGGTGGCAAAGACACTTACCAAAGTACCATATGCATTGTCTGATAAGGGCAGTCTCATAATCCTGATTATGTCATTGATGCCCTGGGGCTGTGACTCAACCTGAGAGACGAGAGGGGTCCTTACTGCGAAACCAATATCTGCCTTCCTTTCAGCTTTGCGACCTGACCAGTATATAGTATATCCTGATCCAACGTCGCTTAATTGACCCATGTCTAAAAATGTTGTCTCGCTGAGGGCAGCAATGTCAACTTTGTATCTTTTGGAGCTCTCGTGTTACCAAGGTGGTTCTTCTTTCAGGTCGGTTGGCCTCTTTTCTATCTAGGAGAGTTCGCACGTTCCAAGCATCAGCACACAAGGGCTTTGCGGTCTGTTTTCGTTGGCGGTAGCCTGTCCGAACCCAGAACCCTGTCTGCTCGCTACTTTGAGGAGTGGTTCCAGAGCCGCTGGGGGACTGAGGGCCATTGTTGTCTTGTGTCTGTCATGTTTGTGAGGGGGGTTGGCGCTAGGTGCCATGCGCATATGAAAGTTGCTGTTGTTTGCGCAGAGCCTCAACAACTCTCTCCACCTGCCTCCACAAATCCAGGGCAAACGGAGTTAAGACAGCTGTTCTCACAGGAGACGCAAACGGCTGAACAGTAGATGGCATGTTGCAGCATACGGCCAAAACCAGAAGCAGTGCTCTGTGGCAATGCCCTTTATGCAGTATGCGGCTGCGGGCATTTCTGTCAGAGTTTACTCCCATAGCCTTTCCCCACCCAAGGGGTAACCCACACGGCAGCGGAGACAGGCGCAGATCGTGCAGTCTTCTGTCATATTGTAGCAAAGACTTAGCTCTAACCTGACAACTAGATAGATAGACAGACAGACAGACAGACAGATAGATAGATAGATAGATAGATAGATAGACAGATAAATAGACAGACAGATAGATAGATAGATAGATGATAGATAGATAGATAGATAGATGGATGGATGGATGGATGGATCGATTTATGGATGAATGGATGGATGGATGAATGGATGGATAGATAGATAGATAGATAGACAGACAGATAGACAGATAGATAGAAAGATAGATAGATAGGCAGATAGACAGACAGATAGATAGATAGATAGACAGATTGACAGATAGAAAGATAGATAGATAGTCAGATAGATAGATAGATAGATAGATAGACAGATAGATAGATATACACGTCATTACAATGTAGCCAAGATTGTTCCAACAGTCAACTGATACAAATATTAGTAAAAGATACAAAACCCATGGGGTAGGTAGGACCTCATGACCTGGCCAGCTCATAAGTTTATGTGCAGGCTTAAGGCTTGTGCCATGATCATCTTCGGTCTTCTCCATCACATGGCACCAGTGGTGTCAGTGCATCTGGAATTCATTCCAAACGCGAAGAGGTCATCTTGAAAAACTGAAACTGAAACTGAAAATTGTAACCAGGCTGTGGGTTCGAATCCCCATCAGTCCCTTCAAAAATCTGTGTGGGATTTTTCGGCTTTAACCGGCTCCTACTTAGTGTTGGGTGTGCTATGGGCTCATTGGGAAGACTTGGAGCCACACAGTCGAGTCACATCCACTTCACAGATGCGTCATTAAGGGTGTTGCACAAATCTTCTGATCAGCACCGCATGTGTCTGTATCTCTCGGGCCTGGTTGACGCCAGGATGTATTATGATAGTAAGCGTAGAGTACAGCCCCGTCACGCAGTCTCAATCCTAGCTGGAACTCAATAGCATCATGATTATCATCCTCACCGACATCATCGTCGTCACAGTGTGCCAGCTTCTGTGGCCATGAAGATGGCATAGAAAATGGGACGAAAAAAAGTGAGTACAAAGGTAGCCTCCCTGAGTGCAATATATAATAATAATTACAATAATAATTACAATATTTATATAGCGCAAAATCTTGATAAAATCAAATCTAAGCGCTGAAGCAGACACACACGCAGGCACGCACGCTCGCACACACACGCACGCACACATACAGACACACACACACACACACACACACACACACCCACACACACGCATGGCTATAAATGGGGAGAAAGAATAAAAGCAATAAAAGCAAGAATAAAAGCAATGGAAAATTATAGAGAGCATAGCATACAATTATATATTATAACCATGTGATTCCCTCCGAGCGGAGACAGGCTGCAGAGGGGAGGGTTGAGTGAGGTTAGGATTTTATGCAGGAGAGAAAAGGTGAGTTTTGAGAGCGGACTTGAAGGAGACAAAAGTAGGTTGCTGACGGACTGAGAGAGGAAGTTTGTTCCAGGAGAGTGGACCAGAAACAGAGAAGGCTCGTGGACCATAGGTATTGAGCTTAGTGCGTGGAAAGCGAAGAGTCAGAGGATCAGAGGCAGAGCGGAGGGTACGTGAGGGAAGATAGATCTCAAGTAGGCTTGACAGGTAATCGGGGGCTGCGTTATTGAGGCTTTTGTAGCACATGGTGTCTAGTTTGTACTGTATGCGCTTTGATACAGGGAGCCAGTGAAGTTGTGCCAGGAGAGGAGATATGTGGTCAGCTTTTTTCTTTTTGAGTACAAGGCGTGCAGCATTGTTTTGAATGCGCTGTAGGATGTGAATGGTGGAGGCAGGAAGACCAGACAGGAGTGAATTGCAATAGTCAATGCGAGACATTATGAAGGAGAGAACGAGTTTTGCAGTTGTTTCGACAGAGAGATACTTCCTGATCAGCTTTATACGATGGAGATGATAGTAGCAGGATCTGGCAGTTTGAGAAACAAAGTTGTTCATGGAGAGGGTAGAGTCAATGCAGACACCAAGGTTTTTAGCTGAATCAGAAATTGGGACTGATGTGTTACATAATGGGAGAGAAAGAGGAGGCAGCTGAGAAAGTTTCTGACGGGTGCCAATGAGGATAGCTTCTGTTTTGATCCTCAAACAAAACAAAACAAAAAATAAAACCTGAAAATTGTGCTATCAAGTGCAATGAAACTCCCGAAAACCAACATGAGAGGCTCAATAACTGCAGTCCGCTTGAGGGTTGAACCCACGACCCATGTTTTATTACGGAGGCAGTGAATTAACCTTATGAATATAACAGAAATAGAGCTAAATAGCAAGAAGACTGAAGTCATGGTAATCAGTAAAAAAAACATGAAACCCCATTATGCAAAATAGCAGCGAATGTCACAACTTTGAGAGAGGTTGATAAGTTTAAATATGTGGGAACGGTCATCTCACCAGACGGCAGATGCACATCAGAAATAGCCAGCAGAATCGGCCAATCCAAAACAGCATTCAAGAATATGAAAAGCGTACTTACCAACAACTGCCTATCAATTAACATCAGAAAGAGAGTTCTTGAATGTTATATAGAACCAATACTGTTGTACGGATGTGAGGTGTGGACAGTCAACAAGCAAAGCCAGAACAAGATTGAGGCAGCCGAAATGTGGTTTCTAAGAAGAATGTTGAGAGTTCCATGGACAGCAAAGAAAACAAACGAGACAGTCTTGATGGAGGCAGACACAAGAAGATCATTGATAAAGAAGATTAGGGAAAGACAAGCAACATTTATGGGCCATTTTAAGAGGAAAGGGGAATTAGAGCACCTGACGACAACAAGAAAGCTGGAAGGAAAGAGAACACCAGGTAGACCCAGGGAGAACATATAGGACGGACTTACAGCGTGGCTGTGGACATAGAGGGTGGAAGATGTACCCGCAGCGACAAGGGATAGATACGCTCGTACATATGGAGGGCCATGATCGCCAACGCCATGCAGCAGGGCACATGATGATGATGATGAGTGAACTAAAGCGCTATTAAGACTAATACAAGTGCGAAGAAAATAGCGAATCAAAGGCTGACGATCAGGTAGTCCTAACACATACATCCAGCGAAGTGAATAGAGCTCTTTTGTCTGCGACTGTTGTTGATGAACGCAGTCGCTCTCAATATAGTAAGCGCAGATTAATTATGTAGCAATTATTCCCTTCCAATAACCAAGAACAAATCGTGGTAGTTTGTCAACTGTGAGAAAGTGTTGTTGCTGTTGATTTTTTCAAAGATGCACACACGCACACACGCGCGCACACACACACGCGCACACACACACATGCACGCGCATAGATACGTACCCATATCCATTCACACACAAGAATACACACAAAAACAAACAAGCAGACAATCCACCCCCACCAATTCAATCACTCAAACACATATAGGCACGTTCACATGCGCACAGATTGAGGCAGCCGAGATGTGGTTTCTAAGAAGAATGTTAAGAGTTTCATGGACAGCAAAGAAAATAAACGAGACAGTCTTGATGGAGGCAGACACAAGTAGATCACTCATAAGGAAAATTAGGAAAAGACAGGCAACATTTATAGGCCATTTTATGAGGAAGGGGGATTTGGAGCACCTGGTCACAAAGGGAAAGCTGGAGGGAAAGAGAGCACCGGGTAGACCCAGGGAGAAAATGCTGGACGGACTTGCAGAGTGGCTGGGGACGAGGAATGTGGGGGAAATCTAGGGGCAACGAGAGATAGAGACAGATGGAAGTCCATGATCGCCAACGCCATGCGGCAGGGCACCAGACAAACATATATACACACATACAGACACAAACATACACTCATACAGACACACACATACTCGCACAGACATACGAACGTACATACGCGCACTCATCCATATATTCACGCATGCACACACATACACTCACATGCATATACACAAACACACACACACACACACACACACACACACACACGCGCCCGTGAGCGCGCGCGGGCATGAACCCACACTTATACACAAAAACACAAACGCAGACATACACACACAGATACAGACATATAAACAGACACATGCAGGAAGGCAGACAGACAGACAGGCAGACACATAACTGTACTCACTAACAAAATCCATCAAACATAAAAACACAGAAACAGACAGAACATACAGACGCAGACACAGCTACACACACACACAGACACACACACACACACACACACACACACACACACACACACCACACACACACACACACACACACATACACACACAATACACGCTCGCACATGTGCACGTGCACGCTTACGCGCACACATATATGTACACACATGCATTCACACACGAAAATACACACAGAAACAAACAGACAGAAACAATCCACCCCCTCCCCCCATTCACTCACTCAAATACACATACGCACGTGCACATGCGCGCATACAGACATGAACAGACAGATACACGACAGAACGGAAAATAGACATATATATGTGTACACACACACACACACACACACCAGCACACAATACAATACAATACAATATTTTATTTGTATAGCGCAACATCTTGATAAAATCAAATCTAAGCGCTAAAACAGACACACACACACGCACGCACACACACACACACACACACGCACACACACACACACACACACACACACACACACACACGTACACACACACACACACACACACACACACATACACGCACACACACGTACATATACACAGACGGACAGACAGACAGACAGACAGATAAACACAACAGACAGACAGACAGACAGACAGACACACACACACACACACGCGCGCGCGCACACACAAGGCAGAGTTTATAGACTGCGAGGAAAAAGACAAAAAGGCATCAGAGTCATGCACACAAATACAAGCACTCATACACGCTTTTGCACACGTACCACTTTATTGATGTGAAGTATCATCATTCTTTTAGACTGACGGAAAACTCGTCATAAATGATTCAATATACGATAACAAAGCAATTAATCATCATTCCAGCGTATACTCGCGCACTCGCACACATATGCGTGCGAGCACACACACACACACACACACACAACACACACACACACACTACACAAACAAACACACACACACATACACACACGCGCGCGCGCACGCACGACACACGCCACACACACACACACACACACACACACGCGCACGCGCGCGCGCAGCACACCGTACACACACACACACACACACACACACACACACACACACACACACACACACAACATGAGAGCTCTGTTCAAGTGCGCAAAAATGTTGTTCGTTCTTTGATTTAACGTCTGTTCACTATGAGTGATATTAATGTGCGTGTGCGTGCATGCGCTCGCGTATGTGTTTGTGTGTTGTGTGTGTGTGTGTGTGTGTGTGTGTGTGTGTGTGTGTGTGTGTGTGTGTGTGTGTGTGTGAATGCGTGCGTTCGTGCGTGTTTGTACGCATGTGAGAGCGTGGGTACGTGTGTGTCTATGAGCGTGTAGGCATGTGCGTATGTGATTGCATACATGTGTGTATATGTGAACGTGTGTTTACATTCCTGCGAATGCACAAACATCTTGTGTAAACTTATGAACAAACACCGTATAACATTAATACGTGTCACTTAATTAAACGAGCTCTCAGGCAATAAACAAATCGAAATACAAAGTAATTTACTAATCACACAGCGCAAAAAGCTGCCAACATTAGACTAATAGTTTAGAAAGAAAATTGAACTCATTTTAATAAGCACGCCAGGATATCTATAAGTTTCCAGCTGAAGGAAATTACCACGATTAAAGAACCAGTGCCTGTTGGATGTCATTTATAAAAGGAATAGTTGTCAGAAAAAAGTCCTATGCTTTGTGGTAACTCAAAGTCATCGCCATTATGTACGTGTATAGTTGTCTAGGTCAAGGATCGTTCAAATCATTTGTTTCATCTGTATGCTGATATTTATCAAACTTTTAGGTAGACTCGGTAATGAAATATATATATATATATATATATATTATATATATATATATATATATATATATATATATACTAATTTACTGATAATGTGATAGAAAAAATAAGTAAATATATCAGCAGCAATAAACACAACTGACTTGGTTAAATTTGGCATCGGTTTAGAAACAATAGTATTTTACAGTAGAACGGCAATTGCAACAAAGCACTGTTCCCTTAAACAAACTGGGAATTCTTAGTATCGACATCAAAATTACACATTCATGTCCCACTATTATGATCAGAGAGTTTGTTTAAGTGTTTCAATCTTCGTTTAGAGAGTCGTGTTTATTCCTATCTTCGTTTTAGCCTTCTCAGACTTTAGCAAAAATACACGTGCAGTCGACATGCTGTCTTGTTGAAGTCAAACATTCTTGCCATCTTCAGTAACTGCAGAAAAACATTTCTGAAATACTGTCACGTTTGATTTTCGGAAGAACACCCTCCCAGTCATAAGCAGACATTTGTTACATAACAGCTTAATTCTATGGATCGTTGTTGATTCAACAGAAAGAATGTACAATCATTTCATATTCAGAAACAGTCAATAATTTCGATAGTATATACCAAATCCTGTATGGAAAAAAACACCTACATTTTTCATGTTAAGGACAATGAATACACCAAATGCAACACATATGATCATGACTGTGTCAAATATCAGCACGGATAATTTCACCTCGTCAAAAGGCAGTGTTGACTTTTACTCCTTGCGTTAGTTCAGGCTACACTATGGATCCAGTCCATCTTTCTGGCTATCATTTTTATCATGGGTGTGTTTGGCAACATCATGACTATCGTCATTGTTTACCGACATAGAGCCAACCCTTCCGCCTTAGACCGTTATTTCTTGTGTCTAGCTGTGTCTGACTTCTGTGTAAATATCACAGGACCCCTTCGAAGATGGCTCATGGCAACATTCGATATTCGAGTTTTTGCCCTACATGACGCTGTGTGTAAGGTGGGGTATTTTACCGTATACGTTGCCTTTGTCTGTTCCGCTTGGTTTGTGGTGGTGATGGTAACACACAGGGCTGTATCTGTGGTTTGGCCACATCGTGTGAACGTGATATGCACGGCAAGGACATCCTGGGGCGTCGTCGTAAGCATCATCATCTTCTTCAGCGCAGCATACTCTCACTTGCTTTATGGGTTGGAAGTTTCAGGTGGTTTTTGTCAACCGAAACAACACTTTCTCCTTGGGTTTGGAATTGATGTATTCTTCAAGCTTGATACATTCCTGTATTGTGTACTGCCCTTCTTCTGTTTGATGGTCAGCAACAGCATTCTTGTGGTGAAGTTAAGAACCTCAGTGAAGGAAGCTGGCGACCAGTTTGCTGCCACAGACAGACAACAGATTGAGAGAGAGAAAAACTTAAATTCCATCACTTTCACAGCTCTCGCGGTGTCTGTGTCCTTCGTCATCTTCACCTTACCTCTTGGCATTAAAAACATGATAGACTTTGCAGATCTTATCGATATTGACGAGGATGATGTTTATGAACAGGCTTTCACTTACTTAATGCAGCATGTTCTTAATTCTATTGCTTACTTCAATTTCTCCATGAACTTTTATCTCTATTGCTTGACAGGTAAGAGATTCAGAAAAGAATTCATAAAGATCATGTCTGGACTAGTCGTCTGCATCAAGCACCCCAAATCTTAATAAAATGGGAAGAGAAACTGTGTATTAGTACTGCTTGGAGATTTACTGTCGGGGTCACTTTGCCAAGACGATTGTTATAACGCTCAGGTTTTCATGTGATGTGTGAACATCACAGCTACCATATACAATAGCAGGTCCAAAATAATAATGGCATTGATTGCACATGTAGCTATGCAATAGCAAGGCTCTAAAAGCTTATTCATCTTAGTGATTGTGTGTTTTATGAGACAAACATACATTCCCTGTTTTTACAACCGTCAGATGCTAACACAAAGCACCATTTACTGAACTGATATATATTGGAATCTTATATTTAGATTTGTTGCTTAATGGTACAACGCATTTTTGTTTTGCTTTGAATGCGAACCACGCTCCCCGTGGAAAGCGTGACGCCAGGATATGACGTTACTTATCGCCCCTTCTTTTCCTGTATGTGTAGAATTTTTGCTATGTTATGAAAGCAGACTTAGCCTACGAAATTTGTCAGGGACAACTCTTTCGTTGTCATGAGATCTTTAATGTGCGGTGAGTATGATATACATGGGACCACAGTTTATCGTCTCATCTGAAAGAATAACACGTAGGCCAAACTTCGAGGCCTAGCGAAGAGAGGGTGGAGGGGTGGGGCAGAACAATCTTCATTCGAACGGGAACAGAAACCAGGTTTCTGGCATCCTAGGTGGGTGTTTTATCTTTTAAGCCACACACTCCCCGTACATTTTCCCCTCAGTATTTCTATACATTCTAAATAAATTTCCTCCACTGAAATTTCGTCCACTCAACGTTCATTTTTGTCAAAGAATAACACTTATGATTTGTTAAAGAGGAATTCATCGCACTGGGCCAATTCCAAAGGGATCCCAACAAAATCTGCCAGCCATGATTTAGCAGACTTATTAACCCGAAGTAAAACTCTATGCACTGGCAGGGTCTTGAAACATGAGGTAGATTGGTAACCTATGAAACGCTACGCTGACAGTACCAAAATGATTGGAGCATTAAGATGGGCAAAGAACAGGCCAGTTGTTATGATGTTGGCTGGAACTGAACTCGAGACATCGGATCTTGAGTGCGCTGCCCCTTCAAAAAATCCAGCCAGCATTGATATTAAATGACATTATTTCCGTCTGTGTCAGTCTTCTGGAAGAAGTTACCTTCTTCCATTACTCTCAGTGGTCGCATCACAGTTTAATTCCTATTAAGAGTACCGATGTGCACAGCAAACAGACATGCTCAGTTAACGTCATCTAAGAAAACATTACAAATGGAAGACACGGACTTACCAGACTCAAGATATTACATCTCACAGAACTAGTGCCACCTAATATAATTTCCATACAGGCGCATATCACATAAAAAAAAGTTCGATCAGTGACGTAGGTGAGACTTCATTTTGAATATCTTTCAAGCTGGCTGATTTAATCACTGTTATTCTTTCCTTTGTTATTCTTCTTCAGTTCGACGTCTGCATGGTCAGGCCATATTTGGCAAAGAATGTGGCCATTTTTTCAATTCCTGGAGGCTGCCATGGGGTTTGATGGTAAGTGCATTTGTGATCGGCTCTACCTCCTGTCGCTCTGCTTGATGGAGGCGATATGAGTTCAGCTGTCTGCACCTCTAAACCAAAAGGACAGACTGTTGAAGATATCAACTTAAACTGGGGGTCATTATAGTTATAGCTAGGGTTACCATACCCAACCCAAAACGTTTCCAGATAGTTGATGGGGGAGGGACCTCAAGATGATGACGTTAGCTGCTTAGAGTCGCGAACTAAAATGTTGGTGATTGTGAAGAGCGACGGCTACGTCTGGCGGCACACATGTGTCATTAAATGCCTCGTATGCTCAAAGAAGGGATCGTCTCGATGATGGGAGGTGCTGTACAAGCTGCCTACAGCCCCCACAACCTTGTGGGTAGTCGTTGGAATGACAAAATCTAGTGGTGAGTCCGTACAAAAATCGATGGAAGGCAACGGGAACCCACAATTGTATCTTTACAAGAATGTCATGCCCTAAAACATGAATAAAAGAAAAATGAACCACACGAATAGGGGCTCAGCATGTACTGAACCACCTTCGTCAAGTAGGGGAAATAATGTTAGCAGGTGATAAGAGACCGTTATCAAAATACTGGTATTAGATTAAAGATGTAAGAATTGCAACATGGGATACTAGAACAAAGCTTCCAAAGGGGAAACTAGAAAATGTCAAGATACGATGGTAGAATTGAAAAGACTGAATAGATCAATGTTCTAGGAATAGGAGAACTAAGATGGAAGGGAGCGGGCATGATAACATCGGCCTACCATAAAATTATATATTGTGGAGGAGACACACATGAAACGGGGGTAGGTATCATGACGGATAATGGCATGTCGAAGTCCATCAAAGAATACAAGGCCATATCAGACCGCGTTTTACTGGTTAGACCGGAGGGCAAATCATTTGAAACCAACATCATCCAAGTAGATGCGCCGTCATCCATAGGTACAGAGGAAAAAATGAACTTTTACATAGAGTTGGAGACAGCCATGTAAATATCAGGATGTCGCAATCATAATGTGAGTTTTAATGCCAAAGTGGGGCGGAAATAGATGACATAGGTGGATATCATGGGCTTGGCACGTGAAATTAAAGGGGCACAGGTAAATGAATTCATATTAGGAAACACCTGGTTTGAGCAACCTAACGAGAGAAAATGTACATGGATGAATCCAGGAGATAGCAAAGAAATCTACTTGATTATACCCTGATAAATAAGAGATTTAGAAATGTTTTACTGATAGCAAAAAGCAGTACAAGGCGCAGACTGCAATCAATATCCTCTAATGGAAAAATCTAGGTTGAAACCGAAGAGATGAAAACAAACCAGAAATAACAGCAAACTAAATCTTAAACTCTTAAAGACAGATGAGGACAGTGAGAAACAATGGACAAATCTGAAAAACTCAATAAATGAAGCTTGTGAAGACATCCCTTAGAGTAGAAAGAATAGCAACGAAGAATTGGATGGCAAACGAAATTTTAGACTTGATGGATGAACGTAGAAAGGTAAAGGGAAAAGAAGGAGAATAAACAAACAATCAAACAAACAAACAAACAAACAAACAAACAAACAAACAAACAAACAAACAAACAAACAAACAAAATCAACAAAAGCAAAGAAAGAAAGAAAGAAAGAAAGACAGAAAGAAAGAAAGAAAGAAAGAAAGAAAGAAAGAAACAAACAAACTAACAAACAAACAACAAATCACAGAAAAGGAAATAAAGAAAAAGAAACTTGGCGAGAAAGAAAGTGTAAAGAAGTAGAAGACAGACATGAAACAGTAAGTTTACGTACAGAAATATCGAAGAAATCGCTCACAAGAAGTAGACATGCCCAACTGGTTGTTTAAAATCAAAAGATGATGCGATTATTATGGAAAAAAAGATATTAGGTAGAACGGAAGAGTACAATGAACAACTTTTGACGATGTGCATTGCATTGCATATGCGAACTTTTTTATTTTATTTTGTTTTGTTTTGCTTTTATTAATCAAGGTTAGAGAAGGGGCTGAAAGATTAAATGTGAGAGGGATGATGAACTGTTACAAGACAAGAAGCAGTTGTATCTTGAGCTGCCTATAGATGGGTTTCTATGAATCTATGGAGCATTGTTACATGTACAAAACACATCCTAAATAGAACCGCAAGACGTTGGTAACGCGTAGGACCTACGCCATGATCATTGTGGATCGTACCCATCATTTTGCATTCATTTATAGGGAATTTATCCCACGCAAAGATACGCCATCTCGAAAACCTGAAACTGAAATGTGATTAAAATATTTTACATTGGAATAACTTACACTTTCCACGCGCACAGATAAAAAAAAGTACGTTCGCATGTCGTTTAACTATCTTATTTGGGGTTGATTAATTGTTTGTGTTGCTTTCTACAGTATATTCGTAATTTGCGTGAGTAGGACTATTTGTTACAATGTCATTATATTTATGCTTTTCTCTTTCGTTTTGCGTAAGTCTGTATTAATGTTTTAAATGAATTAAAGATAAAGGAGTTTGAGAAAAACTACACATTATTTTTAAAACTGTATTTTGCGTAGAAGGAATATGATACCCTATTTAATTGACATTCGTCCCGATTTGGGTAAATGGGCATGTCCGGTCTCCAGGAACATGGCATTTGTCAACACTGACCTTTTTGTCTTGCTCTTTTCAGTGATTCTGTTGCATGAAAGATTTTCACAATACGTAACCTTTTCTATAGTTGATATTTTTCCTTTCTCTGTAGTTTCATGTTATGTACAATCTACAGTATTGAACTAGTGATAAGAATTCCACCCAGTCATTAGAATCAGATCATTGTCTAAAATATGCTTGATTGTACTGACATGATTCAAAATGCATATAATATATTAATGCAATGCGTTCTGTTTTACCATTATTATCATTAATCAGCCAAACATATTGGTCGTAAATGCACTCCTGTTATAAGCTTCCATTGTGCGTGTTTGTCCTCGTTCGACTTTTTACTCGGCAGTTGTGCTTAGTATCAATATATGTTGTGAGAATTTTAACCAGTGATTTGAAAAGTGAAACTTAAACGTTTTGCATGGTCGTTTAAATAATTCATCACCTTCAGCTTCACTTCTCACGTGACGTGAGGTTGGACTGCAGAGTACAACAGACGAATTTCTGACAACCTTCACCCTTATCTCGGAATCTAGGGGCGCGGTAATCAAGTGGTAAAATGTCGGATTTCCAATCGGAAAATCTTGACTTCGAACCACCAAGACACCTCCGCCTGGTGTACAAAGGGTAGAGCTTTTCCTCAGAGATCTCGGCTTTTCCTCCTGAGTTAGACCGGGATATGGAACTGAGCGTCTAGTCCTTCGGTAAGGGTTGAAACAATAGTCGAATCCGTGTGCTGTCTGACATGCGCACGCTTAAAGATCCGACGGCAGTTGAAAATCGTGAAGAGCAGGGCATTTGCCCGACTGCCTTGGCACAAAAATATTGGAGACATAAGTTTGTATCCCAGGTATCTCCCCTTGAAGCCCAGTTAGCCTGCTTGTCTTTCTAAAGTCTTGGTAAATATATGTTGGAACAGTGTGTGTGTGTGAATGTGTGTGTGTTGCATGCGTGTGTGTGTGTGTGTGTGTGTGTGTGTGTGTGTGTGTGTGTGTGTGTGTGTGTGTGTGTGTGTGTGTGTGTGTGTGTGAGACAGAGAATGTGACAACTTGGATCAAAGGTCATTCGTCAAACAGCATCGTGTGTGGTGTGTGTGTGTGTGTGTGTGTGTGTGTGTGTGTGTGTGTGTGTGTGTGTGAGAGAGAGAGAGAGAGAGAGAGAGAGAGAGACAGGCAGACAGACAGACAGATAGACGGACAGACAGATAGACAGACAAAAAGACAGACAGACAGAAGAGACAGAGAAAAAAGGGAAAGAGAGAGAGATAGAGATAGAGAGAGAGAAAGAGAGAGAGAGAAAAAAAGAGAGAGAGAGTGTGTGTGTGTGTGTGTGTGCGTGCGCGTGTATGTGTGTGGTGTGTGTGTGTGTGTGTGTGTATGTACTCGCGAGCGCATGGGAGCACGCATAGGGTGTGTGCGTTCACACAGGCATACGTCCTTGCGCATATGATAAGTATAAGCGTCTGTGGAATCTGTGGAAATTTAGCTGACATTTCTCAAATCTTTGTTACTAGAATAATTTTCACCACATTTCTGGTCACTTAAAGGGTAGAGACTCATAAGCTTTCGAATGAACACGACCAGTGCGTTCGTGTCACTATCCTCAAACAGGCGATCTTTTTATCATAAAAAGAACCTTGTAAATATGGCTTGACAATACTAAATAACAGATAGTTCTAATTAGCACTGAACAAACATTGATAACATCTAAACTCAGAGTGCATCTGGCCATGCTTTTGAGCAATTACTTGTGCCTAAGGAGAAGAGAGCGTGGAGGTAGGCCGTCAGTTCGATATGCACTATATTTAATTGTGTAGATATTAAAGGAGAATCCCCTTTTTCTTTTCTTTTTGAGAGACGATGGAGTAAAAGTATGAAAGTAATGTCACTATATGATATATATATATATATATAGACTGATGAATTCAGGACTATATACACACACAACACACACACACACACACACACACACACACACACACACACACACACACAACCACAGCACGCACGCACGCACCACACACACACACACACACACATGCGTACATGAATGCATGCACGAACTCTAATATAGTCATTCATCTCTCTCTCTCTGTCTCTCTTCTCTGTCTGTCTCTCTGTCTATGTCTCTCTCTCTCTCTCTGTCTCTGTCTCTCCCTCTGTCTTTCTCTTTCTCTCTCTCCCTCTCTCTCTCTCCCTCTCTCTCTCTCTCTGTCTGTCTGTCTCTGTCTTTGTCTCTGTCTCTCTCTCTCCTCTCTCTCTTTGTCTCTCTCTTTCTCTCTCTCTCTCTCCCTCTCTCTCTGTGTCTCTGTCTCTCTCTCTCCCCCCTCGTCTCTCTCTCTGCGCCTTCTGCCCCGCGCTGACCCTACACTAGCTGAGGAGAAAAAAAAAAGAAAAAAAAAAAAGAAAACGGAAAATGAAATAGACACTTTCGTTACACGAGCGTGTTATTAGTGTAATACAGCAATCAATGTTCTCTCCTTTGTCCTGTTAAAAAAATCCTAACAGGCTGCCCCTCTCACAACTGCCCACTTCTTTTATGTCCTAACATTAACTGGTCAGTCCTCTTCATCTGTTACAAACAAGTAGAGATACCATGGACTATAATTATAGCTCAAACTTTATTACTCTCAGTGACACGACAAATAGCAATACTTATACTGACACACACACACACTCGGATATATGACTGTGACCAAAGAGTCCTTTTCTTACACTGAACGAAGCAGCAGGGAAGTTTCAGTCTTTTTCTCCTAATTTTTGTATTTGATGTTTGTTTGTTTGTGATCTTATACTTGACAAAGGCCAGTTGGCCGAAAATTTGCGCCTGTCTTGTCTGGTTGCATTAAATACGCGTTTTGATTTTTTGTGTGTCTGTTTTTCTTTTTTCGCGGTTTTTTTTTTCTGGTTCCTGTTTGCTTGAACATGGGCAGTCACACTTGTTTTGGATTCCAAGGTTATGGACACGTTCCATTTCGTAGCTCTCCGTGGTTCCCAACAGAAGATGTGTGTACGTCAGTAGTCTTAGAGACGCTGAGCTTACATACTGACTGAATCAAGAAACACTCTCCATCAGGCAACTGTATATGAGAACATCAATAACTACCAATATGTCACATCAACTACTGAAGATGGTACTGTCAGCACTAAGACTTGGAAACCACTTCTATCTCAGTGATTTCATGTCTTTTCAAAGGCAACTCTTCAAGCTTCTGCTATCCTTTGGTGTATAAGTGCGTGTCAATGTTGACTTTAATCATCATAAATATCGTTTCGTAAACTCATGAATTTAATGTAATTGTATGGTTCACAATTAGTCATCATGTTGCATGCATATCTGGTAAAACACACCATAAGCTTAGTGTCTGTTGCTACTCGTTGTTATTGTTTCATTTTTGTGTTTATAGATTGATAACAGTGTTTGGAAAATCAACTGTGACTACAGCAAATCCATTCACATTCCAAGATGGTTATTTAAGAAGCGTTTAATTTATGCATGGCTAATAGAAACTCTCCCCGATACAGTTTTCCAGGACCTATTTATGCGAAGTGTCCAAAAAAGATTGTTGTCAACTTCAGTGTGTAACATTTGACACTGTCTATCCATGTTCATAGTCATCATCATCAGGTGCCTTGCCGCATGGCGTTGGCGATTATGGATTTCCATCTGTCTCTAAGTCCGTCTAGAATCTTCTCCCTGGGTCTACCCGGTGCTCTCTTTCCCTTCAGCTTTCCCGTTGTGACCAGGTGCTCCAATTCCCCTTTCCTCATAAAATGACCCATAAATTTGCTTGTCTTTTCCTAATCTTCCTTATGAATGATCTACATGTGTCTGCCTCCTTCAAAACTGTCTCGTTTGTTTTCTTTGCTGTCCATGGAACTCTCAACATTCTTCTTAGAAACCACATCTCGGCTGCCTCAATCTTGTTCTGGCTTTGCTTGTTGACTGAGCTGTCCACGCCTCGCAACCGTACAACAGTATTGGTTCTATATAACATTCAAGAACTCTCTTCTTGATGTTAATTGATAGGCATTTGTTGGTAAGTATGCTTTTCATCTTCTTACACAAACAGTCATATAGTCATATCAAAACTATTTTCACGCGCTCATGTACTACGTCCATCATTTCTGGCTCTAAATTCTTTGATTCTGCCAGTAACAATACGATGAAATCCTTTGCATTTAACAACGTGCAATGAAAACTGTTCTTCTTTAAGTTTGTACTTATAACAAAATGATACTACTACTGGTGCTAACTACTACTATGACGACGACGACGAAACGACTACTTCTACTACTAATAATAATAACGATAAGAAGGAGAAGAAGAATGCTGCTGCTGCTGATGATAATGATGATGATGATAATAATGATAAACCCCCATCTGAAAATGCCTGCAGCCCTATTGTATTAGAGGAAACTCGTTGAATTTAAAAGAAACACGCCAGTTGGGAAAGAGAAAAACAAACTGATCTTTTCTTTCTGGTAGTTGTTCCTTTTTTATCCTCAACCTTTTCGCCACAGTGGCCTAAATTTTCTTTGTAGACGATACACTAACCTCGATCTGGTATTGTATAATACTGTCACTAAGCTTCAGGACTCTGCCTCAACCATGAGACGTATCACTTTAGCAAATCTGAGATGTCACTTTTGGGACACATCAGCGCTAGCGGTATCAGACCAGACCGTCAGAAAATGGACGTTGTCATGGTGAAACTGCAGTCGCCGAAAGATGTGAATAGTCTGAAATGTGTTTTGGGCATTTTCAAGTGTCTGGGCAAATTCACTAAGGATTTTTCAACGACTGGTCGAATCCCTCACTGATCTTCAAATGAAAGATGTCCAGCGACGGTGGAACACCCCACAACAGTGTGCATTTAACAAGGTCTTGAAGAACATCATGAGCAGTATTTCGTCACTATTGTTTTCCCCGTACATCTCCACTAGATCGTTGTAGGTTACTTTAGTATGCAGTCTGGTATATTTTCTGGCAAAATAAAATGATGGCACGCCATACCGTTATTCTTTTGTTTTCAGAAACAAAGGTCATATCAAATATGACGTCAATGCACTTGATTAGTATGTAGCCTCTGGCGATGCACGTGCATCATCATCATCGTGTGCCCTGCCACATGGCGTTGCCGATCATGGGCCACCATATAAATCTATCCCTTGTCGCTGCAAGCACATCTTCCATCTGCTCTGTCCTCAAGACACCCGGCAAGTCCGTCCAATATTTTCTCCCTGTGTCTACCTGGTGTTCTCTTTCTCTCCAGATTTCCTGTTGTGACGAGGTGCTCTAATTCCCCTTCCCTCATAAAATGGCCTATCAACGTTGCTTTTCTTTTCCTAATCTTATTTATCAATGATCTTCTTGTGTCTGCCTCCGTCAAGACTGTCTCGTTTGTTTTCTTTGCTGTCCATGGAACTCTCTACATCTTCTTAGAAACCACATCTCGGCTGCCTCAGTCTTGTTCTGGCTTTGCCTGATGACTGTCTACGCCTCACAACTGTATAACAGTATTGGTTCTACATAACATTCAAGAATTCTCTTCCTGATGTTAATTGATAGGCATTTGTTGGTAAGAGCACTTTTCATCTTCTTGAATGTTGTTTTGGCTTGGCCGATTGTGCTGCTTATTTCTGATGTGCACCTGCCGTCTGGTGAGATGACCGTTCCCAGATATTTAAACGTATCAACCTGTCTCAAAATTGTGCCATTTGCTGTTATTTTGCATGAGGGGATTTCTTGGTTTTTTTTGTTTTTTTGTTTTTGCTGGTTACAATGACTTCTGTCTTCTTGCTATTTAGCTCCAACGCTTTATTTTTGCTTTCTATTTCTATTATATTCACATGATTTTGTAGGTCCTTTTCATTTTCTGCAATTAGCACGGTGTGATCTGCGTAACGAATGTTGTTTATAATTTTTTCTCCAACCTTTATCTCAGGGCATTCTTCTAGGTTTCTCATGTTTTCACTGTAAAGTGAAAACAAATCTAGAACAGATCAAGATATTTTGGAAAGAGCTTATATCGTTTTCTATTCTCATTGCTGCTGTTTGTTTCCAATACATACTTCTGATTATTTGTAGATCTTCTCCATCAATATTGAGTCTTTCTATTTGGTTGATCAATTCTTCATGTCTTACCCGATCGAAACCCTTGGTATAATCAGCAAAGCATAAATTAAATCCTTGTTCAACTCGATTAACCTCTCTGTGATAGTTGTTGGGTTGTATATGACATTACTAATTCCTTTCCCTTCCACTAATACACACTGTTCTTCTGCTATTTCTCTTTTGATTCTGTTTCTTGTCCTCATCATGATTATTCTTAATTGGATTTTGTTACATGGCTCATCAAGCCGATTATAGCCCCTGTTTTCTTTGAAAGTGCAATGAAAACTGATTTTGACATATCTTTGTGGATTTTTCCGGTGTGATAAATTTCATTCAGGAGAACTGTTAATTTTTCAATACCGAATTCCACCAGGGCTTCATCATCTCTATAGTAATATTGTCTATTCTTGGGGCTCTTCCTTTTCAATGCACGTGCATAGTTTCCCAAATTTCAATTAGTAACTAAACTCTTCCTTGGTGAATATGAGGGCTTTTGGACATCCTTCGTAGTTATACTCCTCAACCGCCAGTGGCCTTAAATACCTGGCTTTTGTTACACCCCCGCCCCCTGCAAATAGCCTGTCAATCCAATCTCTGCATCAAATCCATCATAAGCAGAAGACAGAAAAAATGACCTTGTCACAGTCTAGTCTAACAAAGCGATTGCTCACCAACTATATACAAAAAGATCAACACAAAGTATCACCAGACTTCTTGGCACACTTGGCTGGTTTCATACCTTCAGCCAAACTTTTATTCGTAATTATGCACAGTCCCACATGCCAGGGGGAACTGACGTTAAATAACTGTGAAAATATATGTAATGCCACTAGCTGAGATGTAGCTCTGCCATGTGTTTCACAACATGGTCCCATGGGCATCACATTAGCCAGCAGGCACATCATTGGTCCTCCCAGTACATTCCAAAAAGTTCAGCATATAGAAAGAATCAGCATCACACAACGCCCAAACCTTTCATTCGCCATTTCGTGGGGTTAGCTGGAGTGTACTGCAGAAATCCATAACGACCCTCGAACTTGATCATTGCTTCATCAACTGTGAGGCTTTAACCAGGCAGAAATACATTACAAAATTTGTCTGGGACAGAGAAATGAGAGCTCTGACTTTGAAAATGGAGTCATGGCTCTCTTGATCTCTTGGAACAGATTTACAGGAATCAGCAAGGTGAAAACACTTTGACAGCAGCTTGAACCTATTTTCTGACATGATGGAGGAAACCTTATCATTGAGTGTTGTATATCTTTATTCCAGTACAATGTACGCTTGAGATGTAGGACAAAATTCATGTACATGAGAATACCAATGTATTCTTTCATTTCATCCACATATTAGGCTTAAAAGGATACCCTATCCTATTCTCTAGAACACCTGACGACCATGAGCCTTTGTTTTGCCTACTGGTTTGTTTGAGTGGCCATGCTTTTATATACGTCCACGGGAAAAACAAGAGAGAAAGAATCAAACTTTGACCGACACCTCACGTGTGGACGTGGGGGAGGGGGGTGTATGCATACAAAAACCACGAGTTTCAGTGGGAAACTTAATGTTTGACCATGGTCCCTCCATATGTATCTGTCCCTTGCTGCTGCAAGCACATCTTCCACCCTCTCCGTCCTCAGCCACCATGCAAATCCGTCCAATGTTTTCTCCCTGGATCTACCTGGTGCTCTCTTTCCCTCCACCTTTCCTGTTGTGACCAAGTGCTCTAATTCCCCTTTTCTCATAAAATGGCCTATAAATGTTGCCTGTCTTTTCCTAATCTTTCTTATGAATGATCTTCTTGTGTCTGCCTCCGTCAAGACTGTCTCGTTTGTTTTCTTTGCTGTCCATGGAACTCTCAATATTCTTCTTAGAAACCACATCTCGGCTGCCTCAATCTCGCTCCGGCTTTGCTTGTTGACTGTCCACACCTCACAACCGTATGACAGTATCGGTTTTATGTAACATTCAAGAACTCTCTTCCTGATGTTAATTGATAGGCATTTGTTGGCTAGAATACCTTTAAAGTTTCTTGAATCCTGGTTTGGCTTGGCCGATTCTGCTGGCTATTTCTGATGTGCATCTGCCGCCTGGTGAATGATCGTTTAAACTTATCAACCTGTCTCAAGGTTGTGCCGTTTGTTGTTATTTTGTAGGAGGGGATTTCATGTTTTTTACTGATTACCATGACTTCAGTCTTCTTGCTATTTAGCTGCAACCCTTTACTTATGCCCTTTACTTTTTACCCTTTACTGTCACTGGTATTAGCCTCAAAATCACTGTCAGTTGGGTCGTATCGTTTGTCCACGCTAACGTCTGATTAATTGCCGTCCTCAAATCATCTCCCTATCGTTCCCTTGCGAATGATTCATCACTGCCATCCTAGCCGTGCGGTTACTGTCAAGTTCAGACTTTTGAATTTTTTATGGGTTAGCAGAAGTTAAAAAAATCGAGACAATATCAAGAAATGCACGCACAAAGCTCAGAAAAGAAAGGCTGGTGGCAGTGAAGAAGTTGCCCGGATGAGACTGCTTTGTCTTAAAGCTGAAAAGTACACAATTAGTGCAAACACACTACACTAATACAGTGACCATCCACGGGCGGATATGGGCAGCCCAGTGGTCTGGCGCCGTCGTGTTACGGGCGGAAAGCGGTGGATCATTGGGCTACAGGAAATCTTTAAGCAAATCTTCTGCATGCACGGTATACCAGATGCCATTGTCAAAGACAATGGACTGCCCTTCAACTCAAGAGACTTTACAAATTTTACCCAAGAAAAAAGGTTTGTGCATCACACTTCGAGCCTTCGTTATCCACTGGCAAAGAGAGCAACAGAATATGCAGTAAAGATGCCAAAGAAACTGTTAGCTCAAAATGATCCTGATAGGGCGATGTTGACATATTGCACTACTCCATACTCTGCTACAGGAGTCAGTCTTCCAGTCATACTGATGGGCAGACAAGTCCATACTAAAGTGTGAGTGTTATCGAAACGTCTGCAGCCGGTGAATCACAATGACAGAGACATTCGTCAAGCTGATCAAAAAACTAAGCAGGAATACAAGAAGTACTATGATCGCAGACGAAGTGCATGCATTCTGTCAACACTCCAGCTGGATGATGTTGCTTGCATCAAGACAGATGACGACAAGAAGTGGACAAGCTATGGGCATGGTATTAGTCCCGCAGCGGGTTCTACCTATTTGACTCATCCGTTGTTGTGATCAAGTGCAACCGTAAACTTCTGGCGGGCTAGTTGGTAGAGCCATGGACTCAAGATCTATTATCTTGAATTCAATCCCAGCCCGCAACATTAAAACCTGGCCTGTTCGCTGCCCATCTTAATGTTTCCATCATTCTGGTGTGTCAGCTTAGTGTTTGATAAGTCCCTCCTCCCCTTTCCTCGTTTCAAGACCTTACCAGCGCATAGGGTTTTGTGCAGACCCTGGAAACTGTTAGATAATTGCTGGCAAATCTGGGTGGAGCACATATGGAGTTGTTGAGCGCGATGAATCCCTTTTGAGATAACTCCAGTAACTCCAATAACTTTAAAAATGCCGGATATCCCTGCAACCACGTTAGAGCCGGATTTTGAATCTCTAGCGATACTCATAACTCAAGAGAAGCAGATCCTAAGTCCCTGACACTGTTGCCACTTTTCCTTCCTCTTCTAAACACAGAATGGCCAAATCTAATCGCTTGATCAAAGGTCCAGTAAAATACATTGAAGAAAAGTGGATGAAATGCAGATGCTAAAAGCCACTGACTAAATGAATTATTAATTTAAAAATGCACATTTACTTCTAAAATCAGAAGGGCACTATGGTAATTTATAAAGTCATGTCATAACATTCTTCCAGTCAGTAGTTTGCATAAATGAGAAAGAAAGAAGAATATAGAGATGTTGTGAACTAATAGTTTTTGTTTATTTCTTTTTCAGGCAGAAATTACTGCACACGGTTAGAATTTCTATGTTTAAAAATTTCCTTGCGAGTAAAAATTCTTTTCGTTAGGAGAGATATGGCAATAATGGTTGAAGGGACATAACTGGCCATGACTCATTGTTCATTTTATTATTGGGCTGCCCTCCCCTCTATGATAAAGTCGTTGATCTATTCTTCGACAGTCTTGTATGCTACAGACAATTCCGCAGAACTCCTGCATTAACTACTTACGATAAATTCCAGATGTGCTCCACTAAAATCTGTTAATAATCATTTGAGCCTGCACAAAATCTCATGCAAAGGCAAGATCTTGAAATGGGGAGGAGGGTAGAGGTACCCATGAAACACCAAGTGGGCGCAATCAAAATGATGGAAACATTAAGATGGGTAGCGAACAGACCAGTTTTTAATGTTGCAGGCCGGGATAGAACTCGAAATATCAGTTCGCGAGTCCACAGCTCATATAAAAAAACCGACCAGCAAGACAGATGTTGAAACATGCTGACAAGGACAAATTTCACATTTCTCACATACTGCAACCCTAATACTAGGTTCCTCCTCTTGTAGAATACAGCAAGAAATGGGAAGGGATTTTAGTGGACATGAGAGAAAACAGATTATTTGCCTCCGAAAAAACAACACAACAATCAAACGAATAATACCGACAGACCGAACTGATTGTCTGGTTGTGGCAAAACTATTTTTCAGATATAGTTAATGCCTTCTTTGCAACAGCACAAACTAACAGGTAGACCTTTGTGAGGCAAAGTCATTTCTGTTCCATTAGTGTTTTTTTCACTTGTATTTTGTCTGTATTTATACCATCTCTATAGTGGGTTGAAGCTCACTGCTCCATTCCACATTCCCCCTCTTGTTTGAAACTGTTTAGAAATGCAGTCCATGATACTGTTTTGTTCTTAATTTAATCAATTTGTGACTTTTCTAATTGTGATTATTTGCTTTACAGAGATGGTTCTGCGTCTCTTTCTAAACTTCTGAAGGATACAAACCTCAATATTTCTATTCTGCACCTATAGAAAACTCACTGTACGCCTGAAACGTACATTAGACTTTCTGATATATTGACCCAACTACTAGTCACAATTTTCCATTCCATTTCTATCCTGTACATTTCATTGTTGCAAGAAATCATGCAAACATCTGAAAATCTATTGTTGAACTGTACTATATTTTTGTAATTGATTATCTTCCTTTTCGTGAATTCTCCTTTTCAGTTTGACTGTTTTTCTAAATCGTTGCTGTCATACCCTTGATACCTGTAAATGCATTGTGCGTATTTTCTCCTCAGTGTTCATAGTGTATATCTAATATAATATACATACATACCATACATGCATACATACATACATACATACATACATATATACACGCATACATACGTATGTACGTACGTACGTACATACATACATATATATATATATACATATTTATATATATATATATATATACATGGATATACATACATACATACACACACACACACACCACACACAACACACACACACACACACACACACACACACACACACACACAACAATATATATATATATATATATATATTATACCGAATATCTCAGTATACCACGGTATAGCCTCTACAGTAAGTGGGAAGTGTTGAAAGTGACGATTTTCACTCTTTTGAAATATTCTCTCGACTGCCGAGGCAAAGCCTGTGGATACCAATACACACGTACTGAAGATACTGAAAAATATATACTAGTAATCTTGTACTATACATCACCCTTTGACTTGATCAGAAACAGAAATATTATCTAATGCATTCAAGTAATTTGAATCTGATATCTTCTAAGCAACTTATGGAGTAAATGTTTGCTTATAAATGAAAATAAATGTTTTTTTTCCGTCCCATTTTGTACGTCACATTAATGGCCACAGAAGCTAGAACAGTTATAAAATGCGGTGATGATGATGTCGATAAGGATGATAATTATGATGCTATGGAGTTCTATCTAGGATTGAGACTGTGTGACAGGGTGTACTCTACGCTTACTATCATAATATATCGTGGCGTCAACTAGGCCCGAGAGAAACAGACACCTGCGGCGCTGGTCAGAAGATTTCGCAACACCCTCAATGACGCATCCGTGAAGTGGATGAGACTCGACTGTGTGGTCCCAGTCTTCCCAATGAGCCCATAGCAACTCTGGGTAAGAGCCGGTTAGAGCCGAAAAATCCCACAATGATTTTTGAAGGGGCTGATGGGGATTCGAACCCACAACCTTCCAGTTCGGTAGTCCGTTGCGCTAACCACCATACCACGGCGACGGTTGTGAAAACACATATTTCTTCAAAAGGATGGCTAAGTTTGCCGATTACTTTGAAAACCATAAGATTTAAGCTCATCTTGAGGCCTTTCACAAGGTGGAATGAGTGCTCTATGCTGTATCTAATAATACGTTTTATGTCCTATATTACGTGATACTAGCATTGCTCAATATTGGATAGTTGGACACGAAGAAACAGCCATAATGATGATGATGATGGTGATGATGGTGACGGCGATGATGATGACGACGACGAGACGATGATGATGATGATGATGATGATGATAATGATCATAAGTCACTAATTACCAATCGATACAGTCGATCCAGCGTTGTCTGTAGAGTCTGTGTTTGTTCAACTCAATTCATTCAATTTTCAAATACATAACATTTACAAACATCTTAAATGTATACAATGCACAATCAGCGGATATAACAAAGTGCAAAAAGAACCCAAGGCATTCATTGTAATATATTTTAGGACTAGGGGAAATGAGGTGGAAGGGGCAGGCATGATAACATCAGGAGAATATACAGCGATATACTCTGGTGGTAATTCACATGAAAGAGGAGTAGGCATCATAATGGACAAAGACAAATCAAAAGCAGTTAAAGGATACTGGGCAGTGTCCGACAGAGTTTTACTGGTCAAATTCAGAGGGAAACCTTTTGATATCAACATCATACAGGTGTATGCACCAACATCCGCAAGTACTCAGGAAGACATCGATAACTTCTACGAAGTTTTAGAGATGGCCAAGTCCAATGTAAATCACAGGAAGTTACAGTCATAATGGGAGATTTTAATGCTAAAGTGGGACAGGATAGGGTGGAGGATATAGTTGGACCTCATGGCCTTGGTACACAAAACGAAAGAGGGGGAAGCTTGTAGAATGGGCACAGATGAATGAGTTCATAGTAGGAAACACCTGGTTTGAGCAGCCTAACAGAAGAAAATGGATTGGATGAGTCCAGGAGATAATACCAAAAATCAAATTGACTACATCCTGATCAACAAAAGATTTAGAAATTCTTTACTGTCAGCAAAAACACTACCAGGCGCAGACTGCAACAGTGACCACAATCCGTAGTGGGAAGATTAGGCTGAAATTGAGGAAAAGGAAACAGACCAAAAGCAACATCAAACTAAACCTTGGACTCTTGAAGACAGATGAAATGATACGTCAAAAATGTAATGTACATGTTCAAAACAAACAGTGCTCTGGAAGACGTTGGTGACAGTGAGGAACAATGGACAAAGTTGAGAAGTTCTATAAATGAAGCTTGTGAGGAAATCCCTAAGGCAAATAGAAAGCAAAAAAGAGCTGGATGACTAATGAAATGTTGGGCCTGATGGAGAAAAGGAGGAAGGCAAAGAGAAACGAGGAGATATGCAGGAAGATAAACAAAGAAATCAGGTATAGGTGCAATGAAGCTAAGGAAGCTTGGCTGAACACAAAATGCAAAGAGATAGAAGAACGACACAAAATGGATCCTCAGGGTATGTTACAGACGAATTGAAGAAATTGTTCACAGGAAAAATACATGCACATCAACTGGTTGCTTAAAATCAAAAGATGGCACTTATCATGGAAAAAGACAAGGTATTAGACAGATGGGGAGAGTACATTAAAGACCTTTTTGAGGATGACAGAAACGAAGAACACATTATAAAAAAGAACTTTGAAGGACCACCCATAATGAAAGATGAAGTCAGAGCAGCACTGAAAAAGATGAAACCAGGAAAAGCCCCAGGACCAGACAACATTACTACAGAGATGATTGAAGCCCTGGAGGAATTTGGCATAGAAAAAATAACAGTCCTCCTAAATGAAATTTATGACACAGGAAAAATCCCCAAAGATATGTCAAAATCAATTTTCATTGCACTTCCAAAGAAGACAGGGGCTATAGAATGCGAACTCCATCGCACAATCAGTTTGATGAGTCATGTAACAAAAATCCTGTTAAGAATAACCACGATCAGGACAAGGAATAGAATCAAAAGAGAAATAGCAGAAGAACAGTGTGGATTTGTGGAGTGGAAAGGAACTATTAATGCCATATACATCCTAAGAACTATCATAGAGAGGTCAGTTGAGATGAATAAGGATTTGTATTTATGCTTTGTTGACTATACCAAGGCTTTCGATCGGGTACGACATGAAGAATTGATCAACCAACTGGAGAGACTCAATGTCGATGGAAAAGATCTACGAATAATCAGGAATATGTGCTGGGAACAAACAGCTGCAATGAGAATAGAAAACAATATAAGCTCTTTTCAAAACATCAAAAGAGGAGTCAGACAGGGTTGTGTTTTGTCACCAGATCTGTTTTCACTATATAGCGAAAACATCATGAGAAACCTAGAAGAAGACCCTGGATTAAAGGTTGGAGGGAAAATGATAAACAACATTCGGTACGCAGATGACACCGTGCTAATTGCAGAAAATGAAAGGGACCTACAAAACCTTGTGAATATACTAGAAACAGAAAGCAAAGGTAAGGGGTTGGAACTAAACAGCAGGAAGACTGAAGTCATGGTGATCAGTAAAAAACATGAAATCCCCTCATGCAAAATAACAGCAAATGGCACAACCTTGACACAGGTTAATAAGTTCAAATACCTGGGAACGGTCATTTCATCAGACGGCAGATGCACATCGGAAATAGCTGGCAGAATCGGCCAAGCCAAAACAGCATTCAAGAAGATGACAAGCATTCTTACCAACAAATGCCTATCAATTAATATCAGAAAGAGAGTCCTTGAATGTTATATAGAACCAATACTGTTGTACGGATGCGAGGCGTGGACAGTCAGCAAGCAAAGCCAGAGCAGGATTGAGGCAGCCGAGATGTGGTTTCTCAGAAGAATGTTGAGAGTACCATGGACAGCAAAGAAAACAAACGAGACAGTCTTGATGGAGGCAGACACAAGTCGATCACTGATAAGGAAGATTAGGAAAAGACAAGCAACATTTATAGGCCATTTTATGAGGAAGGGAGATTTGGAGCACCTGGTCACAACGGGAAAGCTGGAGGGAAAGAGAGCACCGGGTAGACCCAGGGAGAGAATGTGGACGGACTTGCAAAGTGGCTGAGGATGAAGAGGGTGGGGGAGATTCAAGATTCAAGATTCAAGATCACTTTAATGTCTCTTTAGAGAAATTCAGTACATGTTCAGCGTAAAATTCTGCAATAGACAAACAATTACATAACTCCTGCTCTCTCACACTCCTTTAGTCACTCACACTCCAATCTTGTTCAGATACTCAACTGACCTATTTACAAAAGACATTCTTGCTCTGTTGGTGGAACATTTCAGAGTTCTGTACCTTTTTGATGATGGCAAGAGCTCATAATGCTTAGCTAGCACGTGAGTGGATTCACCTAAGATCATTCTCGCCTTGCTCACAATACGACACTCATATAGTTCATTAATGCTCCTCTGTTGTACTCCCACTACTTTGCCACTCACCTTCACCACCCTGTCCAACACTCTCTTATTCTTCACACTCAGACCAGCAAACCAGCACAAAAATCCAAAAGTTAAGACAGATTCAATAAAACAACGATAGAAATTACCAAGAATGGACTCATTCATACGCAGAGACCTAAGTTTTTGAAGACAGAAAAGGCGTGACTGACATTTTTTGTGTATTATTTGCGTGTTTGTATCAAAGGTGAGTTTGCTGTCAAGAATCGTTCCAAGATACTTATACTCATTCACACGCTCAACTTTCACACCATTGATAAAAAGGTCAGGGATCACACCGGGCTCTCTCCGGAAATCCACGACCATCTCCCTGGTCTTTCTAACATTTAGATCTAAAAAGTTGTCTGTACACCAGGTAGTGAACTTAACTACTTCTTGGTTGAATGTTGTGTCTGAGTTGGAGAGGTCTTGGATTGCTGTGTCATCTGAATATTTTATAACAGGAGTGAGATCAGTGCCAAAGCAGTCATTGGTGTAGAGAGTAAAGAGGACAGGAGAGAGGACTGTACCCTGAGGAGCGCCCGTTGAGGTGGAACGAGAGTCAGAGAGTGTATGATGAAAAGAGACAGTTTGAGAACGATTAATAAGAAAATCTATTATCCAGAGAATGAGCTTAGGACAAACATTGAGTTTGAGGAGTTTGAGTGCCATGAGATGAGGTTGAATAGTATTGAATGCTGAAGAGAAGTCTACAAATAGAATGCGTACGAAAGAGCCTGGCTTTTCTACATGAGTGTATGCGTTGTGTAAAAGAGTGAGTGTTGCGTCATCAGTGGATCTGTTTTGTTTGTATGCAAACTGAAAAGGGTCAAGAGAGCGCTGTGTCTGGGTTTGTACCTGGCGTAAGACTATCCGTTCAAAGCATTTCATTACTATGGAGGTCAAGGCTACAGGTCTAAAGTCATTGAGCAGTTTTGGACCTTTGGATTTTGGAACAGGAGAAATGATCGAGTTTTTCCAGAGAGAAGGCACAGTGCAGACTCTAAGCGACCATGAAAACAGCATGCTAAAAACATATGACAACTGACTAGCGCACGTGCGTAACAACCCTCCACTGATATAGTCTGGTCCAACAGCTTTGTGAATGTTCTGTTTTCTAAAAATAGCCTCAACAACAGAGCCGTCGATCCCACCGTCATCACTTTCCTTTCCCCGCCCCCTTTCCCTCAAATCATTCATAACATCAAGTAACTGGTCTTTCAAGTCTTGCCTCTCAAACCTACAATAAAACTCATTCAGAGAGTTGGCAAACTTGATCTTTTCATCCTCAAGGAGGGAACATCTCTGTTGTGGCTTATTCTGGCCAGTAAGGACTTTAATCCCCTTCCACGCATCTTTCATATTACCACGAAAAAATGTTTGCTCTACTTTGTTTTTATATTCTACTTTGGCTATCCTTAGTTCTTCTCTTAATTTCTTCTGAACCTGCTTCCTCTTCACCCTATCCCCACTCTGGAATGCTATTTTCTTCTCATTAATGGTATGTTTCAGTGACTTTGTGATCCACGGCTTGTTGTTGGGAAAAACTTTTACTTCTTTTGTCGGAATAAGCATGTTTTCACAAAATGTAACATAATCAGAGATGACGTTGGTAGCTTCGTCAATAGAATCAGAAGTGTCAATAAACATATCCCAGTCTGTACATTCATAACATGCCTGCAGTTTTGAAACATCTTCACTAGACCAAACTTTAACTTTCTTCTTTACAACTGGCTGGGTTTGAACAACAGGTCTGTAAGCAGGGATTAAATGAATGGCTTGGTGATCGGATTTACCTATCTCAGGGAGAGGAAAAGATTTAAAAGCAGAGGTGATGTTACCATAGCATCGATCAGGTTTTCCATTTAGACGGGTATTGCAAGTTACATACTGTTTAAAAGAAGGTAAAGTCTGTTTCAGGTCACAAGAGTTGAAATCACCAAGTACAAAATTTGGGGCATCTGGTGAGAGTGTTTGTAAATAATGCACAACATCGGCAATTTCTGTCACAGCACGTGAAGTGTTGGCTTTCGGATGGCTATAAATAACTGTCACAAACACTTGTCCAAATTCGCGTGGCAGGTATTTGGGTCTGAGAGACAAGGAAATCAGTTCAAGGTCAGGGGTACACAGAGTTTTTCTGACGGTGACGTTGGCTCGGTGACAAAACTGCTGACTGATGTAAACACACACACCGCCACCGCCGCTCTTGCCGCTGACTGCCAAGTCTCGGTCACAGCGGAATGGAGTGCCAAAACCATCTATGAAGACGCTATCATCGCTGATATTGTCGTCGAACCATGTCTCAGCGAAGCATAGTAGAGAGGCAGATCTGTATTCATGCATGTAATTGACATCAGCACAAAGTTCGTCAAAATTATAATTTGGGGCTTTGGGGCGCAGGGAGCGCGTGTTGGCCATGATGATGGAAGGGAGGGGAAGGTGGGTTTTATCACGTCGTAACCTCCGTCGTACACCCCCTCGGTGGCCAGGCCGTCTGCGTTTCTTCCTGCAGCTGTCACTGTCGGTGTTTCTGTCTGGGATCATTTCGGCAGGGAAAATGTCTATTGCGCGCGGGAGAAAGTTAGCAGAGGACTGGAGCAGCAAGATTGCCTCGCGCGTGTAGTGTGTGGGCGCAGTATGGCCGCCATGTTGACCGGTATTCACAGCTCGCACTTCACATTTTAAAACACAAAATGTCACTGCCACAGAAACTAACACGTCTAAAAATATAGCAGTCCGCATCTTGAAAAATTTAGATACCACCATGCACAAGATATACAACACAACCACAATGTAGACACAATATCAAAGCGAATTTCTAGGAGCTGCTGAACATGCGTGTACGCCCCTGGGGGCAACGAGAGATAGAGATGGTTGGAAGTCCATGGTCGCCAACGCCATGCGGCAGGGCACGTGATGATGACGATGATATATATATATATATATATGTGTGTGTGTGTGTGTACACACACACACACATATATATACATATACATATACAAATATATATATATGTATATATATACAAATATATATATGTATATATATATATATATATATGTGTGTGTGTGTGTGTGTGAAAACAAAGTTTATTCCATAAACCTGAGATTGTAAGGCGGAGGGGGAGGGGAGACGGAGTAGTAGACACTTCAACTTTTCTTTTAATTCATGAACTTGCCTTTGTTTCATGAAATAAGCAAATTTTGAAGCGTCTTCACACTAGGTCTGAAATTTATGAGCTTAGTAGGATAAACATGTTACAATTCATTTTATGAAGACATTCTGTGAAAGTGTTAAAAAGAATTATCTTTTGCTTGGTGTTACCACATGTCACCACAATTTTGCACTTATGGGTTTTTGTATCTTTGTATTTCACTTTATACACGCGAGTTGTATAAGGCAAAATAAAAAGACCCCCCCCCCTCCACAACAAGAAAACAAAACAAAAAGAAACAAAAACAAACAACAACAACCAAAACAAGTGTGACTGCCCGCGTTTAAGCAAACAGGAACCCCCCCGCCCCCCCCCCCCCCAAAAAAAAAAAAACCCAAAAAATACGAAAAAAGAATAAGAACGCGTACTTCATACAACAAAACAAGACAGGCGCAAATTTTCGGCCAACTGACCTTTGTCAAGCGTAAGATCACAAACAAACAAACACCAGATACAAAAATTAGGAGAAAAAGACTGACACTTCCCTGCTGCTCCATTCTGTGTGAGAAAAGGAATAAACTGACTGAACAACAACAACATCAGCAACAACAACAACAACTACAACAACAACAACAACAAACAAACAAAACCACTAATTTCATTAGATAAGAGAAACGGTGAGAACAATATCGGTCCGCCGTCATATTCATCAACAGAAAATTAAGCAGTTTGGTCATCTGACTGACTGCAAACACCCCAGCTGGCTCAACAAGTGTATAACAAAACACATATATGTACATGCAGGTGGTGTCTCTGAATGGCTGACGTGACACGTCTAGTGACTGCATGCTTGTTACTAGGCTTCAGCAAGTATATAACAAAATACATCTGTTCATGTAGGTGGTGTATCTTGATGGCTAATGTGACGTGTCCAGTGAGTTGGCTAGTGACTGCGTACTTGTCACCTCTCGCTTTCAGCCCGCACCACTGACTAACACTGCTGCTTCCAGCTCTGCGAAAAGGCGAGCAGAGTGTTACTGTCTCTTAATGTCAATACATAGCCTCTCCATCAGCAAGTCCTATGTAGTGCCTCACCGTGGCGACACACGGTTACTGAGCATGTTACGGACCCAGGCTGAACTCTTGAAGGACTCGGAGGAGGTCTGGCTCCCAGACGTGCGGCGTGTGGACATGACCTGGTATCCAGGAAACAGATCCCCAGCTATGTGTAAACATCACCACTGCCTCGTGGGTGTCTCAGGATAGACCAAGGCTAGGTGAGTAAACTGAAGCAGAAAATCACAAATGCCTTGTGGCTGTCCCGGGAGAGACCAAACACTGAGGATAAACACTGACAGAAAAATCATCCCCACTCCCTTGTGGGTATTCGTGAGAACGATAAAGGCTAACGGACAGCCCGTACAAAAACCGACGGAAGGAAACGGGAAATCACCATCGTATCATCCCAAATAAATCATGGCCAGACACACTGAAAGGAACTTCAAGAACGACGTCAGGAGCTCCACTGGAATACATTCATCTGGTAGGGGAAGTCATGCTGAGCAGGTGACACCAGACCATCATCAAATTACTACTATCAGATTCAAAGATAAAAAAAATACAACTCGGAATGTTAGAACAATTGCTCCAGAGGGGAAAATTAGAAAAAAACGGCAGAATAGAAATAGAAAGTTTGTCCATCAATATTTTCGGACAAGGAGAGGTAAGACGGAATGGAGCATAAATGATAAGACCAGACAAGCAGAAAATTATATATTCTGGTGTGGGACAAACATGAAAGAGAGGTAGGCATCAGAATGGACAATGACAAGTCAAGTCTGTGAAAGGTTACTGGGCAATATCAGATTAAGTTTTACTAGTTACATAGGAGGGTGAGCCATTTGATATCAAATCATCCGAGTATACACACAAACATCAATATCCGCAAGTACTGAGGAGGACATTGACAACTAAAATGTAGAATCAGAGACAACCAAGATTCAGTGTAAATCATATGGCATTACAATAATAATGAAGATTTGTGTTGAAGTGGGAAAGGAAAAAAAGTCAATAACATAGCTGGACCTTATGGCCTTGGCACGCGAAATAAAAGATCATAGAAACTTGTTGAGTGGGAACAATTAAATGAATTCATTTTATGAAACACTTGATTTAAACAACCTAACAGAAGATAATGGACATGGGTGAATTCAGAAGACAGCACAAAAAATCAAATTGATTGCATCCTGATATATAACAGATTTAGAGATTCTTTACTGATAGCAAAACCATTACTACGTGCAGACTGTAACAGTGACCACAACCCTGTAATGGGAAAATTAAGACTAAAACGAAATAGAGCAAAACAAAACAAAAATAACATGAACCTAAGTCTTGGACTCTTAAGTTTTAAGATAGATGACACAACTCGTGCAAAATTTAGCGTATGTCTTCAAAACAAATCCAGTGCTCTGAAAGATGTTGGGCCAACGAGGAACAATGGACAAATTTAAAAAAAACTCGACAAATGAAATTTGTGAAAAAATCCCTAGAGTTGAAAGAAAAGCAAATAAAAACTGGATGACAAATGAAATTATAGGCTTGATGGATGAACGGAGAAAGGTTAAATGAAAAGAGAAAGAACAAAAACAGAAAGATAAAGAAATCAGAAATAAGCGCAACGAAGCTGAGGAAGTGTGGCTGGAAACAAACTGGAAATGAATATAACACCAGAACAAAACAGACCCTAAGTTTATCTACAGAAACAATAAAAAAATTGCCCGCAGAACAAAGAAAGAACAAAGAAAGAAAGGAAGTAAGAAAGAAAGAAAGAAAGAAAGAAAGAAACGAACAAAAACCGTGCACATCAACTGGTTGCTTAAAATCAAAAGATGGTACGATTATTATGGACATTGTGAAAAAAGAAAAACATATCAAATAGATAGGAAGAGTACACTAAAACCTTTTTGACGGTGACAGAAAGTAGGAACACAGTATTAGAAAGAACACTGGAGGACTACCAATATGAAAGACAACATTAGAGCAGCGTTGAAAAAGATGACACAGGGGAACAGCCCAGGATAGGATCAGACAATATCACTATAGAAATCATTTAGACTCTTGATGTATTTGGTATTCAAAAAGGTAACAGTCCTAAGTTAGATTTATGACACCGGAAATCCATAAAGATATGTCAAAATCAATATTCATTGCACTTCCAAAGACACCAGGGGGTACAGAATGCGAACTCCATCGTACAATCAGCTGGATGAGTCATTAACAAAGACTTCATCAAGAATAATCATGATGCAGACAAGGAATAGACTCAAAACAGAAACAGCAGGACAATCTGGATTTGTTGAAGGAAACTGGACTATGAAGAGAAAGGAAGTATTAATGTCATATACATTTTAACATCTCTCATAAAATCATTTGAGTTTAAAAAAGATTTACATTTATGCTTTGTTGATTACTAAGGCTTTTGATCGGGTAAGACATGAAGATGTTCAACCAACTGGAAAACTTCAATACTGATGGCAAAGATCCAATAATAATGAAGAATATGTGTTGGGAACAAACAGCAACAATACAAGTAAAACAAAATGATATAAGCTGTTTCCAAAATATTAAAAGAGGGGTTGGGCAAGGATGTGTTCTGTTTCCAGATTTCGTGTAATTTTACAGAAAACCTATCACGAGAGACGTTGAAGAATTCTCTGATACAAAGGTTGAAGGAAAAATGATAAACGATCTTCGTTATGCAGATGACACCATTCTTATCGCAGAAAATGACAAAATAACCTACAAAATATTGTGAATATAATAGAAATAGAAAGCAGAAATAAAGGGAGAAAGCTAAATAGTAAGCAGACTAAAGTCATGGTAATTAATTAAAAACAAAATGAAATCGGCTCACATAAAACAACAGCAAATGACACTTCATTGAGACAAGCTAGAATTTTAAGTATCTGGAAATAGTCATCTCACCCGACAACAGAAATGGCCATGCCGAAACAGCGTCAAGAAAAAAAAATATTGGACATTTTATAAGGCAAGAGAGATTTGAGCGCCTACTCACAACTGGAAAGTTAGAAGGAAAGCTGCACGTGGTAGACCCAGGAGAAAATATTAGACAGTTTTGTAAAGTGGCTCATGACAGAAAAGGTAGGAGATTAAATTGCAGCAACAAAATATAGATTCGTATGGAGGGCCATAATCACCAAAACCATGCTGCAAGACACATGATGATGATGATGATGACATACAGGTGATGTTAATAATCTATTATTTAGCTATTTTCGTCACTGATATGTCTTCAGTCTTGTATCATTGCTTTGGCAAGAGAGCGAAAAACATAAACTGGACAATTTCAATGGCTTGTTTATCTTGAATTCATTCCAAACGGTGGTTAATTTTTATATGTGCCTGGAAAAGAGAGAGGGAGAGGGAGAGAGGAGAGAGGGAGAAGAAGCGAGTGAGTAAGAGAGAGAGAGATAGAGAGATACAGACAGACAGACAGAGACAGAGAGACAGAGAGAGACAGAGAGAGAGAGAGAGAGAGAGAGGGAGAGAGAGAGAGAGACAGACATACAGACAGACAGACAGACAGACAGACAGACAGACAGACAGACAGAGACAGAGAGAATAAATGAGAGAGTAGTAAATACTCCTGATTTGTTTCACAAATTTATCATTGACATTTTGGATCAATGACTTTTTCTTTTTCTTCATGATAAATCGAAATGCTTTCTTAATATTGTTCATTAAAATTACATTTCAGGAAACAAATTGGCCTGATGGTGTGTGCATTGATCTGTTAAAC
>CM060310.1:70286822-70301822 GCA_030674185.1 Monoplex corrugatus | reverse complement strand
AACACGTTTTTAAGGCTGTTGCTTATCTCGACACCATCGACTTTGGCCTCTGCGAGAACGAGTCTTAACTTTAACATAAGACAAACAAGTATGTACAGAACACATTCAAAAGCCCAGTAGAACCACTTGAGCTGCTTGTGGCAACAGTGAATGATCTTGTATTTACATTTAGAGAGCAAATATCATCCTTGATTTCACATTGTTTCAAACATTTCCTAAAACTAGAGTCGCTTTGTTGAGTATCGCGTTATGTGAAATGAGCCATCAAGCTTAAAATTTGCCAATTGTGATCAGAATGTTCTATCTATATATCATATGAGTACATCTTTCTAACCACTGCTTGTCGTTGTCATTCTCACCAAGGATGTTACCAAATACGGTGGGGAAATTTACCTATACAGTATTAAAACGATCGCGCACATTCGTGACTAGAACGTATACAAACGAGTGATGACTAAGAAGGTGAGACCTACCTGTAGTGGCAACAGCATCCCTGTGTTATAGTACTCCCAGAATGTGTCACCAAACTTTATCAAATATTCCTCATACATTTATACAGTGACTCTAGGAAAATGTCCGTCCCCTCTTACAAAAACAAAGAAGAAAATCAAAAAAAAAAAAAAATCAAATGTATGTCGGCAGTGTATAACTAGGGCCAACGGAAAGTAAATTGTTGTCTCTGAGCAGGTTCAATGCCAACCGCCATCATTGCTGTGATGTAACAAGTGGCACATTATCTTCTGGGTCAATTCTACTTCCTTAATCAATTCGTTGTTTTCGTCATCTTTTCTCAGCAAGCTCACTATCTGACTCAACTTAAAGCTTTCCCTGCACATATACCGGTTCGCTTTCTGTAGCATTTAATCCCTGCAATGATCAATTCGGAAAATCTTCAGCTACTATGGTAGTTGCCGTTTTTCACGAGCTAAGTGGCATAAATAATAATACCTCTGCCAAGTCACACGTTCGTTTGCTTTTACGTGGATTGCGTGCGGTTCTGATTTTTTCCAAGAAACTTATAATTAAGATTATCATAACTGGGTTCTCGCACCACGTTTCAGTTTACTGAATGCCAGAAGTACAATGTCAACACAAAAAGTGGCCATTCATGTTAGCTGCAAATGGGTTGGAGCTCTTAGAGACACCTGCTCGACTATCGGATGCTAGCGTAACGAAGCTAAAAAGGTTCTGAAATGATGTAGGTTCGCTTCGTTAGGTCAAGACACCAGCCATGACACACTGTCCAAAAACATCTCACACTGTACCATGGCAGGAGGCCGTCACCAACGTCAACAGAAAACAAAAAGATCAAACTTCACGGCAACCAGCATGCTGCTTGTTGCCGCTGCACCTAAACAGAGATGTACGATTCTGTCAGCTGCAGCGTTTCAACAGTACTGTCTTCTCAACGACCAAATTGATTACAGGAGTAGAAGAAAAATAAAAAAAAATATAAACCGTCATCGTCCTCATCATGTGCCCTGCCGCATGGTGTTGGCGATCATGGCCCTCCACACGAATCTATCCCCTGTCGCTGCAAGTACATCTCCCACCCTCTCTGTCTTCAGCCACCTGCAAATCCGTTCAATAATTATTTTCTCCCTAGGTTCCCTGGGTCTACCTGGCGCTCTCTTTCCCTCCAGAAGAACATACATGCTTGCCATTATTCATTATCCTTGTAATAGACGTCAGTTATATTATACGCACATTTTAAGGGGGAGGGGACGGCGTTTTCAGCAAGAGTAGTGGCTAGAATACCAATCGCTACTAATAACAGAATCGTAAATATCGTCCCATACCTTTAGACTAGTTCATGAGGGAGTGAGTTGGTGCAGACCATGTGTCTCTGGGTCAGCTTGCTCGAGGACGGTACCCACCAGCCCTCTTCCTTTCTGGTTTGTCTTCCTCGACCCTGAGCAGGGTCAGGTACTCTTTCATAGTTTGGTGGACAAAAATAGCCACACACATTATATTTCTTTCTCAAGTGAATTGTTTTTCACCAGTGCAAATCCCGAAGCTCTACCACAACTCCAATCGATCTGCACACACACACACACACACACACACACACACACACACACACACACACACACACACACACACACACACACACACACACACACACACACACACACAAACACATATAATATATATATTATGTATATATATATACACATATGTACAGAGAGAGAGAGAGAGAGAGAGAGAGAGAGAGAGAGAGAGAGAGAGAGAGAGAGAGAGAGATGCCATAATCCGGACAGTGACACGGAATCAGTAGAGCAATCGTACAGCCACGTACCGCCAAGAGCACCGCCTCCATAGCTCCCACCTACAGTGCTTGCGCAGGATCCTGGGCATTTCCTGGAAGGACGGTGTGCCAGACAAGAAATCTTAGACCAGGCCAGCATGCCAAGCACGTATGCTGTTTTCACAAGACTGCGCTGGCTTTGACATGTTCGCCGAATGCATGATGACCGCATCCCCAAAGACATCCTGTACGGAGGGTTCTCTATGGGATCCAGGTCTAGAGCCCCAACTGCTGCAACCCAACGACGTTTTTAAACGTGTGCTGAAGTCGGCTGATATCAGCGTAGAAAACTGGGTGGAGACAGTTACAGATTGCTGTGCCTGGTGACAGGCTGTACGTACAGGCATCGCCTTTGCAGAGAAGAAACAAACTCAACTGTAGTTGGACAGAAGAAAAAGCAGGAAAGTTGCGACAGCGACCACACAGCTACGGCCATCAGTCTTCATGTGCCTCCGCTGTGTCAAGCAGTGCTGCTCAAAAGCCGGCCTGTCATCCACGGCCGACGTCGATCCTTATCCAAAATGAGTCCTTTAGTGTTCGCATCCATTTCCAAACAGACAGACAAAAAGCGATCCAACATAAAGAAAACGAAAGGTTAACGTATTCTAGTCTGCAAATTAAAAAAAAATTGCAAAAGATAAAAGTGTTCTTATACTCGAAAGTCTTTGGGGAGCAAGGTGGTAGAAGCCTAAACATTCTGCAGGCAGTGCCTATCTCTGTTCCCTGGTTGATTTAGCTTTCCTAACATTGAAGAAAGGCTGATACACATTCACAGCTGGGCAGACTGTAAGCCGCACGCACACAACTTTCGCAAATAAAACATGTTTAACTCTCTCAAAGAGGATGCTTTGTATCTGTTGCCCACCGTCCTGGCTCTGTCAGTCAACGCTCTCTGTGTATGTAAATTGAAACATACTGAGCAACAACTAAACAAACACGGATGCAAGCTTCTGCATGCAACATTTTGAAAAGAAACAGCAGAGTTTATTTCTTCCACTACTTTCACATAAAAAACACAGTGAAGGAGAAATTTTTTTAAAAAATCACTCAGATAACCTCGTGGATGCGCAAAATGTACGGTGAGCAAGAAGATACAAATTGCATATGCAAGACAAAATGTATAAACGATATATCTGTTTTAGGAGTAAAGTTTCTCACAACATTAAATGTCAAATAATATAAGCCAGACCTTTCCAGAATACACCGCAAAAAACGGTGGGCAACGTTTTCACCGTATTTATGAACGAATAGAAAGTGCCATGTCGTTCTGTGTGTGCATGTATGTGTATCGTCTTTAGTTTGTATGGAGAAAGAATAAAATGGTATAATTAGTTATAGATTTCATCTATTTGTTTTCCCCCCAAAATACAATAATAATAATAAAATAAAATGAACGGACATAGAAAGAAACAGCACTCAACCACAGCAGTAACAACAAAAACCACCACTACCACAACTACCAACAACAACGAATCACTTCTTCGTTCACTCATCATTTCACCGACTGTTCTGTTTGCTAAACGCTTATTGCTCATGCAGACTTGTTCAAATTTATTCAGGACAAGTGCTGTCAGTCATTGGACGGAATTCTGTTGAACTGACAGATGAGAAGGAATACTAAACTTTCATTTCCCAGCATATAGTCCTTCATGAGGGATAAAAGACCGATCCTGGACAGACATGTTCTTCCGCAGGTGTTCCGCGGAAAGGAGTCTTGTGGCCTTGGGTATTGCTTCCTCTGGTCCCGTTTCTGTTGACTAGTGGTTCTGTCATGTGAGACGAGGTTATACAGAATAGCAAGTTGTGTTGTGATTCGGACCTTTTATTATCTATTTAATTACTTTATACAGATATGTTCCGTTTTTGAAGGTACGATATACAGATACACATGTCATTTACATGTAACCAGGATTGTTCTAGTGATAGGCTAATAAAATACCAGTAAAAATATAGACTAGGTAAAAGATAGTCTAGGTAGGGCACTCAGGACCTGGCCAACTCATGGGTTTATGTGCGGCTCAAGGCAAGTGCCATGATCACCATACACATGACACCTGTGACGTTAGTGCATAAAGAATTCGTTCCGAGCGAGGAGACGTCATCCTGAGAAACTGAAACTGACTGAACCGAAACTGAAACTGAACGAAACTATTCTGCACAGTTCAAATGTGATTGTGTCCTGTGCGTATTGTTGTTACCAGCTTAATTTCTTTCGGGTAATGTCTTCTGTTTGTTGTGTTGATGTTATAGCTGATGAAGATGGTCTTGCTCTATCGCTTTTTGTCTTCACTGATCAAGTATCTTTGCTTCAGCTCTACATATAAGATCATCTTTGGGATGCAGATGTCTCCCATGCAGGCAACATGTCTTGTGCAACAAAGCTGTCATTTAATTAGTCGCCCAATCCCTGGCAAACACACTTCTTCTCATATTTTGAATTCTGGCGTTCGATCTTGATATGCGATGTCGCAGATCTTGTTCTTCAGACATCTTTGATGAAACTGTTCCAGCTGTTGAATGTCCTTTCGATATGGAATCCAGGTTTCTCAGCAGTATAGCAAAAGTAACATCAAACTAAATCTTGGACTCTTAAAGACAGATGAAACGACCCGTGAAAAATTTAACGTACATGTTCAAAACGAATTCAGTGTTCTGGAAGACGTTGGCGACAGCGAGGAACAATGTACAAAGTTGATAAATCAATAAATGAAACTTGAGAAGAAATCCCTAGAGTTGAAAGAAAAGAAAAAAATATATTGGATGACGATGGAAATTATAAGCTTAATGAAAGAATGGAGTAAGGCAAAGGGAAAGGAGGAAGAATACAAGAGGATAAACAGGGAAATCAGGAACAGGTGCAATGAAGCTAAGGAAGCTTGGCTGGAAACAAACTTCAAAATAAATAGAAGACCGACATAAAGCAGATCCTCAAAGTATGTGCACCCACAGGAAAAAAAATCAACATGCACATCAAATGGATGCTTAAAATCGAAAAGTGGTACGCTTATCTCGAAAAAAAAATTAAATAGATGGGAAGAGTACATTAAAGACCGTTTTAACGATGACAGAAACGAGGAACATATAAGAAAGAACGTTGAAGGACCACCCATAATGAATGATGAAGCTTAGAGCAGCATTGAAAAAGATGAAACCGGGAAAATCCCCAGGACCAGACAATATTATTAAAGAAATGATTAAGGCCCTAGAAGAATTAAGTATTGACAAAACAAAAACACAAACAAAACAAGCAAACAAAAAACACAACCCAAAAAGTCCTCATAAATGAAATTTATGACACCGGAAAAATCCCCGATGTTAGGTCAAAATCAATTTTTATTGCACTTCCAAAGAAATCAGGGACTATATAATGCAAACTCCACCGTTTCATCAGTTTCGTGAGTCATGTGACAAAGATTCTATTCAGAATAATCATGATGAGGACAAGAAACAGAATCAAAAGAGAAAGAGCACAAGAACAGTGTGGATATGTCGAAGGGAAAGGATCTAAAATGCCATAATCATCCTAAGAACTATCATAGAGAGGTTAGTTAAGTTGTTGATGATTTTTTATGTTGTGTTGATTATATCAAGGCTTTTGATTGGGTAAGACACGAAGAATTGATCAACCAATCAGAAAAGCTCAATATTGATGGACAGGATCTAAAACGGATCACAAATATATATTGGGAACAAACAGCAGCAATGAGAAAAGAAAACGATATAAACTATTTCCAAAATAACAAAAGATGTGTCAGGGAGGGTTGTGTTGTTCAACAGATTTGTTTTCACTTTACAGCAAAACCATCATGAGAAACCTAGAAGAATGCCCCAGGATAAAGGCTGGAGGAAGAATTATAAAGAAGATTCGTTACGTAGATGACACCGTGCTAATTGTAGAAAATGAAAAAAAAACTACAAAACCATGTGAATATAAAAGGAATAGCAAGCAAAAACAAAGCCTTGAGCTAAATAGCAAGAAGACTGAAGTCATGGTAATCAGTAAAAAAAATCCCCTCTTGCAAAATAACAGCAAATGGCACAACTTTTGAGACAGGCTGATAAGTTTAAATATCTGGGAACGTCATCTCATCAGACGGTAGATGCACATCGGAAATAGCCACCAGAATAGGTCAAGCCAAAACAGCAATCAAGAAGATGAAAACAATTCTTACCAACAACTACCTGTCAATTAACATCAGGAAGAGAGTTCTTGAATGTTTATACAGAACCGATACTGTTGTACGATTGTGAGGTGTGGACAGTCAACACAAAATTGAGGCATTTGAAATGCGGTTTCTGAGAAGAATGTTAAGAGTTCCATGGACAGCAAAGAAAACAAACGAGAAAGTCTTGAAGGAGGCAGACACAAGAACATCATTGATAAAGAAAATTAGGGATATACAAGCAACATTCATAGGTCATTTTATGAGGAAGAGAAATTAGAGCACCTGGTCACAACAGGAAAGCTGGAGGGAAACAGAACACCAGGTAGACCCAGGGAGAAAACATTGGACGGACTTGCAGGGTGACTGAAGACAAAGAGGATGGGAGATGTACTTGCACCGACAGGTGATAGATTCGTATGGAGGGCCATGATCGCCAACGCCATGCGGCAGGGCACCGGGTGATGATGATGGTGACAGCAAGACGCTCAAAATTACACCTCTGTATATAGCAATTTTAATGGCGAGCCTGATGCCATGACCTTGCCTTCCAAAGACAGAACCACGACTTCCTCATCAGCCTTCCAATCGCAGAGTTTTAGAGATGCCCGGCGCCATTCCATCATGAAGAGATCTGTTGCTGCTCACTTTACCGCTAAGTAGCAGAAAGTGTCAACATTATTGATGTCGCGGTTGTTGATGGTAACCAGCTGCGGTAAAGTGCCAAAAATCTGAGGTGATATTGGTTGAAACTAACTTACCTGTATGCGTTGCTGAAATTGATTGTAAAACCGCATCTGGAAGTTGTTGCTAATTGGTGAAGGATGTGCTGGATGTCCTCATTCGAGTGTGTAGCCAGTGCACACTTATCTATACAAAGAGAAAGTCCCACAAGATTGCTTTGAGCCATTTTATTTTGGTGCAGCTGAAAGCAGAAGGTGATGTATTCACCAATGACAAATTCTCTGAATGCATCAATCAGCGCTATTGCAAAGAAGATTGAGAAAAGTGTGGGTGTTAGAACGCATCCCTGTTTCACCGTTTTGCTGCTATTCTTGGATGTGTTTTGTTTTTTCCTGAATCAGGGATGACAGAAAAAAAGACGTTTAAAGAAATGGAGAAGACAATAGGAATAAAGGCTAAGAGAAAAGTAGTGTACAGAAAAAAGCTGTGGTTGTTGTATTTTCATTTTTTCATGCTTTTTCGTTTCTTTGTATTGTCTTGCTTTTGTGTGTATGTTTCGCATTCGCTCTCTCTCTCTCTCTCTTCTCTCTCTCTCTCTCTCTCTCTCTCTCTGTTATCGGGCGCAAGAAGGATAGGCTGGACTTGTAATGGAGACGATAACAACCATTTTGTTTGGCAAATGAAAGCTATGTATCGTATTGTTTGGGGCTTGATATCTAGAATACGAATGCATAGGACTTGGTGAGATCAGTTTATACCAGGGAGATGACAACGATTTTGTCCGTTTTGAGACTTTGACATTACAGATTGAAATATACATGTCACTACAATTAACCCAGACTGTTCCAATAACAGAAACAAAGGTAATACATAAAACTCATATGCTAGATAGGGCCTCAAGACCTTACCAACGCATAGGGCTTATGTGCAGGTTTAAGATCATTTTGGATCTTCTCCACCATACGGCATCAGTGCGTCATGCATATGGAATTTATTCCAAGAGCGAAAACATTCTCTTCAGAAATTGAAAAGTTGAAACTTGAACCTTCTGAAGCTGTAATAAACGGTTTGGGCTCAACACTACAGAGGCGGCACAAAAATTGGGATAGAAAAAAAAGCAAAGCAAAGCAAAGAAAAGAGAAGAAAACAAAACAAAACAAAACAAACAAACAAACAAAACAAAACAAAACAAAACAAAAACCCAAACTATGATGCGTTTGCTCCTGATAACATTGGTAATTCTACCAGTGGGCGTTAGAATCTTAGACTGCGCCATCTGAAGAAACGCCATGTCGACAGCAGTCCCATGTGAAATGTACGCAAACAATACAGTTGTTTTCTGTTTCAACAACAACGTTATGTAATGACGTACATTACAATCATGTGGCACCAACAGTTCGAACACTGCTTTTGAATTATTTAATATTGAATGTGTTTACTTCGTAATGTCTCTCTGTGATTGGATAATCAACAACGTTCTTCATAAACAACTCACTTTAACTTACTTAATTCAGAACATTTAATCGATTTCACAGGCAAACATTTGAATACTGATCTAAGTTCATGGAATTTGTATCAGTCCCCTTTCTGTGCAAAAGAACATTTATACAAACTGGGCATAATAGAGGTTTGAGAAAAAGTGTACTGAAGTCTGTTTAGTGTTCACATATTTTGTATTTTGTTATTGTTTTTGTTGATTTATGCTGTTCTCATCTCAGCACCCGAGAAACAAACATTTACCCAATACCCCAAAAGCAAACACATTTCACCAAAGCATGTAAAACATCTTGCATGACTTCATACCTTACCTTGAATAATGAAAATGGAATCACCTATCAACGGTTGGTTCCTAGTAGCCATTGCTGGAAACGATTGGTCTGCAGCTGTCACAATTTTTATCCAACCAACCAGTTTCGTCTGATATCTACCACCTTCAGTCTAAAGAAATTTTAAACCACCATGGTTCATGGTCTGTTTAGCTTTAAAGAACCCAGGCTGGTCAGAACTCCACAAGAAAAGTCAGCACTTCTGTGCCAAATACGTTTTACAGGTCCAGCTCTTGCGCAAGCAGCAGCAGAAGCAGAAGAAGAAGAAGAAGAGAAAGGGAAGGGGAGGAGGTGGAGAAGGAGGAGGAGGAGGAGTAGAAGAAGAGAAGAAGAGAAGAAGAGAAAAAAAGAAGAAGAGAAGAATGCGAAGAAATGCGAGAAGAAGAGGGAAGAAAAAGAAGAAGAAAGGAAGAAGAAGAAGAAGAGAAGAAGAAGAAGAAGAAGAAGAAGAAGAAGAAGAGAGAAGAAAAAAAAGAAAAAGAAGAAAAGAGAGAAGAGAAGAAGAAGAAAAAGAAGAGAAGGTGGAGGAGGAGGAGGAGGACACAAAAGAAGGAAAGCGCAACAGATGCCTTAAAGGTACTTACGAGTCAAATCTTTCACTACAATTAGTCTGGTGAACGATAGGTCAATGAATGAGTGACGGGATACAGTACCCTACAATGTCTTTCATATCTGACTTTGAAATACAACAGCAAACAAGTCAGTGCAATGAACTTGATCATTGTTTAGCATCCAGTTTATATTTTGTTTGTTAAGTCTTACTCTGAGGCACATTGAATGATAGTTCTGGATAGTGTGTCCTGTAACATGACAAACCAAGCAATTCAACAGACGGGTTCTTGTAGGTTTGTGAAATAGTTCATCCTTTTCTGTACATACATTTTTGAGGTAAAGCATGCAAAGCATTTCTTCGGCAACATCTCTAAAGGGCCTGATTTTTTTTCTTTTTTCTTCTTTTGATTTTGTTTTGGTTTGTTTTGTTCACAACAGTGCGGAACGAAGAAAAGATTACGAGTAACCGCTACAGTCTTTGCGGTAGAAGTTGGAACAAGTGGGCTGATAGACATATCTGTCTATGGCCTCATGAGATAGCTCTTTCTTGTGAGCGCGACCCCCAAACAATGACAGAAGCAGTTAAAAGAGACCCAGTTGGATATGGTCGAGGATAAACAACAGTGAACTTCACAACTCTTAAAACTGTCCTATGTACAGCAGGTGTTTGAAAGCTAAGTAGTAAGGCACTTGACACAAGGGTGAATTGGTCCTGAGACACCCGACCACCTTGGTTCAAACCGAGGTGAGGAAGAAGGTAAAACTGGCGACAGCAGAGGGGCATCCAGAAGTCATGATCTGCATGTGGCCCAGCCCCTTTAGAGTTTCAGGAGTTAAGGGCTGAATCAGTTGCTTGAGTATTTCTTCTTTGACTACCTTCTACTGTCCAGATTTCCCAAGAGTTTCTTGCTGCAGATACATGGATAGAATCTTGATTTCCAGGAACAGTGTGAAGGACGTCTGGGAAAAAGTGGATGGCAACAGGAAGAAGTAGAGTATAGGCTTTGTAGACTGGGCCCCCACCATGATCTTTTCCCACTTGCCTGTAGTTCAATAAATGAAAGATGCTCCTTGGATTCCCTGAAAAGGGGAGAGAATACCAACCCAATAATGACTGGAAATCCACAACCGACCACGGTTGAGAAGAAATGAAATTCCCATGTATCTGTGGAAGGATTGTACCAAGCATGGCCTGAAGATCCACAGGACGAACAAGGGCAGTATGAAGACTGATAAATGAGCAGCAACGCACTGTACCAGTAGGTATGACATCGGAAAATCAACACCAGGCATCAAACTAGAATGCCAAGGACATCCATGCTGATGGTTTAGGTGAGGAATTTGGACATTCTCTTTATGCCAAGCGCCAGAAACTCAACTTGCCGCCCGTACGTTCCTCTAGTGATAAAAACATATCATCATTCATCATAGTAATTTGCCTGCCGCATGGCATTGGCGATCTTGGCCCTCCATACGAATCTATTCTTCGTCGCTGCAAGTACATCTCCCACCTTCTCTGTCTTCATCCAGTCCGCAAGTCCGTCCAACATTTTCTCCCTGGATCTGCCTGGTGCTCTGTTTCCCTCTAGCTTTCCTTTTCTGAATAAGTGCTGTAAATTCTCTTGCCTCATAAAATGTCCTACAAATGTTGCACGTCTTTTCCTAATCTTCTTCATTAACTATCAGCATTAGCATCGTGGAATTAATGAAGGACACTGTCAAGAAATACACAGGGAAATGACTTGATGTCCCACCTGGTCTCACAGATGTAGTGCTCTTTTGTTGCCAGGAAAAACTTAAGCTACCACATACTGCATTGCCAAGGGGTAAAAGGCGGGGCAGGTCAGGGCTCTAAGCATTCTTGAGGACTTGAGGGAAAAAGTTGTGTGATCAGTACAGCCCCAGCTGAAGACTGGCAGAAAATGGAATGTCCAAGAAACACTGCTTGCAACGAAGAAAAATATCAAATTCAGAAAATACTAAGTTACACAAATCAGTTGGCAGGGACTGAGATCAACAAAAATGGAATGGTGGTCAATGGTCAAAGGAACAGCAGAGATACACATTGTAATACAAGAGATGAGAAAAGATGAGCATGCCAAAGGAATCCAGAAGGCAGTCCAGGTCAGCAGGACAATGGACAGTATGGGGAAAATATACATCAACGAAATCTGAGCTGGAATGACATGTCGTATTTGTTGCCTATCAGGATAAGTTTCATCGTCAGCTCTGTGTATTCCTCTTGCCTCTGGAGTCAGATGTGGTGAAATGAGGGAAATCAGATAACCCTGCTTGACCACACTGCCAGAACTCGTGCAAAGTAGATGAAGGTATACGCACAGGCACAGTCACGTGCTGATTGAGACCACGCAAGCGATCAGTACAGCTTGGAGGAAAAAACATGCCATCGGAAGCTCTGGCAACCTCTTACGAGACAGAGGACGCAAAACTGTGGCTGGAAACTGCTGTGACATCCGGAGCATGGAAACGGGTTCTACTGGGACTGAACATCAGATCTTCCTGACTGCAAAAAAAAAAAAGAAAAAAAGTAACACCTTCGAATCTTCACCAATAATGGTTTAAGACCGGATATAGTAATTCATACTCTTTCATCGAAGCATGTCAAATCACGAGGAAAGGATTATATGCCACGTGACACCTTTGCTAAAGAACTCCATTGATTATCAATGAAATCGTTGTCAGTATGTGATTGAAAGCCTTCTATAAAGTTGTCTTGGTGGACTGTCTTTCACTCTAGGTTTTTGGTCACCTCCGTGCATATCAAACATTACGTAATCAACGATCCTGACAGGAACATCTCCTGACATTGCCAGAATGTAACTTTGGGCCAACTGGAGCAGGTGCTTTTGGTTCTATTGCACCATTTATTTGAAAGTCATTGCGAGCTGATCAGGTCCACCTTTATCTTTACTACAGTTCACAATAATAGACTTACATGTTTACCAGGGACTTCCATTGATAACATTTATACTTACTCCTCCACCTGTATCAACCGTCATTCCTGCGCGTTGTGTAATTACTCAGGGATGCATATTTCTATGATCAAATGTATGTATATTTATGATGTTACGTTGATAATGATAATGATGATGATGATGCTAATGATCGTGCTGCTGCTGCTGTTGCTGCTGCTGCTAATGATAATGCTCAATTAGCTTAACATTATCATTCGAAAGTTGCAATGCACTTATTTTCTTTCTTTATTGATTTGCTTGTAACTACTAAGCAATAACGCATCCTACTCACTGATACATCGAACATTTCTCTAACCGATCTTAAGCAGTGATGTGCATTGGAATGCATCAGATCTGACACGCATCCATAATAGATTTTATATATCCAAGGTGAATGTTTAGAGAACAGTCGAATGTCCACAGTGTCCTTTTGTGCATATTTCAGGGTGACAGATGCCCCTGCTTGGGTTATCTAGGATAATGGATCACATAAATGTAACACCCTTCATCTTGACTGTATCCAGTATCACGACGTATGAATCTTTCTCATCAGCAAACACTTCTGACGTTCACTCGTTGCAGTTAGTTCAGATTTCAACATGGATCAAGACCATCTGCCTACCCATCATTGTTGCCCTGGGTGTTTTTGGCAACATAATGACTCTAATTATCATTCATCGATTTCAAACCAAACGTTCTGCCTTGGACATTTATTTTCTGTGTCTGGCTGTGACCGATCTGTGGATCAACTTTGCAGGAACATTTCGGAGATGGATCTCAACAGCAAAAGATGTCCACCTGTTTGCATTTCATGATGTTGTGTGTAAGATGGGTTATTTCACGTTAAAAACTGCATTCGCTTGTTCGGCTTGGTTTGTGGTAGTGATGGTAACGCACAGGGCCATGTCTGTGGTGTGGCCACATCGTGTGAACGTGATGTGCACAGCAAAGACATCCTGGGGCATCACTGTGAGCATTGTCATCTTTTTCAGCTTGACCTACTCTCACTTACTTTACGGAATGGAAGTTTCAGGTGGGGGTTGTTCAGCTAAACAACACTACAGGGAATTTTTGGTCAATCTGTTTGTCAAAATTGACATCTTTCTGTACTCTGTGCTGCCTTTCATATGTCTGATGATCAGTAACGCCGTGCTTGTGGTGAAGTTAAGAACATCGGTAAAGGAAACTGGTGACCAGTTTGCTGCCACAGACAGACAGCAAAGCGAAAGAAAGAGAAAAGTGAACTCCATCACTCTCACAGCTCTTGTTGTGTCTGTGTGTTTTATTCTATGTACCTTGCCTTTTGTTGTCAGCAAAATGATAGAGCGTCCACGTTCTGACTACCGTGACTTAACAAATTTGTATAAACTGGCTTTCGTTCATTTTCTGGATAACACGTTTCTGTGTATCCATTATTTCAATTACTCCTTAAATTTTTACCTGTATTGCTTGACAGGAAAAAGATTTAGAGACAGTTTTCTGAAAGTCTTTGATAGATCAGTCGTTTGTATCACACCTCCTAAAATATGAGACAGAAAGACAGAGTAAAAACAAGCTTTCGACAGGAAACAGTACGATTTTGTTTTTCTTAAATGAACACGCCTTTTTCCTGTCGTTTAGTGCACTCTTGTCAATGATGCGGTCTTTTCATGTGTCCTCAGACAGATCAACTCTAAATACAAAACAAACAAACAAACAAACAAACAAAACAACAACAAAAAACAAACAAACAAAGAGACAAACAAACAAAAACAAAAACAAAAAACAACAAAAGCAAAAACAAAACACACAAACTAAAAAGATTAAACAAAACAAAAAAGGCATATACAAATATACGAGCCCCAAAACCATCAAGTATGAGCCCCATTCAATGCATGTGCCTAACACAGGCATATCTTAGACATACTATTTTCGTATTTAATGCATTCAATTATGCCTTGTAGTGTTCTTTTCTTTGTGTGTGTGTGTGTGTGTGTGTGTGTGTGTGTGTGTGTGTGTGTGTGTGTGTGTGTGTGTATGTGTGTGCGTGTATGTATGTGTGTGTGTGTATGTGTGTGTGTGTGTGTGTGTATGTGTGTGTGTGTGTGTGTGTGTGTGTGTGTGTGTATGTGTGTGTGTGTGTGAGTGAAATGTCTTTGTTTTAAAAAGACAATTTCATTTATTAAACAAGCATTGCTTCACTAATAGATACAAACAATGTAAATCTTTTATATTGACTGTAAGGGGTCTGTACTTGTTTTAAATTCCACAGGCCCCTACAGCCCCCGCGGGATTATGATAACCTGTGTCACTGGGTAAATGGCAATCTTGTGACAGCGTCTATTATGATTGCACAATCCTACATGGAAGTGGCAAGTGTTATCATAATTATGATTGTATAATCCTACATGGAAGTGGCAAGTGCTGCCATAATTATGACTGTACAATCCTACATGGAAGTGGCAAATACTACCATAATTATGATTGTACAATCCTACATGGACGTGGCAAGT
>CM060310.1:70279322-70281822 GCA_030674185.1 Monoplex corrugatus | reverse complement strand
ACAAGTATGCGACTGGTGGAACCTCTTCAAAAAAGATCCGAGGAAGAGAAACTCTCACCATCGCCACATGGAATGTTAGAACACTTGCACAGCCAGGCAAATTGCACGAACTTACGCATGAGCTGGAAAGATATTCCTGGCATGTAGTTGGACTGAGCGAAGTCAGGTGGAAAGATCATGGAGAACACCAAACTGAGGAAGGACATGTATTGTACTACAGTGGAGACTTGAAAAAACACATCCACGGCGTAGGATTTCTTGTCAACAAGAACGTCAAGAACTCAATACTCGGGTGCCGCCCAATATCCAACAGGCTCATTTCCATCCGCCTCCGAGCAGCACCATTCAACATCACAGCGATACAAACCTATGCACCGACAACAGACTATGATGATGAGGATGTGGAGGAATTCTACACACAACTTCAAGAAATCATTGACGAGGTTGACAAAAAAGACATCCTTATCATTCAGGGAGACTGGAATGCTAAAGTGGGCGCTGATGCATTAAAAGACTGGAAGAACCATTGTGGGCCCTCCTGTAATGCAATTTCCAACGAGCGAGGACTGCGCCTACTTGAGTTCGCCGGATACAACAACATGACACTGGCTAACACCCTTGGTGAACACAAGGCGTCACGATGCTGGACTTGGCATGCACCAAATGGGACCAACCACCAGATCGACTACATCTTGGTCCCAATCCGTTTTAGATCTGGAATCTGCAGAGCCAAGACGCGAACATTTCTAGGTGCAGATGTGGGTAGTGACCATGACCTGGTGATAATGAACTTCAAGGTCAGGCTGAAGAAGATCAAGAAGCCCAAGAACACCAGACTGAAGTTCAACTTGGACAGACTCAAGGACCCCTCCATTGCAGAGTCCTTCCAAGCAACAATAGGCGGAAAGTTTGCAGCATTGAGCACACAAGAAGAAACTGCGGAGGAAATGACCACCAAGTTTAACACAGTGATGACAGAGACTGCAAATGACCTCTTAGGAAAACAACGCCGGAAAACCCAACCCTGGATTACAGACGAAATCCTTGAAATGTGTGACAAAAGAAGAGAAATCAAGAAAGTCAAAAATACAACAGACGGAGCCCTAGCCTACAGAAACATCAACAAAGAAATCAGAAAAGGCATGAGGGAGGCCAAAGAAGGATGGATACAAAATAAATGCACAGAAATAGAAGACAGCCTAAACAAGAACAACAGCATAAAGGCGTACAAAGTGGTGAAAGAACTCACCACACAGAGACAGGCAAGGATCAGTACCATTCAAGACAAACAAGGAAAGTGCCTGACAGAAGATAAAGAAATCATCCATAGATGGACAGAATACTGCTCTGACCTCTACAACCACCAGACACAGGGTGACTCAACTGTCCTTACATGCCAGGAATCAACAAATGACGATGACCACCCTATTCTACGCGAAGAAGTCGAAACAGCAATACGATCGCTGAAAGATGGAAAAGCTGCTGGAGTGGACAACATCCCAGCAGAACTGATCAGGCATGGAGGGGAGGCATTGACTGACATCCTCTGGAAAATCTGCAACAAAATCTGGCAGACGGGAGAATGGCCGACACCTTGGACCCAGTCACTAATCATCACACTTTCCAAGAAAGGCAATTTACAACTATGCCAGAATTACAGAACGATCAGCCTTATCAGCCATGCTAGCAAAGTGATGCTGAAAGTCATTTTGAACAGACTGAAACCACAGGCAGAGGAGATTATTGCCGAAGAACAAGCGGGATTTCGCAGTGGTAGAAGCACAACAGAACAAATATTCAATCTCAGAGTCCTATGCGAAAAATACAGCCAACACCAACAGGACATCTACCACGTTTTTATCGACTTCAAAAAGGCATTTGACAGAGTATGGCATGAAGCACTGTGGGCCACCATGAGGAAGTACAACATGGGAAGGAAGCTTATTGACACCATCACACAGCTATACGCAAAAGCGAGCAGCGCAATGCTTGTTGGGGGCACAGTGGGGGACTGGTTTCACACATCAGTTGGAGTTCGCCAGGGCTGTCTCCTCTCTCCAACCTTGTTCAACATCTTCCTTGAGCGCATTATGACGGATGCCCTTGAAAACCATCACGGCTCAGTCAGTATTGGAGGAAGGACAATCACCAACTTGAGATTTGCCGACGACATCGATGGGTTGGCTGGAAATGAAGACGAACTTGCCAACCTGGTGAAACACCTGGACGAGACATCATCCAGATATGGCATGGAGATCAGTGCCGAAAAGACAAAGTTGATGACAAACAGCACAAAATCAATAGAAAAGAAGATTACAGTCAGCGGGAGTGAGCTGGAAACCGTGGCTCAGTTCAAATATCTCGGAGCCATTATCAGTGAACAGGGATCGAAAACCGAAGTTCTTGCAAGAGCAGCACAGACAACAGCAGCACTAGCCAAGCTGAAGCCCATCTGGAGGGACAAAAACATCGCCCTCACTTCCAAACTGAAGCTAATGCA
>CM060310.1:70221822-70266822 GCA_030674185.1 Monoplex corrugatus | reverse complement strand
TGTTTTTCTGAAGGTTCAGTGTCGTCTCCCAATGCGAACGTAACTTTATCGACCTTATCTTGTCAATTGGCTAATTACATTTCCTTTATCATGCACTGCAGCTTAAATCGAGATTCAAAAGAAAAGAAAAGAAAAGAAAAGAAAAGAAAAGAAAAGAAAACAAAACAAAAGAAAACAAAATATATATAAGACGAAAAAATACATAAAAATGGGTAGAGACATTGATACTGACACTGATACTGACTCTGAAACTGACACTAACACTGTCATGTCTCCTGTTTGCTCTACTTAATCCTGTTGAAGCGCAGAACATACTGCTGTCCACTTTGAAGGGACCTCAGTGGACAATGGCCATTTTCGTCCGATGAATACGACTGTGTAAATAATAATAATAATAATATACAATATTTTATATAGCGCAAAATCTTGATATCAAATCTAAGCGCTAAAACAGACACACACGCACGCACGCACACACACGCACGCACTCACGCACGCACGCACACACACACACGCACACACACACACGCACACGCACACGCACACGGCTATAAATGGGGAGAAAGAATAAAAGCAATGGAAAATTATAGAGAGCATATTATTTACAATTATATATTACAATGTGATTCCCCTCCGAGTGGAGACAGGATGCAGAGGGGATTGAGTGAGGTCAGGATTTTATGCAGAGGAGAAAAGGTGAGTTTTGAGGGCGGACTTGAAGGAGACAAAAGTAGGTTGCTGACGGACTGAGAGAGGAAATTTGTTCCAGGAAAGTGGACCAGAAACAGAGAAGGCTCGTGGGCCATAGGTATTGAGCTTAGTGCGTGGAAAGCGAAAAGTCAGAGGATCGGAGGCAGAGCGGAGGGTACGTGAGGGAAGATAGATCTCAAGTAGGCTTGACAGGTAATCGGGGGCTGCGTTATTGAGGCTTTTGTAGCACATGGTGTCTAGTTTGTACTGTATGCGCTTTGATACAGGGAGCCAGTGAAGTTGTTCCAGGAGAGGAGATATGTGGTCAGCTTTTTTCTTTTTTAGTACAAGGCGTGCATCATTGTTTTGAATGCGCTGCAGGATGTGAATGGTGGAGGCAGGAAGACCAGACAGGAGTGAATTGCAATAGTCAATGCGAGACATTATGAAGGAGAGAACGAGTTTTGCAGTTGTTTCGACAGACAGATACTTCCTGATCAGGCTTATACGATAGAGGTGATAGTAGCAAGATCTGGCAGTTTGAGAAACAAAGTTGTTCATGGAGAGGGTAGAGTCAATACAGACACCAAGGTTTTTAGCTGAATCAGAAATTGGGACTGATGTGTTACATAATGGGAGAGAAAGAGGAAGCAGCTAAGAAAGTTTCTGACGGGTGGCAAAGAGGATAGCTTCTGTCTTGTCATCATTAAGCTGAAGTTTGTTGAACGTCATCCAGTTCTTAATGTCCGAGTAACACTCAGTGGTGCGAGTGAAGAGGCACTGTATATTGTCTGGTGTGTCACTGTCTAGAAGTTAGGTGTCATCAGCATAGAAGTGGTGTTTTACAGAGTGGGAGTTGATGATGGTGGACAAGGGGGAGGTGTAAAGAGTGAAAACAACAGGGCCAAGGACAGATCCTTGTGGAACACCACAGGTCAGGTATGCAGGTTGAGAGTAAGTGCCATTAATGAGAACAGTTTGTTTTCTGTTTGATAGATATGAAGTGAACCAGGAGAGAGCAATGTCAGAGATGCCAAAAGTATGATGAAGTCTAGAAAGGAGAATACCATGGTCAATGGTATCGAAGGCTGCAGACAGATCAAGGAGTGTGAGGAGAGAGACTTTGCCAGTATCAGTTGCAAGGAGGAGATTGTTGAGAATGTGTAGTAGGGCAGTTTCAGTGCTATGGCACTGGCGGTAGGCTGACTGGAGAGGATTGAGGAGATTGTTGGCAGACAGGTGAGAGTTCAGCTGGTTGAGAACAACTTTTTCGATGAGTTTTGACAAGAAAGAGAGATTAGAGATAGGCCGGTAATTTTTCAGTTCACTTGGGTCTAAATTGTATTTCTTGGGGAGAGGGTGAACAATAGCAGACTTGAAAGAATCTGGGACAGTTCCAGTTTGAAGAGAAGTGTTGATGATGTCAGTGATGAATGGGAGGAGAGTAGGGAGACAGTCAGAGTAGAGAGAACCTGGAAGAGGATCCAGTTCGCAGGTTTTGAACGACATGGATCTGATTGTGTTGAGAATTTCTTCTTGTGAGACTGGGGTAAAAGTAGTAAGAGGTGTGCCCAGAGAAGGAAGGGTCAGGTGGGCATGGTTGACAGGGTGTCCTGTCAAGCCTGTCACGAAGAGTTTGTATTTTGGTGGTGAAATACTTGGAGAATACAGATGGGAGTTCTTCATTTGTGTGTTTTGTTGGGAGAGGTAAATCTTTTCGTGTGCCAAGGAGATGATTCATGGTTGTAAGGAGTTCTCTTGAAGAAGAGGCATTCAGGATTTTTGTTTGGAGCATCATGATCTGTCCCGGACTCAGTTCTGTCAGCTCTACAGCGCTTCTGTTGTAGTAGTGTGATTGCTTCAGTTTCCTTTTCTCAAGTTCTTTCTTGATTGGTACAACTGTAGGTAGGAGTAATGTCTTTGACGTCGGCACTAGTGTTCGTGTTCTTCTGCCGAACAGTCTCTGAGCAGGCGAACTGTTTACAATCTCTGTCGGGATGTTTCTCAGCTCAAGTAAAGCGAGGAAGGGATCTTGATTGTTGTGTTCTGCTTTTCTTCATGCACGTCTTTGCAGCCTTCACCGCGCTCTCTGCTTTTCCATTGGACTGAGGGTAGTGTGGTGAGCTTGTTACGTGTTCAAACCCATATGTTTTTCTGAACTTTCCAAACTGGTTTGATGTGAATTGAGTTCCACAGTCTGTTGTCAGGCGTTCTGGTATTCAGTGTCTTGCCAAGTGTCTCTTCAGACAGATGATGACCTCTTTGGATTCTCTTGTTTGTAACCGATCAATCTCAAAGAAATCTTTCTGATTCGCCGCTATCGTTGCAATGTTCTCTTCATTGATCGTCAACAATTGCATGTGCTGTACAGCTTTCAGTCCCAGTACTGGCTTACAGTCCGTTTTGGTGATCGCGAAATTGACTTTGTATTTCCTTCTGTTCTTGGGGTTTTTCACTCGCAGCTCTATCTCCCCCACAGGCTTCATTTCTGTTCCGTTGAACATCACCAGCTTCTTCTTCATCTCTTGCAGGTCAGACTTTCTTTCATCTCCTGTGACTTCTCTGTACAGGCTCTCAGACATCACGTTTGTTGTTGCACCTGTGTCAAGAAGAAATGTTACCGGCATCTCATTTATCAGCATTTTTGCTCGTATGTTTCTCTCCTTTTTTCTGGTTTTGTCTTCGATCCCAAGGATTTCATTATCGCTTTCTGTGTCGGTCTCTTCTTCGAAGTGCCGAACTCTTGTTTTCTTTTGATTTTTCTTGGGTGTTCTGCAGCATGAAGCAAAGTGATTATTTCCTCCACAAGCTTTGCATTTTCTTCCAAATGCTGGACATTTCTCTTTTGCTCTTGTGTGCTTTCCACCACAATATCCGCATTTCTCTCTGTACTCTGGTTTTTTGCTATACTGCTTTGCTGTCTTCTTTTCTTTGAAAGCTTGGACTTCCTGCGTGTCCTGCGTTTTTCTCATCATTTGGACGGTTTGACGTTGACTTGATTCATGCGCTCTGCACATATCAATACATGCAGTCAATGTCAGCTGTCGCACTTCCAGTAATTTTGATCGCAGAGTCTCGTCATGTACACCCAGTACGATTTGATCTCTCAACAGTCTGTCTTCCAGTGGACCATAGTTACAGGTCTTGATCAGTCTCCGCAGTTCTGCTACAAACTGTTCGATAGATTCTTCTGCTGCTTGATGTCTGCAGTTGAATCTGAATGCTTCGTAAGTTTCATTGGTTGAACCCACACAGTATTCTTCGAATTTCTGGAGAACAGTGTCAATGTCATTTCTTTCAGCTTCATTAGCAAATGCCAATCCTTCATAGATGTCCATAGCATCCAGCCCGATGCAAGAAAGAAAAATTGCTGTTCTGTATGTTGAGTCTTCTTCTGTCTGTGTTGTCACAATTTCATAGCTGTCCCAAAGCCTCTTGAATTTCCTCCAGCTGCTCTGCAGGTTTCCTCCATTCACATCAAGTTTAGGAGGCAAGGGAATCTTGGCATGTCGTCGACTGGCTTTTCTCTCTTCTTGTTCATCTTCCATGGTTGAACTTTAGTCTTCAATATTCTGGATTTTTGTTGGAGTTCGTAATCACGATTCTGACACCATGTTTCGTTCTTTCTACAGCCAACTCGGAAGACAGGGCAATGCTTCTTCGTCTTTACTCCTCACTGTCTGATTCTCAACTAACTATATATATATATATATACATTTCACAGTGAACAGCAATCAGTTATCACTTAAACGAATATCATGCCGTGCTGTTATCCGCACGCTGTTTACTGTCAACACACGTCACGTTTCCTCCATTCACCTTCTCCTGTGTCTATCGATCTCCACTTAGCTCTGCCAACAAGCTCACCACATCTACGTTTCTCTCTGACTTTGATCAACTACTTGACCACTACTGCCTCTTACCTGGAAATCTCATCATTCTAGGTGACATCAATGTCCACTATGACAACACTCACCATTAAGACACGAAACACATCTGCAACTCGCTGTCCAATCACAATATGACTCAACACATTTCTGAACAACCCATCAAAAAGGTCACTCTCTTGACTGGATCATTTCTCGTTATCACCACAATTCAGCTACTGACAACTGCTTATTTCTTTCTACCTGTCTAACTTCAACCCTTCCATCTGACCACTCTGCAATTCTCTGTTCTTTTGACATTTCTCCTCCTTCCCGTACCACGCGCACAGTGACTCGACGCAATCTCAAATCTATCGAACTCTCCACTTTTTCATCTGATACTTCCCGCCTCCTTTCTGAAAAGTCACATAACCTTGCTGATGAAGTCGATAGTACTCTCCACCATCTTCTGGACACTCATGCTCCAGCCACAACCCGTCATTTACCTCATCGCCCCCTACCCCTGGCTCACTCATGAGATTGCCTGTGCAAAATGTGCCCACCGCAGAGCAGAGCGCCGCTGGCGCAAATCCAAACTCACTGTTCATAGGCAACTTTTCCAAGCCTCTAAAACAAAAGTATCCACCCTCATTGCATCTGCAAAAACAAGCTTTTTCCAAACCAAAATCCTGAATGCCTTTTCTTCAAAAGAACTCTTTACAACCATGAATCATCTCCTTGACACACGAAAAGATTTACTTCTCCCAATAAAACACACTAATGAAGAACTCCCATCTGTATTTTCCAAGTACTTCACCACCAGAATACAAACTCTTCACGACAAGCTTGACAGGACACCCTGTCAACCATGCCCACCTGACGCCTCCTTCTCTGGCAAACCTCTTACTATTTTTACCCCAATCTCACAAGAAGAAATTCTCAAAACAATCAGATCCATGTCATTCAAAACCTGTGAACTGGATCCTCTTCCAGGTTCTGTCTACTCCGACTGTCTCCCTACTCTCCTCCAATTCATCACTGACATCATCAACACTTCTCTTCAAACTGGAACTGTCCCAGATTCTTTCAAGTCTGCTATCGTTCACCCTCTCCCCAAGAAATACAATTTAGATCCTAATGAATTGAAAAACTACCGACCTATTTCTAATCTCTCTTTCTTGTCAAAACTCCTTTAAAAAAGTTGTCCTCAACCAGCTGAACTCTCACCTGTCTGCCAACAATCTCCTCAATCCTTTCCAGTCAGCCTACCGCCAGTGCCATAGCACTGAAACTGCCCTACTACACATTCTCAACAATCTCCTCCTTGCAACTGATACTGGCAAAGTCTCTCTGCTCACACTCCTCGATCTGTCTGCAGCCTTTGATACCATTAATCATGGTATTCTCCTCTCTAGACTCCATCATACTGTAGGCATCTCTGGCACTGCTCTCTCTTTGTTCACTTCATATCTATCAAACAGAAAACAAACTGTTCTCATCAATGGCACGTACTCTCAACCTGCATACCTGACCTGTGGTGTTCCACAAGGATCCGTCCTTGGCCCTGTTGTTTTCACTCTTTACGCCTCCCCCTGTCCACTATCATCAACTTCCACTATGTAAAACACCTCTTCTATGCTGATGACACCAAACTTCAAGACAGTGACTCACCTGACAATGTACAGCGCCTCTTGACTCGCACCACTGACCGTTACTCGGGCATTAAGAACTGGATGTACATACAATAAACTTCAGAAATTGCTCCGACATAGTGTACGGCAAGAAAGCGACAAAAGGAGCCTTCATTGTCATCATCAGTATCACTGTTACAGTCGCCCTCTTGCCGTACAGTATGTCGGAGAATTCTAGAAGCATAAATATGAACACACCCAGCTGATGTTGATGGCTGATTTTCCACCTCCATTTCATTAATTTCTTCAAATTTTCGGTCTTTGTGAAGACTCTTTCAAGTCTTTGACGAGTGATGTGCCGATCGATGAAGATACACTCGATTCAGAGACCGTTTCTTCTGTTTCGGGCTCAGAATCACTGTCTTTATCGAGGAAGGTTTCATCCAAAACTTGTTGCACTGTGTAACGAGCTCGTTTAATCATCTTGACGTCAAAACACAACAAAAATCTGCGTAAAATTGCTTCAAAATGACTTGGCGGAATCTTCGAAGTTATCTGAAGAGAAGAGTGACAGAATAATGTCCCTTTCATAATGAATGAAACCGAAAGTGAGTGGGTGTGTTTGTCGGGCGTAGAGCGGGATGAGTTAAATGAGCACACACTATAATGAAAGAAATTCAAAGTCCATCCTTATCAGTCCTGACTTCATCCAACTCCCCCCCTCTCCTCCGCACCGCCAGGACTGAAAAAAATGGAGCAGGTAAAATGTGACGAAAAAGCAAACCAAAGCATCACAAGGCAAAGTGAGGCAGATCGAATCAGTCCTGTGAGAATGGAAGTGGTCCATCTTCCAGGAAATTTATCCCTTAAAGGTCTGCATTCCTGTATTCGTCTAATTTCCATTTTGAACAATTCAGCAGGATATGCATATGTCAGAGTGTGCCTTAAGGCCACGTCGCATGTGAACGGACGAGAGGTTTTTTGTTTTGTTTTGTTACCTCGTAAAACAATCTGACAACTGAGTGTTACTATCTGCAAACTCGGTTCAAGAAAGGAAGGTATTCTGTTTTTGTTCTCTTTTTCACTTTAACACATTTTCAAGGACAAGCTGCACTGTTTTGAATTCGTTTGGATCGATTGTCAGAAAGCCGGGCTTACAGTTGCAGTTGGTATGCCCACTATCATAGCCTTTTGTACAATACCAGATCTGCAACATCACTTGGCAGCACTGAGTGTCAGATCTTCAAGTTGTAAAAAAATTGACTTGCCCAAGTATAGAGAGCTCAACAAATGCCAGCTTCGTTGGACAGGGCACTTTGTCTGTATGAAGACAAGTGCATCAGAAATATGCTCCTGTGAAAAGAGCTGAAGACTAACGTGACCAGAGACGACCACTGAAGCAATACAAGGATCTATGAAGACCAGTCTCATCACCTGTGGCATCAATGTTAACAACTACGTAGACATTGCGTGCATCAAAAGAATCTGGCGACGACAGCGCACGCAGGAAGCAATCACATTCCGAACAGCTATTCATCATCATCAGGTGCCGTGCCGCATGGCGTTGGCGACCATGGACTTCCAACCATCTCTATCTCTCGCTGCCCCCAGCATCTCCCCCACCCTCCTCATCCCCAACCACTCTGCAAGTCCGTCCAGCATTCTCTATCTTGGTCTACCTGGTGCTCTCTTTCCCTCCAGCTTTCCCGTTGTGACCAGGTGTTCCAAATCCCCCTTCCTCATAAAATGGCCTATAAATGTTACTTGTCTTTTCCTAATCTTCCTTATGAGTGATCTTCTTGTGTCTGCCTCCATCAAGACTGTCTCGTTTGTTTTCTTTGCTGTCCATGGAATTCTCAACATTCTTCTGAGAAAGCACATCTCGGCTGCCTCGATCCTGCTCTGGCTTTGCTTGCTGACTGTCCACGCCTCGCATCCGTACAACAGTATTGGTTCTATGTAGCATTCAAGGACTCTCTTTCTGATGTTAATTGATAAGCATTTGTTGCTAAGAATGCTTGTCATCTTCTTGAATGCTGTTTTGGCTTGGCCGATTCTGCCAGCTATTTCCCATGTGCATATGCCGTCTGATGAAATGACCGTTCTCAGGTATTTGAACTTATTAACCTGTGTCAAGGTTGTGCCATTTGCTGTTATTTTGCATGGGGGGATTTCATGTTTTTTACTGATCATCATGACTTCAGTCTTCCTGCTGTTTAGTTTCAACCCCTTACTTTTGCTTTCTATTTCTAGTATATTCACAAGGTTTTGTAGGTCCCTTTCATTTTCTGCAATTAGTACGGTGTCATCTGCGTACCGAATGTTGTTTATCATTTTCCGTCCAATCTTTAATCCAGGGTCTTCTTCTAGGTTTCTCATAATGTTTTCGCTATATAGTGAAAACAGATCTGGTGACAAAACACAACCCTGTCTGACTCTTCTTTTGATGTTTTGAAAAGAGCTTATGTTGTTTTCTATTCTCATTGCAGCTATTTGTTCCCAGTATATATTCCTGATTATTCGTAGATCTTTTCCATCAACATTGAGTCTCTCCAGTTGGTTGATCAATTCTTCAGGTCGTACCCGATCGAAAGCCTTGGTATAGTCAACAAAACATAAATACAAATCCATATTCATCTCAATTGACCTCTGTATGATAGTTCTTAGGATGTATATGGCACTAATAGTTCCTTTCCCTTCCACAAATCCACACTGTTCTTCTGCTATTTCTCTTTTGATTCTATTCCTTGTCCTCATCATGATTATTCTTAACAGGATTTTTGTGACATGACTCATCAAACTGATTGTGCGATGGAGTTCGCATTCTATAGCCCCTGTTTTCTTTGAAAGTGCAATGAAAATTGATTTTGACATATCTTTGGGGATTTTTCCAGTGTCATAAATTTCATTTAGGAGGACTGTTATTTTTTCTATGCCAAATTCCTCCAGGGCTTCAATCATCTCTGTAGTAATGTTGTCTTGTCCTGGGGCTTTTCCTGATTCCATCTTTTTCAGTGCTGCTCTAACTTCATCTTTCATTATGGGTGGTCCTTCAAAGCTCTTTTTTATAATGTGTTCTTCGTTTCTGTCATCCTCAAAAAGGTCTTTAATGTACTCTCCCCATCTGTCCATTTTTTTGTCTTTTTCCATGATAAGCGTGCCATGTTTCGATTTTAAGCAACCAGTTGATGTGCATGTATTTTTCCTGTGGACAATTTCTTCAATTCGTCTGTACATACCCTGAGGATCCATTCTGTGTCGTTCTTCCATCTCTTTGCATTTTGTGTTCAGCCAAGCTTCCTTAGCTATGCCTGATTTCTTTGTTTATCTTTCTGTATATCTCCTCGTTTCTCTTTGCCTTCCTCCTTTCCTCCATCAGGCCCAAAATTTCATTAGTCATCCAGCTCTTTATTGCTTTTCTGTCTGCCTTAGGGATTTCTTCACAAGCTTCATTTATAGAACTTCTCAAATTTGTCCATTGTTCCTCACTGTCACCAACGTCTTCCAGAGCACTGAATTTGTTTTGAACATGTACATTAAATTTTTGACGTATCATTTCATGTCTTTAAGAGTCCAAGGTTTAGTTTGATGTTACTTTTGGTCTGTTTCCTTTTCCTCAATTTCAGCCTAAACCTTCCCACTACAGAATTGTGGTCACTGTTGCAGTCTGCGCCTGGTAGTGTTTTTGCTGGCAGTAAAGAATTTCTAAATCTTTTGTTGATCAGGATGTAGTCAATTTGATTTTTGGTATTATCTCCTGGACTCATCCAAGTCCATTTTCTTCTGTTAGGCTGCTCAAACCAGGTGTTTCTTACTATGAAGTCATTCATCTGTGCCCATTCTACAAGTTCATTTTGTGTACCAAGGCCATGAAGTCCAACTATATCCTCCACCCTATCCTGTCCCACTTTAGCATTAAAATCTCCCATTATGACTGTAACTTCTTGTGATTTACATTGGACGTTGGCCATCTCTAAAACTTCGTAGAAATTGTCGATGTCTTCCTGAGTACTTGCGGATGTTGGTGCATACACCTGTATGATGTTGATTTCAAATGGTTTGCCTCCGAATTTGACCAGTAAACAGCTATCATTCAACAGAAAAGGACCAGCAGAATCATAACCCAAAGCCACAAGACTTTTTCGAGTACACCCCAAGCGGAAGAACAAGTTACTTTAGGATTCGCTGTGTATTCCACATTAAGACCCATATGAGACGATTAAGTACGAGTAGGCCTACTATTTTGTCGAATCAACGGGAAGATCCATCATCATCATCATCTTCCTCCTCCTCCTCCTCATCATCATCATCACCACCACCACCTCCATCATCATCATTACATGGGAACTATCGCTCCTTGTACAATCCCATTTCCATTCATTGCACATGTTTCCTACAATATCACTGAATAATTCTTTTAATGCGTTTCTTTATGCAGTGGCACGTATACCTTATCAAGATGAAATGTGTTTTTCTGTCATAGTACAGATTTTTCCCTTTATAATTGGAATATCATAATTTCAATCATTTTCCGCAAAGTGGGATGATACAGATAGTGGGAATCTTTATTTATGACATATACACTAGTTGGACAATTATGATCAATGCTTTGTTTTGTCTATCTTCGGTTTGTCTTATTTTGAGGAATATACCCAGTGTTTTTTTTCCAGAGGCCCCAGTTGTTTTATTGTTGTCAATAAGATCTTTCAGTTTGCATGGTGTGAGGGACGCTCATGCCAACACCCATCTGGGGGCAGTACATACTGGGGAAGATCTTTCATGTTTCAGAATTCTGTGATAAGAGTTTTGGAGTCCAGCTTAAGTACAGAGCATCTTGTAGTGTTTTTATATCTATCATTTTTAATCCGCCTTTCTCATGGTGTTGTGTTAGTACTTTACGTTTTACTTTTACAAATGCTTTTTTTTTTATTGCATGTTTTGTTTTTCAATATGAAGGCGAGTAGTGTACGGTTTATGTTAGAAAGGACGTCCTCTGGCAGTCCTACTGATTGCATGACATATATGAACTGTGAAATAATCATAGTTTTAGCAATGAGCACTTTACCATATACTGAGGTTTCTTCTAACCCATTGTTTTATTATGTGTTTCATGTTAAGTATTTTTGTATACCAGTTTTTCTTAATATTGCCTGCCCGTGTGTCATTTTGGAAGTGTATGCCTAGAATCTTCATTTGTTTTACCCATGTGATGTTAAGGGGACTGTCAGTTCTATCTTTGTCTAGGCCTAACCACATTGCTTCCGTTTTAAGGTGGGACATGCATAAGCCTGATATGTTTGCGAATTTTTGGAATATTTTCATTGATTTGTGCAGATCTTCCTCATCTCTTAGAAACAATGTTGTATCATCTGCAAATTGTTGTATATTTATTGTTTTTTCTTGGTTGTCGCTCCCGATTGTCGTTCCTTTAATATCACTATTTCAAATTTTAACAGTAAGTAGTTCAACTGTGAGTATAAAAAGTAATGGTGAAAGTGGGCATTCTTGTCATATGCCTTGTTCATCTTTAAATGCTTCAGATAACCAGCCATAATGACAGATGCAACTTTCTGTTTGTGTGGTCAGGGTGGTCACCCAGTGGATAAAATGTCTGCCAAATCCGTAATGATAAGTCTTTTTAATATCGTATCGAAGGCTTTGTTGAAAGCTACTATACTGCTAGTAAAATCTCTGGCATTTTCACGTATTTTAGATATTCAATCATATCATCTAGAACTCTGAGAATTGTCGATATATTTCGCCCTTTCATGAAGCCGCATTGGTCTATATTTACTAGTTCAGGCAAAACTGTATTGAGTCTGTTAGCCATGGTTTTCGCTAGAATTTTGTAATCAGTATTTGGTAGGGTTATTGGTCTCCAATTGGCGAGGTTATCTCGTGGTAGATTTTTGCCTTTATGTGATTGGGTTATTATTCATCTCTGTTGGGTCTGAGAGACATGTCCTACTTCAAAGGAGTAGGTATATGACTCGATAAGCATGTTTTTGAGTTTGGTCCAGAACATTTGATAGAATTCTGTAGTTAGGCCATCACATCCTGGTGCTGACCCGTTTTTCATATGTTTTAGTGCTTCGGCAACTTCATCTTCTCTAAGTCTGCTTTCGCACAGACTTTGTTCCTCCCTGTCCAGTGTAGGATGTGTGGAATCAGAGCCTGAGAAATCTGTTATGTACGTGTTTTCCTTGTTCTGTAGGTTGATATGTTCTTTGTACAGTGTTTCAAAGTAGTAGGCCTGCTCTGTTATTATATCTGTTTGGTTCGTTACTTCTCGCCCATCTTCTGTGACAATGGTAGTAATTGTATTGTTTATGGCGTTCGTTTTATTCAATCCAAGGAAATATTTTGTGTTTTTCTCTCCCTGTTCTATGAACTTGAGTCTGGATCTTGTTTGGGCGCCTTGAGCTTCTGCTAATGCTGCCATTTCCAGCTCTTTTGTTTGTTTTCATGAGCTCCCTTTCAAGTATATCTTTATTGCCGTTTGGCTGCGCGATTTCATGTTCTATTGCGTTTAGTTTTGTCGTCAATTCGTGCATTTCTGTTTTCTTTTTCTTTGCTTTTGCTGTTGCATAGGTTATCGTGTGTTCTTTTACTTCTATTTTTTACTAGCTCCCATTTTGAGTGTGGAGAAAGAGTTTGGTGTTTCGTTTCCAGATCTGTTAGTAATTGGTTTGTTTTGTTGAAGTATGCCACGCCCTTGAGCAGACTATTACTGAGCTTCCAGTAAGAAGGACCTGTTTTGAAATGATGAAATTTCAGTGTTGTTTCAATGGCTCTATGGTCTGAGAAAGCAAACGGTAAAATCTCTGTTTTTTCCACAAATGGTAACAGTGTAGCTGATACTAAGGTGTAGTCTATTCAACTAGCTATAAAGGGATGAGACCTATTCCACGAGTATTCCTTGACTTCTTCAAGTTGTAGTCTCCATACGTCGTGAGTGTGTTTGTTTGTGCTCCTAGGTAATTAAGGGCTTCTACCTCTCTTTCATTATGTTTTTTTCCTGTAATGATGTCTTCTTTGTTAGACATCACCGAATTAAAGTCACCAAGTAAAACTGTATCAGTTATGTCAACTTCTAGTTTTTCAATTACTGTTCTTAAGTGTTCATAAAATTGGAGTTTTTCTTGTGTTTTATTGGGTGCATATGCGTTTATAGAGTATCTTTTTACATTTACTGATATTGTGACAGCCACTATTCTGTCTTCTGCATGAATAAGCTCAGAATCATTCCTGAGTTTCCTATTTACAAGTATGATTTGCCCAAGGCTGTGAGCCCTCTTAGTTCAATAATACAGTTTACCGCCCCATTGTAATTCCCATTGACTTGCTTCATCTGTCGTTGATATATATGTCCTTCCTGAATGGCTATTACGTCATGATTTCCTTTTCTGAAATAGTTAAAAACGCAATGACGTTTTTTCCCCCTGTTTTTGAGACCTTTTACGTTAACACCTAAAGATACGTAATTTATCCATTATCAAACGTACATTGTAAATAGATCCCACATAGAAAATTCACAAGTCCGTAGTCGGAGCCTGGTCATAACAGGGAACCAGAGGTGAAGATAACCAGTACACGCTGTCAGTGTCGTACTGTAGCTTCCTTCCCTCTGTCAAGTACTTCCTGGGTTGGGAACACTGACTGGTGTGTTGTGGTACTGGTCAGTGTGTTCCGTTGTTCTAATTCAGGCCGCTTTCTTGTCCTTTTTCTTGCTGCGGCTTGTGCGTGTTGGGGACGGCGATAAGCCCGAGGAGAGTGAGCGAGCTCTCTTTGTTGTTGTAGACCTACACGACTGCCTTCGCTGGCCACTGGCAAGAAAGGGTATGGTTGGTTGGATGTTGCACGCCGTTGCTGTGCAGCTGTAGGCTTTTCTGTCATCTGCTGCTGCTGGTCTTGGTTTTCTTCTTCGGTGTTTTGGGGAAGCAAGCACTCTGGATCCTCTATCCTATGGCCAGTAGCAAAGTAGTGACATTTCACTTCATGATGTCCTTTGTCAAGGTATTTGCTACACGTTGAAATATTCTGCTCTTTGTGATAGAGTGATGCTCGGAAGGTTCCGATGTCAGCTGCTTTTGGCAGTGTTTTTTTCCGGGACATCAATGTAAACAAATTGACCTCCGGTTTTCCATTTGGTCAGTTTTCCATGCTCGTCTCTTGCTGTCTTCTCAAGCACGGCAGCTCGCATGGTCACTCCTTCCATTCTGGTCACGCTGTCTTTTTATGTCATCATTGGAGCATGACATTGGGATGTCTCTAATAATGAGTTTGTTGCCGCTTTCTCCTCTCCTTGGTTGTTCACCACGAGTGGGTTGACGTCACGGGGAGTCACAGTATTGCCCCGCAGTGTCAGTCCCTTTGTGAGCAGCGCAAGTCTTGCTTCAGTTAGTTCGTTCTTTGATTTAACGTCTTTTCACTATAAGTGATATTAGACGATCTTCTTGCTTCAGTTGTTTTGGGGTATATGTGCCACAATCCTCGAAATCGCTGTGCCCCGTCTAACGTTCCATACCCGTTGTTTTTTTTTTTTTTCAGCAGCCACACAGAGTTCAGGCACTGTGTAGTTTTTGTTTTCTGCAAGTGGTAAGTTGCTGTTCACCAGGAACACTGGCTGAAGGTGGTCGGTGGCCGCCGCCATTGTTCTGTCCGCACACTCTACACTGCTCCCTTACCTTATTTATGTCGGTCTACGTATTCGGTGCATATTTTCACAAAATGATGTTGTAGATGCACAGATAACCACTTCAGACAATCCTACACTTCATGTTTACGCACGATGGTCTTCTGTGACTACTTAATTTACCTCAATTTTAGTTGCGGTGCTGGTATGGGCGTCCATTCGACCGCGAGTAGAAACCGGAAGTTAGCAGTTCTGGTTCTAGTTGGTCGCTGATTTTGTCTGCTTTTCCTTTGATTTCTCTTCTCATGTGTTGCTGGTCTTTATGGTTCCTATCTCTTGAAATGCTGGTTTCATAGCTACTGGTGGTTTCCAGTCCTGCTTTCTGTCAAAAGAACAAATAACCATATAAATTTTAGATTTTCTTTGTGGATGCCATTTCCCAAAATGACCTCAATGAGCGTTCGGAGATGAAAACATATCCTCAAACCACATAAAATCAAACAAAATTAATATACATAACAGATGTCTGCAGTTTAAGGAACATACGTTCTAGCCTACTGATTCCATCCACGAGTGTAACAAAGCTATTCCAATCATAAAAAAGAAAAAAAAAGCCCTTCATGGAATTGATTGCAAAATTCTCAAATTATCACCTCCAATCATAAGCGCAACTCTTACATCTACAATGCGTGTCTTGAAAAAAAGCTACTTTCCAAACAAAGTTTAAAAGGCGTAAGATAAAGTGATGTCTTTACAACTGGAAACTGCACAGGACTTTCAAACTACAGACCAATTCTGTTTTATCTGTGTGTCCAAACCCTTACAAAAAACATTATAACCAGTATGTTTACAACATATTAAAATTTTAATCTTCTGAATAAAAACCAATCTGGCTACAGAAACAGGCATCATGTCACAAAACTCTCGCTAGCTGAGATAATGAACATTATACAATACAAATGAAAATACATTTTAGGGAGTCCTCTTCGTTGACTTTGCAAAAACTTTTGATGTTATCGACCTTATATTGTTGTGCAAAAGTTTACTTCTTCGTGGCATAGCAGATAATAATTTGAAATGATCTGATCTTTCTTAACAACAAACAGCAAAGTGTATGCATAACTATTTTCATTTCAAATACACTGCCCAGTACATGTAAGTATGCATTCACTCAAGTTCAGCATGGGACCCCTTCTGTTTTCTGTATACAGGACGAATTCCATTTTTATACAAAGGAATCATGGGAACTTGTCTCTGATTAAAGAAAACAACAACAACAACAACAACAACAACAACAACAACAACAACACAAAACAAAAATCCTGTTAAGAATAATAATGACGAGGACAAGGAATAGAATCAAAAGAGAAATAGCAGAAGAACAGTGTGGATTTGCGAAGGGAAAGGAACTATTAATGCCATATATATCCTAAGAACTATCATAGCCAGGTCAATTGAGATGAATAAGGATTTGTATTTATGCTTTGTTGACTACACCAAAACTTTCGATCGGGTAAGACATGAAGAATTGATCAACCAGCTGGAGAGACTCAATGTTGATGAAAAAGATCTACGAATAATCAGAAACATGTACTGGGAACAAACGGCTACAATGAGAATAGAAAGCAATATAAGCTCTTTCCTAAACATCAAAAGAGGAGTCAGACAGGGTTGTGTTTTGTCACCAGATCTGTTTTCACTTTACAGCGAAAACATCATGAGAAACCTAGAAGAAGACCCTGGATTAAAGGTTGGAGGGAAAATGATAAACAACATTCGATACGCAGATGACATCGTGCTAATTGCAGAAAATAAAAGGGACCTACAAAACCTTGTGAATATACTAGAAATAGAAAGCAAAGGTAAGGGGCTGGAACTAAACAGCAGGAAGACTGTAGTCACGGTGATCAGTAAAAAACATGAAATCCCCTCATGCAAAATAACAGCAAATGGCACAACTTTGACACAGGTTGATAAATTTAAATAGCTGGGAACGATCATTTCATCAGACGGCAGATGCACATCAGAAATAGCCGGCAAAATCGGTCAAGCCAAAACAGCATTCAAAAAGATGACAAGCATTCTTTCCAACAAATGCCTATCAATTAACATCAGGAAGAGAGTTCTTGAATGTTATATAGAACCAATACTGTTGTACGGTTGTGAGGCGTGGACAGTCAACAAGCAAAGCTAGTACAAGATTGAGGCAGCCGAGATGTTATTTCTAAAAAGAATGTTGAGAGTTCCATGGACAGCAAAGAAAACAAACGAGACAATCTTCATTGAGGCAGACACAAAAAGATCATTCATAAGGAAGATTACGAAAAGACAGGCAACATTTATAGGCCATTTTATGAGGAAGAGAGATTTGGAGCACCTGGCCACAACGGGAAAGTTGGAGGGAAAGAGAGCACCAGGTAGACCCAGGGAGAAAATGCTGGACGGACTTGCAGAATGGCTGGGGACGAGGGGGGTGGAGGAGATGCTGGGGGCAACGAGAGATAGAGACAAATGGAAGTCCATGATCGCCAACGCTATGCGGCAGGGCACCTGATGATGATGATGATGATGATGATGAGACGTGATGTGGGTATTTTACTCTGTGCTCATTGTGTGTTTGAATTACTATTTTAAACACATTGATTTGTGTATAATTTGGGTAGAGGTAGAGCTACTGGCTTTCCAGGTGTGTGAATCTGCCTTTACACACACATACAACACACACACACACACACACACACACACACACACACACACACACACACACACACACACACACACACAAACACACACACACACACACAAACACACACACAAACACGCACACACACATACTCACATACACATTCACAAACCCACACATACACAGACACAGACACACAGACACACACACACACACATACACACACACACACACACGCGCGCGCGCGCGCACTCGCGCGAGAGTGCGCTGTACGCACGCACAATCACACAACCAACCAACCAACCAACCAACCAACCAACCAACCAAACAAACGTGCATAATGTTTGTGAACGTTAAGAAACAATATAGAGAAGATGGATATCCTGCGTGATAAACTGGCCTAAGAGAGAGTTTAGGCCTCTATTACTTTACTTCCCTATGATCTCAGTGTCATGGGACAGCCATTATGCTCAAAAACGTGCTCATGTCTTTTCCAAGCTTACCTATGAACTGAACCCATGACAGAACAAGAGCCACACACACACACATGACCTGAGCCCCAAACAAGATAACCAGTCCATCCCACCGATACAGGCCACAACGAAAACAATGCACTTTAACCTGATCGTAAAATGGACTGTATCGGAGGCAATGTTCCCAGACCACTATAACAGAGGCAGAGTAGCACCAGCGTCTGCCTGGGAAACAACGTGTCTTGGGCTTGATTCTCAGTTGGAAAGAGGTTTTCTTGTCCCCTCGAATTAGCATGGAAGCTAGTTTTTTTTTTCAGATGACATCTTAAAACAAATCCTGTCTGTAGTACGCATTTGATATACAAGGACTTCCTTCCCCCTCCATTGCGGTTCGAATTTGCCTTGAAGCTAGTTTTTCAGCTGACATTACATGTACAAACCAAATGCCTGTCTGCAGTACGCATTTGGTACATGTAAACGATCACAGGACAACAGAACAGTTGTCTCTGGTTATATTCTGTTAAAAAAATCATCATGTATAGATAAACACAAACCAATACAATTTTCTGTAAGAAAGGAAGCGGTGCTATACTATGGCTATCATGTTACCATCAATTCACTCAGAGAAAAAATCTGCTTCGCTGGACAATGTTAATCCAAATCCAAAAAAAAAAAAAATTCAAAGACAATTTTACCAACCCAGGCCCCACTGAATACATTAGATATTAACTGATCTTCTAATGAACCATATTTGTGGCAATGTTCCAAGAACACCCTGATAAATGTCCAACGTACGTGTAGCTTGTGTGAGCTGGTGACTCATATGATGGAGCCATGGACCCAAAACGCGGATGTATCAAAGTCAGTAACAACCTGCAAGAATAAAAAGAAAAGACTGGCATGGTCACTGCACACCTTAATGTCCAAAACATATTGCTGGTGTCAATGCTTTGTAGGCTTCAACGTTTGCCTTCCACTTTTCAAGACCTTCCACGCGTACGTGGTTTTTAGAAGGAGCATATATCGAATTGTGGAAGTGCAATAGATTCGTCTTTAATAAATTCCAGTTTTTAATCAGTCATTATCATAACAAAAAAAAATATTTTAGAATAACGTAAACACTGTATTCACACTTCCGCAGGTTTATACAATTGTCAAATTGGTATCTGATTAGAAGAAAACAGTATGCGAACATTAATACACTGTGAACAATTTTACCTCATTTCTTATTAATCCAATAACCATACGTAACATAGCATCACCACGCTCAGAATATCTCCTTATGTGTTAAATCAATGCCACAAACGTTATGTGATGATAAGGAGCTAAAATAACGTGTCTACATACGATATAACAACTATAAGCCTGAACGTTTGCCCCACAAGCTTGCAAGGTCCAGAGGTTTTACCTAAGTTAAAGATCTATAGACTTATCGTTCATCCTTTCTGTCAGCCTCTCTTAACACAAATGTACTATAAAAGTTGGCCAGCTTAAGGATGGTATTACGCTACAACCACAGCCTTTAGACATGGGCATGTGAGATGAACAGTTAGCTACAATCGCCTAGCACCCTGGAGTGTGTGTGTGTGTGTGTGTGTGTGTGTGTGTGTGTGTGTGTGTGTGTGTGTGTGTGTGTGTGTGTGTGTGTGTGTGTGTGTGTGTGTGTTGTGTGTCCTTATTTAATTACATATGTATGTAATCATTTAGTTAACTACAAATTTAGTTAATCATTTATTCATCCATACATTTAGCTATCTGTTGATGGATTCATTTATTTATCTATTCATGCAGGCACCTTTTTGTATACTTATGTAGATGTAAGGGACAATTCAACGCGTATTGTATTATGCAATAATACGTACTAATAAACTAAAATCAATAATCTCAGAAATATATTTTTTTCCAGATATAACCACGTGATACAAACAGACGCTAAAACATCCTTAAAATGTAATAACACATGTTTCTAGAACATCATTTATACCCTGATAATAAAAACCAAATGTATACTTCAAAAAGAAATCCAAATCTGAACAGAATATGTAAGTATGCGCACATGCGTCTCACACACAGATACATACACACACACACACACGCCACACACACACACACACACAACACACACACACACACACACACACACACACACACACACACACATGCAGACACACACACATACGCACACACCACACACACATACGCACACCACACAGACACACACACACACACACGCACACACACACACCACACACACACACACTCGCAAACACATACACACACACTCACACACGCACACACGCAGACACACACACACGTACGCACACACCACACACGTACGCACACACAACACACACACACACACACACACACACACACACACAACACACACACAACACACGCACACACAACACACGCACACACACACACACACATACACACACACATACACACATACACACACGCGCACGCGCACGCACACACACACCACACACACACACACACACAACACACACACACACACACACACACACACACACACACACACACACACACACACAATAGCATGCGTAGGCATACACATTTCCGTCCTTATATCCTTCCCTCATATGAGTGTCCATATATCATTATAACATTCAACATTATAAAGACAAATTGTAATATCATGCATGTTAACATTTCACAGTGTATGTGCAGTGTTCAAAACACAAATTGTAATAACAGAAGACATAAATCTTTGAAAATTGGAAAGGAACATGGACAAAACATATATCAAGTTGTTTTTGTTGTTGGTGGTGTTTTTTTTCTCTCGTAACACCTGTCAGTGGTTTTGCAAAGACGACTGTGTTAGAAAAGGCGTTGCGAGAATAGTCCTGGTCGCGGCGAGCACTCTGGCATTTTTTCTCACAACATCTATTTTAACTGTATTATTACGTATTTTACGCGAGATTGCCAAACAGAGACTTCTATCGATTAACTTTGACATTATCTGACACCCGTAAGGATACCATCATTTACAATAATATAATAATAATAATTACAATATTTATATAGCGCAAAATCTTGATAAAATCAAATCTAAGCGCTGAACAGACACACACGCACTCACGCACACACACACACACACACAGACACACACTCACCCGTCTAATATCACTTTTAGTGAAAAGACGTTAAATCAAAGAACGAACACACACTCACACACACAGACACACACACACACAACACACACACACAGCACACACACACACACACACACACACACACACACACACACACACACACACACACCACACATACGCACGGCTATAAATGGGAGAAAGAATAAAAGAAATGGAAAATTATAGAGCATATTATATACAATTATATATTACAATATTATATTTAGCTGACTTCATTAGTTAATGTCAAACGAATTCAACTAATCCCACACTCGCTTTGCTCATACCACATATGTTGCGATGTCTAGTTTTCAGCTCTCAGCAGGGATGAAATTTAGTACTACAGCATAATTTTGGTGACGGGTTCGGTTTCGTTTCCTCAAAATAGCGTCTTCACGCCCGAAATGAATTCCATATGCACTGACGCTACTGATGCCATGAGATGGAGAAGCTCCAGAATGATCGTGGTATAAAGCAAAAGCCTGCACGCAAAGCGCTATGCGTTGGCATGGACTTGAGACCCTATGCAGCGTGTGGGCTTTGTGTTCGTCTTTGTACTGGTCTCTCATTGAAACAATCCAGGCTACATTGTAGTGAAATAGATATTTCTATCTGCAATGTTTAAAAAAATGGAAATTGATGACAACACACCCAACCCCCCTGAATAAGCTAACCTCATCAACATTCTATACAACAATATCAGAAATCAACCAGCAAAACAAATAAACAAAAAACAAGCAAACGCAACAAACAAACGAACAAACGAGCAAACAAACAAACAAACAAACAAACAGACAGGCAAACAAGCACAACAAACAAACAAACAAACAAACAAACAAACAAACAAACAAACATTAAGAGAAGCAAAACACCTCCACCAAAACAGCAACAAATTATGTTCTGCCCGCCACATTCCTTTTAACATCCACCCAGTCATCTTTGACTTCTGATTCAGTAAAACCCAAACACTTTCTATTCCAGGCTGTAGGAGTCTGTGTAGTGTTGTTACTATTGAGATAGTATCTTGTTATCTTGTTATCTTGTTATAGTATCAATGTTTGTCCAACTGGTGATGGTTCCTGTTTTTCATTTCATGGTGGATTTTTTTTGTCACGATATGTAAATAGTCTTTCTGAGTAAGACAATCGATTTACTATTACTCAGATTTTGTTCTTAAATACATAATTTTAAATGCCTAAGGATTTCAGATTTTCCAGGACGCAGACATTTTGCTGTCGTGGGTTTTACTTGCGAGGTGCATTTCCCTTAAGGGGGCAGACCTACCTAGATTTGGGTACCAAGATTGTGATGTTCAGTGTTTCAGTTCTAATTAACCAATCACCATGATATTTAGCAAGAAGATACCTCAGACAGTATTCTTTGGATTGAATATCTCTGTTGGGGTCTGTGAGCTATGAAAAGTTGACAAAAATTAATTAATTAAAAAATGTTCTCGCGAAAATGAAAAAATATAGTACATACTTTGACATTTATAACTACACATATAGTCATGTTAGAAATTTATATTCAGTGAGCAAACACATCTGTATAGTATGTATGGCATGTAGCAAAATCTTAGGTCTACTATTATTATTTTCTGTACATTCATCACACCAATTTTAGAATAATTTTAATAATAAAATTTGATACAACTTTTGATAAAAATGTTTCTTTCAAGCAGAACTGCAAGATTTTACTACCGGACTATAGGTACCTGTTCCCTGCTATATGTGTACCAAATATAAAGGAAATCGGATGAAAATATTTGAAATATTATGTCTGATGTAAAACTCGCGAAAAATTGCAAATTTTTTAATTAATTAATTTTTGTTAAATATTTCATAACTCACAGACCCCAACAAAGATATTCAATCCAAAGAATACTGTCTGAGGTATCTTCTTGCCAAATATCATCGTGATTGGTTAATTAGAACTGAAACACTGAACATCACAATCTTGGTACCCAAATCTGGGTAGGTTTGCCCCCTTAACACCAGCATGTCCTAATCGTAGATCTACGATAGCTTTCGAATATTTACATTCTTCATTGCTTCATGCCACTCTGGGGTTTCTACTCCAGTATGCACTTACGGATTGACACGGTAATGGTTGTGGGTTCGAGTCCCTGGATGCGCTTTATTAAACTGGCCTTCTCACGGTCCCATCTTAACATCAGTGTTGTTCGGGTGGTGTCAGTATAGGGTTAGATAGGTCCCCCTTCCCCCACTGCCCTGGGTGGTTATCCCCGTCGGCCATATCATCTGAGGAGGGTGCCTACATAAAAACTGAACCAAATCAATCATTCAATCAATTGATAATGGCTTGACTATGCTTTCATTACATCGTCTGGTTACGCTTATTCCATCTTGAGTTTCTAACCTCAGATTTTTAAACACTTTATTACTAAAGGATAGAAACATTAGCTTCCAGTAGACCTGTGGACCTGTTTAACAACTAGTTGTGCTGCACGACACATGGTTTAAACATAAAGACATAAAGGTGAAATGCATCACTTAAAAATGAACAGTTGAAATAAATCGCAACACAAACAAAAGAAGGAAAAAAAATCAAGGACAAATGAAAACCAAACAAGGGGAAGCATGAGAGAAATAGTAGTTAATGCCGAAGTGGTTGCAAATGTCTGTTGCAAATGTATGTACAGAAACAGGCTTGTATATCATGCAATAAATACGATAGATACATAAGTCTTTGTAGACGTGAGGGTGACAAAATTTGAAGACTATGATTGATGGAGTGTTTATACAAGTAGAGTTAACGAAAATGACAATGATAAATCGTTTTCTACTGTAAAAGTTATTGGGAGTAAGCCATGTTTTAGACTAGCCATTGCTAGTTCGCATACCCACATAGAAAAATACAAACAAACAAACAGACAAGCAAAAAAAAAAAATACAAATCAACAAACAGACAAGCAAAACAATACATCACAATACAGTACAGACATAAGCAAAAGAAATCTAGTAACCGCATTTGCTGTCGTTTAAAAGAGACAACACAAGAGATATAGGCAGAAAAATAGTAATCGTCTGTGTGTGTATGTATGTATGTATGTGTGTGTGTGTATGTGTGTGTGCGCGCGCGCGTGTGTGTGTGCGTGCGTGTGTGTGTGCGTGTGTGTGTATGTGTGTGAAAGATGGAGAGAGAGAGAGAGAGAGAGAGAGAGAGAGAGAGAGAGAGAGAATGGAGAGGTGGAGAGAGGGAGAGAGAGGGAGAGAGAGAGAAAAGAGAAAATGAAAGATTTCTCATTACCACTATCTCGATTTCTTAACATAAGGAATACGGTAAGCAAGTAATTAAGTAGGGAGAGAGAGAGAGAGAGAGAGAGAGAGAGAGAGAGAGAGAGAGAGAGAGAGAGAGAGAGAGAGAAAGAGAGAGAGAGAAAGAGAGAGAGGGGTAGATGGCGAGAGGGAAGGAAATAGAGAGAGAAAGAAAGAGCGAGAGAGAAAGAGGGCGAGATAGATAGATGGATAGCTAGCTAGCTAGCCAGCTAGAGAGAGAGAGAGAGAGAGAGAGAGAGAGAGAGAGAGAGAAACAGACAGACAGACAGAGAGAAAGAGAGAGAAAGAAAGAAGGAGAGAGACAGAGACAGAGACGCAGGGACAGAAACAGAAAAAAAACAGAGACAAAAGAGACAGACAGACAGACAAACAGAGAGACAAAGACAGACAGAGAGCTTTCTCATTATATTCATTCTTAACTAAACAAGGGAAACAAAGAAATGAATGAAACAGATGAATACTATCGAAGTGTATCAGTAAGAAGGGAGTAAGATAGAACAGACTGGGAATTTTACGGAAAGAAATCGAACCAGTATGAGCATACTGCCTGAGTAAATCAAAGATTACTGGAGAACTCAAGAAAAAAGAAGAAAAAAAAAAAAAAAGAAAATAGGAATCAAATTACAAAACACAAACGGAAGAATATGTCTGAAGTGAGGTCATCACTTTTGCCACCAGTAACTTAAACATATTCAGCTAGGTAGGAAAAATGTAAGAACCGACCCTTAATATAGATAGAAAATACTGGCACATTCTCGACCACTGCAAAGTCAGATAGAACACAGTGAAATGTCTTGTATCATAACAGAGAAGAGGACAAACATGCACATGATGTGCGCTTTTTGGTCAACAAGAACACCAGGAACGTTGCACTGGGATGCCGCTCTGTTATCAGCAGTATCATGACCATCTGACTGTGAGGGAGACCATTCATTGTCACAGCAGGTACGTATGTGCTCCCATATCAGACTATGACGATGACCAGATTGAATAATTTTGCTCCCAGATTCAAACGGTGATCAACAAAGTTGACAAAACAGACATCCTCATCGTTCAGGGTGACAGAAACGCCAAGGCTGATATAGATGCCTGAGAAGATTCGAGGAATTTCTGCGGTCCCTACTGCAACGAGGATACCAATGACAGAAGACTACCGTTGTTAGAATTCGCTAGAATTCTTGCTAACATTCTTGGTGAAAATAAGGCATCCCGACAATGGGCACTTCACTTCAATTCACTTCAGCTTGTTTGGGTCCGTTGTTGGACATAAACCTTCCTCATCGCACTCCACTGTTGCCGGTTAACTGCTGTTCTGGTCCAATATTTGACGAACTTTTCTAGATCGTCTCGCCATCTGGTTCTCTGGTGACCTCTGTTCTTTTTTTTTTGGCTTCGAGGGATCCGGGGCGTCACTTTGGTGGTCCATCTGTTGTCAGACCTCCTAATGACGTGACCAGCCCAGTCCCACTTTCGTTCACAAACTGTGTCCATTATGTTTTGGACCTTCGTTTTTCCTGTTACCCATGCCGCCGTTTTCCGGTCCTTCCAGGTGATTCCCATCATGATCCGTTCGTGGGCCCTTTGCATGGTTTCGTCAGGTTCCATGTTTGGGCTCCATATGTTACAGTCGGCGTTATGCATGCGTCGTACACTTGGCGTTTTATTACAATCGGCGTATCTTTATTTCTAAAGATGGCGCTTGCTTTACCGACTGTTTGCCACTCGAGCGTAATGCGACGTCTGATCTCTTGTTCCTTAGAGGCTGAGCCCATCGATGTATACCGACCAAGGTAGATATAGTGGTCGACCTCTTCTATTGTGTGGCTGTCAGTTACGATCGTTTCGTCTTTGTCTTCCACATGGTCGTTGCACATGATTTTATTTTCGTCATGTTCATGCTCAATCCAATTTTTAAGCTGGTTTCGTTCAGTTCTACAAGCATTTGGCTTAGACGTTCTTTGCTGTCAGCAAAGATTATGACAACGTCTGCAAATCTGAGATGGCTCAGGTATTCGCCGTCTATTCTGATTCCTTGATTATCCCACTTTAGTTTTCAGAAAACAGTTTCCATCATTGACGTGAATAGCTCTGAAGAACTGGTGTCTCCTTGTCGTACGCCTCGGCGTAATTAAATAAGTAATATATCTTATGGAGAAACAAAACAGGTCTGGCATCAATTCAGCTAAGACAAGGATGTTTCCTGGAGCTGGTCTTGGCAGTGACCATGACTGTGTCATGATGAACTTTAAATTAAAGTACGGGTAACAAACAAGGGGAAAAAAGAGTCGTATCAGAATAATCTCCATAAATTCAAAGATCCTGACATCGCTCAACAATTCCATGCGGCCACAGTGAGACAATTTACCCCATTACAACAGCTTGTAGAAGACCTTGAAACCCTCACAAATGTTTTATTTAAGTGATGACTGATACTGCAAAGAGGAGATCTAAACTATGGACACAAGAAATATCTTGGGGATGCGTAATACTAGAAATGGCTTAACGGTAGAAATGAAAACTGATAAAGGGACGCAGGAATACAGCGATATAAACGTAAGGATTGGTTAAGAAAAGAAGACTGCAGAGGAAAGCCGGATCGAACACTGAGAGCTCAGAAAAGCCTCGACAACAACGACACAAAGAAAGCCTTAAAAGCTGATAAAATACATGACTAAACAAAACCACTGACGACAAAGACAGCAACTATCTCACACAGGAAAAGGACATCATAAAAAGATGGACTCAGTATTACTCAGAACTGTTCAACAAGCACATCAAAGGATATATACATGTATATATATATATTATTATAATATATACTACACACACACACACACACACACACCACACACACACACACACACACACACACACACACACACACACACACACACACACACACACACACACACACACATATATATATATATATATATATATATATATATATATATATATATATAAATCTGTTGAAGATGATTCAGAGTACATTGTGAAAGAGTTGTAGCAGCAGTACTGTCGCTGAAATGGGGAAAGGTTCTAGGCATTATTGACAAGACTATGCAAAAGTCTTGAAACACGGCAGAGAGGCAGAAACTGATATCCTAACTGTCATTTACATGTACATGTAAAACAAAATCTGGCACACAGGTTAGCGGCCTACCCCATGAAACAAGCAGCTTATCGTAATCTTTCCCAATTAAGGAAATCTTAAACTCTGCCAGAACTTCTGAACTACCAATTCGATAAATAATGCCAGCAAAGGAAATTCTCAAAACAGTGTTTGTGTGAGAAAATGCCATATGTGGATATTTCCTTGGTCTATTTGCAGGCCTTGCGATTCAATTTAATTTAGTGTTTGAAGACAATAAGTATTTTGAATAGAATTGAACTGCGCCAGTGTAATTGTGCATACCAAAACAAGTACCCGTGAAGGTGCTGTGTGAGTGTCTATCTCGTAAGGAACCCCCTACCATATTCTTTCAGTCATGGCTCCCTCGAGCCACTGACATTAAAGACGTGACCTAAACTTGTATAAGGATGTTTTTGAACAAACTGGAATCTAGATCACTACAATGGCAGACCACAAAGACCCATAGGACCTTGCACCACATCTATGATGATCCAGATAATAGGGATAAGAATGATGCTGCTGTAAGGTTCAGATCCAGTTTTGGATAGCGGCTTTTTAACAGAACTGTACCCTATGCTGCTTTCATTTCGTGTTCTGGGTTAAAAGATTTGAGAGCTACAGACACCTGTTGGTCAGGAGATTGGAGCAACACTCTTTATGAACCACATGTCAAGTGGATGAAACTCAATTGTGTGACGAAAATATCCATGATGAGCCCATAGCAAGCTCAGTTCTAGATAGGAATAGGTCAAGGCCGAAAATAGATTTAATGATTTGGGACATATGGTATTGGAACTGCAAACACACCAATCCTCCATGTGTTGTGCTAAATGTTTCAATCACGGTAGCTTTCTTAGTGCTGTAGCTAAATCATCGGTAATGATAAGAATGAAATAAGGCAAAGGGAAATAGTTTCACTAAAACTCGAAAATAGTACTGTCTTGTTTGAGGACAGGACTGAGTTTTATAGATTTTCTGGGAAATTTATTTAAAGGGTAAACATTGCCATACTCATTAAAACGTATCACAAACTTCTGCAATTAGCGTCATACGGATAAATCCAAATCATTAAGTACCGTTAGAACTATTGATCATTAACAGACAATAAGTTTTTGTTGCACTGTTATCTTTAGAGCGATGCGCTATTTTGTTTTGTCAGACGAACATCATCAGCAGCATCATAATCCGGACTTTTTCTTTTCTTTTTTTTCAGATGAAATGAAAAAAACAACAACAAAAAACAAAAACAAAAACAAAACAGAAATAGCAGAGAACTGAATTCAGATAAAAAATGTAAGTACTGATGTCAAGTTCTATTAACACTGGTTTAGGTTCAATGACACACACACACACACACACATACAAACACACACACATACACACACACACACACACACACCACACACACACACACACACACACACACACACATACAAACACACAAACACATACACAGGCACAGACACACACACATATACGTATATATATATATATATATATATATCAATATCTATACATATCATTATCTATCTATCCATATATATTGTGTATATATATATATATATATATATATATATATACAGAGAGAGAGAGAGAGAGACGCACACACACACACACACACACACACACACACACACACACACACACACACACACACACAGACATAGATTCAAAGCGCCCGCACGCACACGCACACGCACACACGCACACGCACACGCACACGCACACACATGCTGACTTATACAGGGGTTTGATAAATGTGCTCTTCCAGGTGTGTGTGTGTGTGTGTGTGTGTGTGTGTGTGTGTGTGTGTGTGTGTGTGTGTGTGTGTGTGTGTGTGTATGTATGTATGTATGTGTGTGTGTGTGTGCGAGAGAGAGAGAGAGAGAGAGAGAGAGAGAGAGAGAGAGAGAGTGTGTGTGTGTGTGTGTGTGTGTTCCTTAGAACACGCGTGTGTGTATGTGCAAGGGTGATTAGGCAGTCTTAGTCCAATTAATAATAACAAAGAATAAAGTCAATAATGCTGTGGTGGGTGGTGGTGGTGGTAACCAATCCCGATATCGACCCCATAAAACTGGATGATATGGACATGAATAAAAAGAAAATGGGAAAGAAAGAAACCACAAATAAACAACGATTTAACGAGCAAACAAGCAAGCAAACAAAGATAAAAAAAAACCTAGGTGAACGAGATGAAAATAGTGAAAAAACAAACAAACAAACAAACAAACCAACAAACAAGCAAGCAAGCAAACAAACAAAAAACAACAGAAAAACAAAACAGAGAAGCGGCCGTTTCGTTATAAATGAAACGTGCAGCGAGAATAGATCACTGGCAACCTTGCATTGTACATCACAATTCTGTTCTTTTTACTTGTCAATGGTATGATTATAATATATACGTATATTAAGCACACATTCATGAACTGCGGTTTTCAGGCTTCTGTAAAGTTGGTCAGATTGGTTCTATAGAAGACTTTGGATGCGAATGTGTGTGAACACCCCAGCAACTGCTGTCGTGGACTCTCCCGTCGGTCCGAAGGCCGAAAAGGCATATGGATCTGAAGCACTAAAAGTGGATCTTCAAATAGGTAGTAGATCACTCACGGAGATGCACGTTCTACCGCATGTAGTCCAAGGGGAGTCTGCAGCATTGGGTGTCTTGCTTCTATCGGTTTTCTTTAATTGGGAAGCAGTTTCTGGCTTGCTTTATTCATGACCAGCATGGGGTAGTTTTGAAGTGTGGACTTAGATGCCCTTTCCGAATTACATCAGAACATACATATTATACTAGCGTATCTGAACTGTTAATTCTTTTCAGAAAGCTAGAAACATTGTCTATATTACCAGATTTTCATTACTTTCTTTGAGGTTTTTCTTCTGACTGAAAACGAAGTACATTTGTACAATTGCAGCATAATCTTAAACAGCAGCAGTGGTTTGAAAAGTATGAATAAGTGTATGAAGGGGCCTTCATATTAAGTAACAAAACCAATCAATGCCAAGTGATTTTATTTTAAAATTTTGAATCTTGGTTTGTCTTTTAATTCACGAAGTTGTAATGTTGTTATTATAATGTACTCCTCACGTTACTGAGGCCTAATACACCAGCCATCTACATTTACGATTTTCGCATTAAATGTATCATGTTATGTAAACATTCATTTCACAGAGACCTACTTTAATAGTCGTCATGTACTTCAGGTAATCAGCTCTGAAATACGGCAACCTCCCATTTGATATACAACTTGATATTAAAAAAAGATCATCATAGCATTTCCACATTGTCCCCTGATTCCAAAAACATGGATAAGATGAATGCGCCATTCATGATTGTACCTAACACTACGATGCATATTTTTTCCTCTTCACCAGAAATTGTTGATTTTGACTCATTGCCATTGGTTCAGATTTCAAGCTGGTTTGAAACAATATGTCTGCCTATCATTTTTACCTTGGGCTTGTTCGGCAACGTGATGACTATTGTAGTTCTTCGTCAATTTCAAGATAATCGTTCTGCCTTGGACGTTATTTCCTGTGTATGGCTGTGACTGACCTCTGTGTCAACGTCACTGGACCGCTTAGAAGGTGGATCATAAATGTGACAGAGTTCCGGCCCTTTGCACTTCATGACATTATATGCAAGATGGGTTATTTCATTTTAAACACCGCACCCCCCTGTTCTGCTTGGATTGTTGTCGTGATGGTGACACACAGGGCTATATCTGTGGTATGGCCACACCGTGTAAACGTGGTTTGTACAGCAAAGAAATCTTGGGGGATTATTGTCTGCATAGTAATTCTTTTTTGCCTAGCTCACTCTCATTACTTTTATGGATTGCGAGTTTCAGATGGTTTTTGTGGAGCCACGCCAGACTACCTGGAGTTTATGATAAACATATATTCTCCTATTGATATATTCCAGTTTTCTGTGCTGCCTTTCATCTGTTTGATGGCCAGTAACACTGTGCTTGTGGTGAAGTTGAGAACGTCAGTGAAGGAAGCTGGTGACCGCTTCTCTGTCACAGACAAACAACAGAACGAGAGAGAGAAAAACGTGAACTCCATTACTCTCACTGCTCTCGTTGTGTCTGTATCATTTATTATCTTTACCTTTCCTCTTGGCATACAAAATGTTATAGACTTCGCAGTTCCTCACAGCTCTGAAGTGACTGATATTCACAAAGTGGCTTTTAGTCATTTAGTGCACAATATCCTTCTCAGCGTCTACTATTTCAATTTTTCAATGAATTTTTACATGTATTGCCTGACAGGTAAGAGGTTCAGGAAAGAATTCGTAAACCTCATAAGCAGACTAGTTCTGTGCTTCAGATCACCCAGAATATGATTTGATAATGAAATCACCGTCTAAGGTAGTCAGACATTCATATTGTGGCTCAACATGATGACTATACAAAACATGAATTATCCATAATATTATGGATACGTCGACTGTCGCGCTTAATGACAAAACAAAATTACAAAAATTTGCCAAATATGAGAAAGAGCAAGCTCTCCTTGAAAACATGCATTTGTTTGTGTTTGTTTTGTTTTGTTGAAAGAGTTGATACCTAAGTCACAAAGAACAGCTCTATATAGGGCTTTACCGTCAAACAAAATGGAAGCACAATAATAAAGACAGTACCGCATGTAATAATAATAATAATAATAATAATAATAATAATAATAATAAAAATGATAATAATAATATAATAATAATGATAAAATGATAATTATTACAATATTTATAAGCGCAAAATCTTGATAGAAATCAAATCTAAGCGCTGAACAGACACATACGCACGCACGCACACACACACGCACACACACACACACACACACACACACACAAAACACACACACACATACACACACATGGCTATAAATGGAGAAAAAGAAGAAAAGCAATGGAAAATTATAGAGAGCATATTATATACAAATATATATTACAATGTGATTCCACTCCGAGTAGAGACAGGCTGCAGAGGGGGATGAGTGAGGTCAGGATTTTATGCAGAGGAGAAAAGGTGAGTTTTGAGAGCGGACTTGAAGGAGACAAAAGTAGGTTGCTGTCACAACTTCCAGTCTAATCACGGAACTTGAAGCAATCACGCATTCTTAAAAGAAATGGTTAGCTGCACTACACAATGAGATGAAGAGCGTCAAACCATCCTAACTAAACTCTATGAACCTACTTCAAAAAATGGAGATTGGTATGGGAATCCGGAACGGGCACGAAGCAATGAACAGAATGAATCTTCAAAAGCTCACGTAGTTCTACTGTCTCTGAGACGCCATGTGAACGCGCCGCGTACGACTGCATTTTCCCAGCCATTCTGACACCCTTTAGTTGCGAGCCGGCATCAGTTGGCTGCGAGTGCTATTTTTAGCCAGGCAGGGTCGACGAAAATCTTATCTCCTTAGCTCGCCTTTGAGCTCAAGCCCTACATGTAGTGATAACGCCGGCAAACTTGCAGACTAAGCAACTACGATTGATATTTTTGATCCCAATGATCGGAAAAAAAAAAAAAATTAGCCTGTATCCAGTCTTCCATGCTCTCCAAAGTCCTTAAGCGTACCATCTTTCTCAGCTAACTAGTCACCTTGAAACTAGCAATCTCTCTGAACCGCTTCGTAAAGCCCACATTAACCTAACAAATAATAATAATAATATTAATATTATTATTATTATAGTAATAATTATTATTACTATTATCATTGTTATTATTATTGTTATTATTATCATTAATTGTTATTATTCCTTTTTTGTCACAGTGGATTAACCGTGTGAAAATCGGGCTGCTCTCCCCTTTAAAAGCTCATCGCCACAAGGCAGCCAACCAATTGTTTTTATTCAGTGGTAGCATCGTGATGCTATTTAAAATTCAAGAAAAAAATTATTTAAATATTTGAAATGTTGTTTATTTTCATTCTTTTTCTTTTCCTAGTATAGAGAAGATTCTTTTTTCTAGTTATTTGTGATTTGTTTATTTGTGATTACATCGTTAAGTAATGAATTATAGAAATAAGTTTGTTATCCATGATTTCTAATACCTGAATCATTCCAACAGTGTAAAGAAATAAAAAAAAGATACTACATGGAGTTTACTCAGACTTTTTTTTTTCATCAGACCTTTGCATGAATTCACTTGCTAACGACGACCCGATATCATTATATCGTCAGTTATTGATGCTGCTCGCTTAACCACGACTAGCCGATAACTGCAATTAATCAAAAGCATCGGAACAACTTCTCAGCTCCTACTCCTCCACACGCACTGCACCCTCCCCCTGTCTTCCTCTCTCCGTGTCTCTGTCTCTCTCCTTCTCTGTCTCTGTCTGCTTGTCCGTCTGTCTGTCTGTCTCTCGTCTCTCTCTGTACCTCTCTCTCTCTCTCTCTCTCTTTGTCGTACAGTGCTGTTCTCACTTTCACTGTAGCATATCAATGTCAGAACTGAACCTAAACTTTTCAAGTATTACATTATCATTAGTGAGATGAGTTGTTTGAGAAGAATTGTCAATTTATACCAGAAGGGTATGATCAGAACACCGAGATCAGACGAAAGGTTAAAACAACAGCGTTCACCCATCACTTTCATCAACAGAAATTTGAACGTTTTAGTCATCTGACCTAAACACAATCCCACCAGCTCGATCAATGATGGTGTAACAACGAAATAACTGGATTTAAGGTAAGAGGCAGACCGAGAAAGTTTCAGGTTGACGACCTAACAGGGACATTGACGCCGCATGGCATTTCTCCACATCAGGCTTTTCAACTCATTTCTGACCATCAGGCCTTTCTTGCCGTGACAACTGTGATAGCATAAGCAAAGAGTTAAAGAAAAGAAAAAAGAAGATACTGAGATACCGATCTTTTGTTTTATAAATGTCCATTAATAAAATGCCATTCACAAAACATACAGAGAACAAATAAACAAGCACACACAAAGAGAAAAATAAATGGAATAATCCTCTTATCCTGTGATCAGTACTTCACGACCTAGTTTACCATAGGACTCGCCTATGCCTCTCCCAGACCATGTCAGAGGGGTTTCAGACGATTTCGTCCACATCAAGGTCATATCAGTTTCACCCGACGTCTCGGCAGGACATACTTTTGAAGTGATCCCTAAAAGTATGATCTTGGCGCAGAGACGTCATCTTGAGAAACTGAAACTGAAGTCTCGTCCACGTCAGTTGTACTGGCTACAGAAGGTAAGATACACAGATACACATGTCATTTACATGTAATCAAGATTATTCCAGTGGTCGGCTGATAAGATACCAAGTATAAAATATAAACTAGGCAAAACATACTCTAGATAGGGCCTCAGGACCTGGCCAGCTCATGGGTCTATGTGCAGGCTTAAGGCATGTGCCACGGTCACCACAGACGTGGCACCTGTGACGTTAGTGCGTATGAAATTCATTCCGAGCGCGGAGACGTCGTCTTGAGAAAGTGCAACTATGGCTAGGGCTTGTTTATCCCAAACTGTGTCTGAAATAAAAAAAAAAGCATTCTACAAAAATCAAAGGACTCCAAAATGTCTGTAATATAGTAATGACTACTACTCATTCGATAAAGTTCCCTTATGTTATATTTACAATATAAAGTACTTACGAGAACATTTGTACCACAATACCCAATCAACAATTGCTCATTAATGAAACAAAATGATAATCACAGTTCTTTTTCTAGTTACTAATAATCCATTCAAAGCGAAAAATTAAAAACACTTTACAGTTCCTGACAAGAAACGTTGTTTGTCTAGAAAAAGACAAGTTGTTTGTCTAGATACGAATAAAATTTGTGGAATTATGGAGTAGTGTTCTCATATCATATGCATAGAATGCTGTTGGTTGCTCTCCTTGTTCAGTGTCATATAATGCCTGTATAACTTTTTTTTTCCATTTTGATGTGTCTTTATGTAAGCTACGCACAAAAAGTTAAGGATCACTTGCACAAAAATTCATAACTTTCAAAATAAGAAAGCCAATGCGTTGAAGTTTGGCAAACATTTAATTCCATGCTTTAGTGATAACGATACACAATTGCCTTCCATTTCGAGCAATCGTTTGGTGTGTACATTTGATCAAAGTGGGTACGTATCGAAATTTGATTTCCCAAAGTCATTGAAATCACAAGACAGGGCATTCTGATGCTCCCAAAAGTTCAGTAATGCGTGTAACCGCCATGGCTGTTCTGGCACTCGACGCAGCGAGTCCTCATCGAGTTGACCATGTTGGTGAAGATCCTCTGTGGAAGTGCCTGCCACTCAGCCTGCAGCATCTGGTAGAGGTGTTGTGCATCCCTGGGATGGGGGTGGTTGCTCCTCACTTTGCGATCCAGCTCATCCCAGAGGTTCTCAATCGGGTTGAGATCGGGACTGCATGCTGGCCACTCCATTCTGTTGACTCCAGACTGCTGCAGGAAGTCGTTGACCACCCTTGCCCTGTGGGGGCGAGCGTTGTCATCCTGGTAGACAGCCGTCGGTCCCATCTGCTGCAGTGTAGGCACAGCCAGTGGTCGAAGGATCTCATCCCGGTATCGGAGGCCAGTCAGGTTACCCTGTACATGATACAAGGGTGTTCTGTGGTGAAGGCTGAAGGCCCCCCAGACCATTACAGAACCTCCACCAAAGGCCACCTTTTCTTGGACAGTGGTGTCAATAAAGCGTTGCCCTGGGCGCCTCCAGACCCTCAGTCGGCCGTCGTTGTGGTTCATGGTGAAGCGTGATTCATCACTGAACAGGACCTGGGACCATTGCTGACGTGTCCACCTCACGTGACGTCTGCAGAAGGCGCGGCGTGCTGCTCTATGGGCTGGAGTTAAGCGTGGCCGTACAGCTGGGCGACGAGAACGGAGGTTAAACCCATGAAGGCGATTCCGTATGGTCTGCTGGCTGATGTTGATGTTAGTAGCCACCCTCAGCTGCCTTCGAATGATGCTGGAAGAGGCTGTTCTTGTCTGCAGGGCTTGTCGTTCAATGAGACGATCTTCACGTGGGTTTGTCTTCTTCGGTCGACCAGATCTGCGTCTTTCATGGACCCTCCCAGTGGCTGTGAAGCGTTGAATCAGTCTGACAATGACCGAGATGGACACCTGAAGTCACCTGGCCACTTCTCGCTTGGGAACACCATCTTGGAACCATGCAACAGCTCGTCCCCTCTCAAACTCGCTCAATTTTCGTCGGGGAGGCATTGTCAGATCAGGCCTACTACTGGTGGAATGTCTTCTTATAAAGCCAAGCAAGAGACAGCATCTCACACATAAACAGCAGTGCTTGCACGTGCATAATGGTTTTTCCATCTGGCTTGTGCAATGTGTTCAGGCAGAACGGTCCAAAACAAGGTCCTTTTTCGCAAGTTTCCGCTATTCCTTTTTCGGCCAAGCTCAGTAGTAGAGAATCCCGTGCAATTTTCGCACTAACACAACATCGCCCACTAACAGCTGAACAAGAATTCATAACAATTTGGCTGGACTGAGAAATAAATAACAGTAGCGAACTGAGTTTATTACGCACCTGTTTTCTCATAGTGATCCTTAACTTTTTGTGCGTAGCTTATAACATTTTGTTCCTGTAAAGTACAAGGTACTTAGATCTAGAAGCTTGCTTCCGGGGATGTTGTTATAATTACATTTTCATAAAAATAAACTCGCATTGTGACGCATTTTTCTTTTCTGAATAATGGACATGACACACAGAGTGTGAAGAAAGTATTCCCTCAATTTCACGTCATTGACTATTCGCTCAAGAGACAAACTGAGTCTGAATAAAGAAAATTACACCCTATTTAGTTAAAGGACAAATATTTGAGTGGGTTTTCTCGTGTCTATTCGATTCGATTCGATGCCATAGTTGTCTCCCTTCTCTTACATTGCTGCAGCAGCTTCACGGCCTTGACACTCTGGGTGACATTCTGTATGTTGTCATTCTAGGGATTACCCGGTGACTCACCCTTTGTTTTCACGATCCTCACAGCTTCCCAACCGCCTTCAATGGCTCAAATTCCATACACTATCCTTACAATTTTCCAAGCCCCTCCCTCTCCCGCTGATGTGTCTACAAATTTACATCATGTTATAATCTCTCGTTTTTAATTTTTTTTTATAGGAATCCTAGTTATGTCTACTTTTGTTCTCTTTGATGGGCTACAAAATACTGAAAACACAGGACAACACCTTGGTTTTTCACTATAACTATCAAAACTACCACCTTATCAATTCTCAATCATTCTTACCTAATTTTACTCTCGTGCCTCAATATTAGTTAGAAACGTCCGAGTCACATTGATGCCAATACTGCAATGGTGTAAATACATTTTATCTTTTCTTACCTTTCAACTTCGATTTCATTATATCTACTTAATGGAGCCGTGTATGTCTTACTTGCTTCAGAAGATTTCGCGCATGAATACACTGCTGAAGCTTACTACTTCTGACATTTTTACACCCTCACGAAAACTGTAATCTTCACACTTGGCATACGTTATCAGTGCACAGAGACAAACCGTCCCAAGGGTGATGATTTCAGGTAGTGCCGGGACTAGGACTATGACCGATTATGATTTATCTCTGCACAAAATTCACAAGCGAGCTACCATGTACTTCGTGACAATCCACAATTCACTCCGTCTTCTTCAATTTCATGCCGTGGAATATAATCGTGTTCCAGCATCTCATTAAAAAGACTTACCTTTCAACATAATTGTTTTTTGGTAAACTTACAGTTCATTACCAGAACTTGAGGTATTATTAAATCTTACACCTCTGAGAGCCAAACACTGAGCGTCGTATCATCTATAAAATCAACCTAAAGGTGGCAGATGGTATATAAACGTCAAAGTCAACCTTTATAGGCATCTTTTTGGCAGTCCCACACAAAAGGCGTACATAGTCTTAGAATAACTGCTGCAAGAATAGAAACAAAATATCCATTCTGATTAATTGCTCGCTCAAACTAGGTCGCAACTTGTTGTTTATGAAAAAGGCTATGTGCTTCGTTGATAAAGGGTTACATTTTTATGGTCATTCTTTGATTTGTTTCTTAGTTACTTATCTTTCTTTCATGATTTTCTTCTTATTTACACGGCACAATTTTATACATGAAAAAAGAAATAACGTTTCCTGCCTTCATTGAGTTTGAAACCAAAATTCCAACATTGTACATCTCATTTCCAAGGCAACGAAGCTTCTAATAACCTTATCATAAACAAGGCAGCAAAGCAACAGATTCATGTTGCCAATGTCATGAGTCTCGTTCGTTCATGTTCCCCAATGTCCTCATTGAACACATGTAATATCATCACAGATTGATGCCGTAAAAACATAAAATGGACATGGGTGATTAATTACATCTTGGTAGATAAGAAATTTAGAAATATCTTACTGATAGCAAAATATTACCAGGCGCAGACTGCAATAGTGACCTCAATCGTGAAATAAAATTTAGATTGAAAAAGAAGATAAGGAAACAAAACGGAAATAATATCAAATTCAATCTTGCATTCTTAAGGATAGAATTTAGAGTATCTGTATAAAACTAGTTCAGTGCACTGCAAAATGTTGGAGACACTAAGGATCAATGGACAAATTGGAAAAAAACCTAAATCAATAAAGCGTATGAAGAAATCCTAGAGCTGAAAGAAAAGCAGAAAAGAACTCAATGACGAAAGAAATTTTAGGCTTGATGGTCGAACGTACGAAGGCAAAGGGAAAAAGATAAAGAATGCATAAAAGTATATAAGGAAATCAGGAATAAGTGCAATAAATCAGAAAAAGTTTGACTAGAAACAAAGTGTAAAGAAATATAAGCTCGACAAAAGTTGCCCAAAGTATATGTACAGACATATTGAAGAAATTGCACGCAGGAAGAAAAACATGCACATCAACTGGTTGCTTAATGTAAAAAGCTGGTAAAATTATTATGAAAACAAAGTATTAGGTAGATGGGAAGAGTACATTGAAGACCTTTCTGACAAGGTCAGAAGGTAGGAACACATCATGAGAAAAAACTTTGAAGGACCATCAGTAATGAAACTTGAAGTTAGAACAGCGATGAAAATGATGAAACAAAGAAAACTCTAGGCCCAGACAACATAACTAAAGAAATTATTGAGGCTCTAGATGCATCTGATATTCTGAAAGTGACAGTCCTCCTAAATGAAATTTATGACACTGGAAATCCCTACACATGCGTGAAATTTTCATTACTCTACCAAAGAAAACAGGGGCTATACAATGTAAACTGCAAGGAACAATCCGCGTGATGAGTCCTATGACAAACATTCTGTCAAGAATAATAATGAGGAGGAAACGGAGTAGAATCAAAACATAAATAAGAAAAACAATGCAGATTTGTTGCAGGAAAGAAAATTGTTAATACCATGTTCGTCCTAAGAGCTTCATAGAAAGGTAACTGAGTTGAATAAGGATTTGTATTTATAATTTGTTGATTATACCAATGCTTTCAGTTGGGTAAGACAAGGAGAACTGATCAGCTAATTGGCAAGGTCAATATTGATGGAAAAGATTTAAGAACAATAAGGAATAAAAACAAAAGCAATAGAAGTGGAAAATGATGTAAGTCTTTTCAAAATATCGAACGAGGGATTAGACAGGGATGTGTTTCGTTACCAAATGTGTTTTCTTTTTAGAGCAAAACCATCGTCAGAAACCTAGAAGAATGCCCTGGGATGAACGCTGGAGGAAAACGATAAACAGTCTTCGTTATAAAAAATGACACAGTTCTAACGGTAGAACATTTTAATAAAAAATCTAGAAAATCTTGTAAATGTAATCGAAATGTAAAGCAGGAATAACGGGCTAGAGCGAATTAGTAAGAAGACTGAAATCATGGCCAACCATAAACAAAAACAAAATCCACTCATGTAAAATAAAAAAAAATGCTTAACACTAAAACATGTCAATAAGTTTGAATCTCCGGGAATATTCAGCTCATCACACGGCAGATGCACATTACATATATCAAGCAGTATTGGTCAAGCTAAAACAACATAAAGAAAATTGTTTTTACCAACAAATACTTATCAATCGACACCAGAAAGAGAGTTTTCGAGTTTTAAATAGAATCAGTACAGTCACACCAACACACACACACACACACACACACACACACACACACACACACACACACACACACACACACACACACACACACACACACACACACACACACACAACACACACACACACACCACACACACACACACACACGCACACACACACACACACAAGCGAGCGCGCGTGTACACATATTCACACACAGTAATGAAGAAGATCAGGAAAAGAGAAACAATATTTGTAAGACATTCTATGAAAGAGGGGAATTTTGAACATTAGTCATAACAGGAAAGCCAGAGGAAAAAAACAAACAAACAAACAAACAAACAAACAAACAAACAAACAAAAACAGCACCATTTAGACCTAGGGAATATGTATTAGTTTTGTACAGTGGGTGGAGACAAGAAAGATGCGATATACTATTTATTCTCTCGTATAAATCGATCGTTCCTGATAAAACAACCTTTTCTGCATGAGACAATTGAACCATTCATTACCACATTGTATAGTTGTTTCTGGGCTCTGTGTGTATGTCTGCCTTTATCTGCATGTGTCCTTGACTGTTTGCTGCTGTCAGTTCATTTGTTTGTATCATTGTCTCTGTTAGCGTGCACACGCGTTCGTGCGTGAGAGTCTATGTATATGTGTGTATATGTATGTGCATGTCTACGTCTGTGTGTGTGTGTATATATATATATATATTATATATATATATATATATATATATATATAATATAGTGTGTGGTGTGTGTATGTGTGTGTGTGAGTGTGTGTATGTGTGTGTGTGAGTGTGAGTGCGTGTGTGTGCGAGCGCGCACTCGAAGTATGTATATATCTCTCCCTCTCTTACCCCCTTTCTTTGTCTCCCTTTCTCTCTGTCTTCTGTCTGTTTGTCTGTCTCTGTCTATTTATCTGTCTGTCTGTCTGTCTGTTTATCTCTCTCTCTCTCTCTCTCTCTCTCTCTCTCTCTCTCCTCTTTGTGACACGGCATACAGCCACGCACACATTCAAAAATCATTTGGCGGTAACGACTTAAATACACACACAGACACACGGACGCACGCAAAACACACCAACCACACACACACACACACACACACACACACCACACACACACACACACACACCACACACACACACACACACACACACACCACACACACACACAGAGTGTCACAGAAACATCGTAAATACATATATAAACATACACATACTTATATTATGCGTATATATATGTATATATATATATACATTGTACATATGTAAGTATACATGTGCATGTATATATACATACATGTTTACATACACATCTGATATCAGACAGACACATAGATAGAGAGGTGATCTAGCGTTCACACTTATTTAGGTCAGTACCAGAGGGTACCCCCATTCATTACTGTGGATACTCACACAAACGCTCATACACTTGAACAAACGTCAGGTGCACCAATGGAAGTCATTGCTTTGATGGAATTCACCCTCCTGCTGTGCAGTCAAGATCCCTTGCACTGAACTTTTGATTTTTTGTGGAACCCAGCACGCAACGCCGGTCCACACAACACCCACCACCTTATCCAACAACAACATTTTCTGTTTCGGTTTTTCAAAATGGTGTCTTCATGCTCAGAAAAAAAACTGAGTATGTAATGACATGACAGAAGCCATGTGATGGATAAGATCCAAAATGATTACAAGACAAGCCCTACATCCTAGGTAGGTCTTACAGTCTTACTAAATATGTTTTCTAGGTCTATATGACTATTAATCTTTCACCAGAGTGGAGCAACTTAGATTATGATGTCCTTAAATGTACTCTTCGACTTCTTTGTCATGAAAGGAAACACACACAGAGAAAAACACACAGGCATCCACAGGCACACATGCACACACACACACACACACACACACACACACACACACACACTCGCATACACACACACACACAAACACACACAAAGATACGCACACACACAAATACACACACACACAAACATATACACAAACACTCACACACACACACACACACACACACACACACACACATACTAATATCACTTATAGTGAAAAGACGTTAAATCAAAGAACGAACGAACGCACACATACACACACACACAAACCATCACTATGAGAGTATCTTTGTGATTCACTCTCATTCTTTCTTTCTATATTCTGTAGTGATCACAGAAGTTGGATGAGGGGTTTGATAGACACATCAGCCTATGACCTCATGAAACAGCGCTCAACTTCTATAAAAGAGAGGGCCAGAGCCCTAAAGGCAATGGTACAAACGGCTCAAAAGAATTCTGGCTGGGTCTGGTCAAGCAGGAATGAAAATGAACTCCACAAGCCTTAAAATTCCCTTATATGTTTCTGATGTCCAATAGTTAGGAAGTTAAGACATCCGTGGTAATGGTGACCTGGCCTTGAAATGCCTGACCACTTTGGATGCGCATTTTGAACCTAGGAGGAGGGCAAAATGGTGACCACAGAAGAGCATCCAAGAGTCATTACCTAGATGCAGCTTGATGGGGATTTCTCTTCCGAGGACCTTAAGCTGTCTGGCTTTTCCCAGAAGTTCTTCTATTGTCTAATATCAATATTTTACTGGGAGTGACCAAACCAAACGTTTTGAGAATGCGTTGTCCTTTTTAATTTAAATCTATTATAAATCCCCTTGAGTGCTGACGTCTTTTTGACATCCAGTGTTTTTCATGTGCTGAGGAAAAATTTTGCATCACTACCATGTACAATAAAACAACTGTTGCTTCCATATTTGTGGGAATCTATGCATAAAATTATACAGAATGATGCATTAAGCATAGCTTAATATATTTTCAAATGATTTATGTAGTAAATTCAAGGAATTACTATACATTTGTAATATTTTGTGGAAATTCCCATAAAAAAAACTAATAATCGCTCACAACAGAAACCAAAAATCAAAGAAAAAAAATAGAAGATATGGCCCTCCTGACGAAATCTTAAAGTATTCAGACTTTGGATGACCACCTACTGACAGAATAACTGATCACTGATTGCTGATAAAGTACAAAAAGCTGCAGTGTACTATAAAAGTCCTAGTGCACAAAGTGGCTTGCCCCGGTCACGTCGTCCGCTGCCACCACACCCCTCACCTCCACTCCGTCACCCTAGTCCTCTGCTTGCTGCTTCTAATACTACTCACTGGAAGTGGTGGGTTATTCTACAATGTCTGTCCGTGTATTCCAGCAGTTTGAAGGTGTTGGCTGGCTGCCAGTTTTGCCTGGGGCCACAAACCCTTTGAGTCACATGCTCGCAAAAATTAATACTTGTCGTGTGGGGTCTGTCTGGTGCACATTTCATACCAACAGCGAGTAACTTCTGCTGTTTTCAACCTCTTTTGTATCAGAATTCACTTCTGAATCATCCTACAGTCATTTGTAAGTTCTTGACTCAACTCATATGCTTTCAAAGGTTGAAAACACGCAGCATTGCAAGACAGTCCTGGTGACGCCATTTTGCTGAAAACCAGTTTCTCTTCTCAGATAAATAAAACCAATCTGGTGAGGGTTGCATAGGTGGAAAAGTCATGTAAGGGAAGCCAGTCACTTTTATGAACCCTCTCTGAGACTGACAACATCAGTCAGCGCTTTTCTCCCTTTTACATTAGGCTGAAACGTGTGTCAAACTACCTCCATAAATCGTACGTTTGCATGATCACAGAAAGCTCCGTAAATTTTACGTTAAAAGCACTTATGGGGTTTTAAGTACTGAGATGACAGATCATGTTGTAGTTTACAGTGCACCTGTCTTGAACAGCAAGTAAACAGCCCCCTCACCATCAATTCGAGATTTATTTTCCAGTGACAATGCCATGTAACACACACTGTCATGTACCGTTACATTTCACTGTTGGCATTCTTTAATAAACAAATGAACTTACGCTAAAGTCAAAGACAAAATAATATTGCATCACCTACAATACTTCTATCAAGGTTTTGTACTTTACGTTTTAAAATACACAAACAATGACATCTGTTGTCCAATAATACATTATGTTTTTTTTCTTATCTCAAAACAAATTATGTAAGCATATAATTTGTGAAAATGCTATTTAAGCTCATGTAAACCATATTTGTTTGTATACCATAGAAATTCAAATATCGTACGGAAGCTTTTTGTAACTTGCATGTTATGTACTGTGTAAGTGTGTGTGTGTGTGCGCGTGTGTGTATGTGTGTGTGTGTGTGTGTGTGTGTGTGTGTGTTTGTGTGTATGTGTGTGTGCATGTGTGTGTGTGTGTGTGTGTGTGTATGTGTGCAGATGTGTGTGCATATGCGTGTGTATATATGTGTTGTTGTTGTT
>CM060310.1:70206822-70216822 GCA_030674185.1 Monoplex corrugatus | reverse complement strand
GGGTTATTTCATCTTAAACACCGCATCCACCTGTTCTGCTTGGATTGTGGTGGTGATGGTGTCACACAGGGCCATGTCTGTGGTATGGCCACATCGCGTGAATATGGTGTGTACAGCAAAAGCTTCCTGGGGAGCCATCGCGAGCATAATCATTGTTTTGTGCTTGTCTCATTCTCATTACTTTTATGGGATGCAAGTCGTAGGTGCTTTTTGTGGAGCTAAACAAGACTACCTGGAGTTTTTGATGAACGTTTTTGTCAAAATAGATATATTTGAATTTTGTGTCCTGCCCTTTATCTGCCTGATGATCAGTAACATTGTGCTTGTGGTAAAGTTAAGAACGTCGTTGAAGGAAGCTGGTGACCAGTTTGTTGCTACAGACAGACAGCAGAGCGATAGGGAGGCAAAAGTGAACTCTATCACTCTCACAGCCCTCGCTGTTTCTGTGTCTTTCATCGTCTTCACCTTACCTCTAGGCATTCAAAATATTATAGATTATGCACTTCCTGAAACTTCTAAGGTGCTGGATATTGACAAATTGGCTTTTAGTCATTTAGTGCACAATATTCTTCTGAGTGTCTACTATCTAAATTTTTCCATGAACTTTTATATGTATTGCCTGACAGGTCAGAGATTCAGAAGAGAATTTGTAAGACTTATGTGCAAGCTAGTTGTGTGCTTCAAATCCCCCAAAATACAACCTGATAATGAATTCACAGCAACAAGTGGTCAGACACTCAAATAGTGATTAAAAGAAATGAGATTAAGAAAAACTGTTAATGTTTTAAATGAGCCAGCAGCCGAATTTTACAAAAAAAGCAATGTTACGAAGTTTTCCCAAATCAGGGTTAAAATTCACTGCTCGTCAAAGCTTGTCTTTATGTTTATTTTTGTTTTGTATGTTGTTTTGTTTTCGTTGTAATTTTTGCTTTTGACAATATAACCTATTCACAGAGGGGAAAAAGTTACATATGAATAACTTAATGACGAAAATATATCAAACACAGATTATGACAAATAATTTGTATTCTTAAAGAAAGTACACCAATAAAGAAAGCCACTAGAAGTCCTGTGAGCAATCAATGTCTGCCATAAAACAATACCAAACGAAACAAAACAAATGAAAGGAAAAAAATGCTCCCCAAAACGATTTAAAGGTTCAAAGAACACCAGAGTGTATTTCAGAACAAATGTGCAAACTAGATACGCTTATTTTATTAGTTTTGAGAGGCATTTGATTTTTATGGTTGTTATATATTACAAAATTAACATTTAAGTGTTTTATGTTTTTAGTTATGTTTGTCGTTGTACCATATCTCTTCTAAACTACAGTAATGCAAAAGAGCATATTCATTTAAGATATTGAAAAAGGTGAGGACACTATGATCATCTTTTTTTCCTGATGTGTTCGTTCATTTTGTGTGTTTGTCTATCTACCAATCTACCTATCTATCTATGTATCTATGTATGTATCTATGTATGTATCTATGTATGCATCTATGTATCTATCTATGTATCAATCTACGTATCTATCTATCTATGTATCTATGAATGCATCTATGTATCTATCTATGTATCAATCTATGTATCTATCTACCTATGTATGTATGTATCTATCTATGTATCTATGTATCTATCTATGTATCAACCTATGTATCTATCTATGTATCTATGTATCTATGTATCTATACATCTATCTATCTATCTATCTATCTATCTATCAATCAGGGTGACTGATGACTGGGCCCGAATGAGTCAGCAACGCATGGACAGCCCACTTTTCTTGATGAAATGACTGTCAAGTGGCGTTGGGGGCTTGGGAGGCGGTTGTCTGGGGGGTGTCGAGGCATCGGTGCTCCGAGTCACGCCGGCACCCTCATAGCGTTTCTTGTTAACTTTGGATAATCCAAATTGGATGTACTAGCACGACTCGGGCGCAAGTGTCCATGGTGGATTTTTGTCGCTCAAGCCGTGCTCGGGCACCATACATACTGGCTTAAATACGTTATAATGTTCTGTCACTATGTTCAGCATTACAGGCTATTTCTATCTGGTTGATATGAAAACTATAATGTCATATTTCCTCACCAACACAAAAGGTCTGGCGTATCTTTATCTCTTTAAAATGAGCTTCAACTAAGTTTGTGTTCATGTATATGTGTGTGCATATGTGTTGTATAGGTGTATGCGTGTTTGTGCGTGTGTGTGTGTGTGTGTCTGTGTGTGTGTTTGAGTGTATGTGTGCGACAAAGAGAGAGAGAGAGAGAGAGAGAGAGTAGGAGAGGGAGAGAGAGAGACAGAGAGAGATGGAGAATATGTCATACAGAGTTTGTCACCTTTATCTCATCTATCTATCTATCTATCTATCTATCTATCTATCTATCTATCTATCTATCTATCTATCTATCTATCTGTCTGCCTGTCTGTCTGTATGTATGTCTATCTATCCATCTATCTATCTATCTGTTTAGACTTTGAAATGTGGATATGCATTAATATCTCATAGGCACTGTCTCTTTCTGAATGCCAGTAGTCAAACAATGGAAAAGATATAAAATCAATTTGGATAACTGCTACCACATTAACAACTCAAAATATGCCTGCTTCATTTACTGGATATAATTATGTGCAATACTACATGGTGTTATGCAAAGTAAAGCTTTTTATGCTTGAGTAACATTAAGCAGAGCCAGAGATTAGCAACACATGACGAGAAAAAGTTAACAAAACTAAAATGAAACGACACATTATAGTTTGAGGTAACTATCTTAAAATTTTGTTACATATTTTGCTTTTCACAGCATTTAGAAAGTGTCCCAGACAGAGTCATCGCTTGTATAGCCATACTTGGGCCACCATTAGCAAGCTGTTTGGTTCTTCTGATAGAGCAATGGACCCATGCTCTGATATGTTGAGTACTACACAAGCCAGCAACATTTCTCCCCTGGTCGCTGCCTGCTATCATTTTGGTAATGTTAACTAAATATTTCATAGAAGCCTGTTCCCTTCCTCATGTCAAAATTTCTATAATGATGACGACAATAATAACAAACAGGAATTTCTATGATGATGACGACAGTAATTCCGCATTTCAGAAATTTGCCAAGGATAGGGGTTTGTGCAGATTCAGGAAGTCTACCAGATAATTACTGGCATATTTAAGTCAAGCACATATGGAACTATCCCAGTGCAATAAATCCCTCTTAAACAAATTCTAAATTCTAAACCATGGCTACGACCTTCTCCACATTGCACAGAAGGGATACCTCGCAATGAATATCGCACAGGGACTCAGTGCGTTTACTTTTAAATGTGTGGATGATCAAAGGTTTGTTATGGTCTTGTGGAACTCTTTCTTTTGCCATACAGACTTATACCTTTGTTAGTTAAACTTATACCTTTGTCAGTTTCTCCAAGAACCTCTCACTTCCATTCTCGTAGATATCTGCAACAATAGCTTCAGCTCCTAGTGCCTTTAAAGGCGTGGTTTATCTCAGGGTTTGGGTAATTTTGGCACTGGAGTGTGTATCTGTTAGAAATTCCTCTGCTGACAGTTGTGGGAATGCTGCAATGGCATCCTCAGATATTGTAGACTCTCTTTTCAGCAATGTGTTAAAGTCTTTGGCCCAGCGTTATATCAGCTTTCTCTCTCAGACAACAGAATGGTCAGAGGAGCTGATTGGTGTTGAGCCAGAAGCCTTTGGTGCCTACACTGTTGCAGAAACAAGGATAGATGTGATTTTGTTTGTTTGTTCGCTGTTCTTTCAGTATGGCCTGGCTGTCTTGCACTGTGACTTGAAGATTGCATCCCTCCCTGTTAAGCACATGGTCTCTCTTAGACGGCTATCACGCGTGTGCTCGTATCAAGTCAAACCAGTGTTCCTTTGAGTAATACAATAGCTGATTTTGCAATTCAAAGTTGAACCGTTTTAAATGTTTGAAGTTCAGACTAATAATTTAGTAGTTTCAGAGTGAAAATCGAAAGAAAGTTCTTCTGATGTTTTATGAAAGGAGTCTTGACTTTTTTCCACATTTTGCTGGTGATATATTACATTTTTATTTGGGATAATTTACCATTATAATGTATGTGTAAATAGTTATACATAAGCTTAAATGTTTACAAGAAGAGTGGCCTTGTAAAATGAGTCAGTGTGAAAGGCTCAGAAACTGCCTTTCTTTAACGTAATTAAACATTACAGCTTGTTTGTTATGCTTTGATTAGATGAATATGAATTTCTTGTTGGTTTTAAGAATAAATCAGAGGGTGTATATGATATAACGAAACAAGATACGCGCAAAGTGTTGGCCAACTGGCCTTTGTCAGGTGTATAGAAAAGGCAACAAAGAATAAACACACAAAATGTAGTGGGAAAATGTAGCCGTCTTCCTTGACGTGGCGTTGAGCAGGAGAAAATGATAGATAAGGCAACAGGTCAAATTAAATTTTCTCAATGAGACGAGCTGGGCTGCGATTGTTTATCATGCTTCGTATTTTGTCTGTCGAGAGTGAGGCCACCAGTTTCTTCATGGAGCAAACGTGGCCTCTACTCCTTGGCCTCCAGAATGCTGGCCTCATGACAGACTATTTTGTGTCAACGTCGAAACCTTCATGGTCGTCTGCTAAAAGTCCACGTCTTCTCTGATAATTCGTCATCATAACTTGCATGTCGTCAATTATATATGAATCGTCCTCAATAACTGTTTTGTGATGTGGTGATCACTAACGATGGCTGGCACTCTGTGTCAAATGTTAAATAGAAAACATTGTAACAATTTTGCTTAAGGGTTAATATTAGAAGTATTGGAGAACGTAGATTTGAGAACGTTTGTTTTTTGTAAGTTTCATAACTTTGAATAAATCTGTTTATTGTGTGGCCCAATTCATCAGTTCTGTCATGTATCCACAATATGCTTAGGGAAGTGAATAAAAGAGACACGAATGTGCAAGTACTCCATTACAATTCTTTAATCCCACACATCAGCGGTGCTTGACAACCAGCTTGGGATGAATTTATGTCGTTGGCATCAGCTGCAGTCTGGAGTTCTGCAGCTTTTTTAAAACCTTTTTGATATTCATTTTAAGCAAGTAATATTATCAAATGCCGAACATCCAGCAAAACGCAATTGCAATATCAGATCATTACAAGAGCTTAGTGGAGACAAGTACTATCTCAGATCAACTTCAGCAAGGGATACCAGCAGATTCACATCGATAAGATATCCACAAGACAGCCTCTGTAACACGAAATAGGACATATGCATTCTTAAAGATGCATTTTTGTTCGTTCGTTCCTTGATTTAACGTCTTTTCACTTATAAGTGATATATATGCATTTTTGTATGGTTCATAGTGATGCACATTAAAAAGGAGCCTGCGGAAAATGTTGGCAGAAAGGAACAATGTGGTAAAATACTGTGACGACACCTTCGCGCATACCTGCAGCTGGGACGAATGCCTACAAACAGTGCATACGCTGTTTTTGCACTTTACAGACACGAACCCGACAGTCCGACAAACACGTGCATTCTGGGGACAGATAATGTGGTTTTCAGCGGTTATGAGTTACACAGACAGAGCCGAAGGTCAGCATGACGTTATTGAGAAGACAAAGAATGCTCCATGTCGTTAGACTGAGAAACAAGTTCGTTCTGTCATGAACTTGACAGTTTCCAACCAGGATTACATTCCCAACTTGGCGACATCACTGCACTATTTACCGACCTACTGGAGAAACAAAAATCAACAACTAGAGCGTGGAGATCTCAAGAGAAAGAGAAAGTATACAATATGCTCGTTATCTCCTGTCCCAAGACACATTTTACGCCTTTCTGATCAGTCCAAGAGTACGTACTGAGAAATGACGATTCAGATACAGCCATCGGAGCTGTTCTGACGCAGCTGCATGATGAGAGGCTGTCTCCTGTGCTCTACGAAAGTTATAAGCTGTCCAGAGTTGAGGAAATCTATTCTGCCCTTGAAAAGCAATGCAGCCATCAGAGCTGTCTTGACATAACAGCATGATCATAGGCTGTCTCTTGTGTTCTACAAGAAGTATAAGCTGTCAAGAGTTGAAGAAAACTGTTGTACCATTGAAAAGCACTGCATACCAATCGTAGGAGTTGGGTGGCATGAGCAACTTCACAAAACACCATTACGGGCCGGGAAGGTTTGTGCTGCAGACTAATCATCAGCTACTTAGTAACTTGAACTCCACCAATTTTGTGAATGACTGAGTGGTGAGATGGTCCTTGTATCTTATGAATTTTGATTTGAAAATTGTAGCTATCAGAGTCCAATCTGTCTCACCTGCCTGCGTCACCGGATTCAGCGTTGGCCACTACAGTCTGTGAGACAGTTACTGTCCTCCAAATGGCTCTGTCTTGACTTTTGTGGACAATGTCTTGAATGTTTAGACTACTGATGTTGGTTATGTTCTCGGTGTATGAGATTCGAGGTCTGCCTTTCTTCTTTATTGCTTCTGTTTTTCTCTGAAAAATGGTTGCCATGAGGTGTGTGTTCTTGCTACATGACACATGGCCAGTGCAGTCTTCTCTTGTTGACGTCTGTTAGTAATTTTCTGGTGGTATCAAGTTCTTCCAGGACACTTTCATTTATTCTTCTATCTGTCCATTTCGCACGTAGTAGTATCGAAGAAATCACATCCCTGCTGCATGAATTCTTTTGCAATCAGCTTTTCTGAAAGCTTAGGCTTTTTAGCCATAAATCATGATTGGCCAGATCAAACAATCTAAAATTTTCGTTTTCAGGCTATCAGAGTATCACACATTAATTGTGCAGATTACCTTAGCTTGGTAAATGACCAAAACATGTTTCTGTAGTTGCAAATGATATGTTAGTCCAGCTCTGTGGTGTGTGTGTGTGTGTGTGTGTGTGTGTGTGTGTGTGTATGTGTGCGTGCGTGTGTGTCTGTGTGTGTGTGTGTCTGTGTGTATGTGTGTGTATGTGTGTGTATGTGTGTGTGTGTGTTGGATTTATTTTGAGTTAACAAGAAATTTAGCAGTTTCTTATTCATTGGTGGGGATGTTAATGTCACAAAACAATTCCATCACAGAAAATTTAAATTGATACTTTCAAGATGAAAGATCACCGTTTTACATTATATTTTAGAGTTTTCCAGATTTTTTTTTCAGGTGTCAGAGTACTTTTGGCGTACATCGTTGGTTGCATGGGGTCCAGGAAGAGGGGGAGAGAGAGAGAGAGAGAGAGAGAGAGAGAGAGAGAGAGAGAGAGAGGAGAGAGAGAGATGAAGAGAGGCAGAGACAGAGACAGCCAGGGACAGAGAGAGATAGATAGAGAGAGAGAGAGAGAGAGACAGAGACAGAGACAGAGACAGAGACAAAGGCAGAGGCAGTGACAGAAAGAAGCATCTTCTGTGTAACTTCAGTGCCATTGACCCCTGTCACTCATTCAAGTTCCTCAACTCAACATACTACCAACCAAGTCCATTCATTTAAAATTCCAGAGCCAGGAAGTCCACAGGAATCAGGGCCATTACCCTTGAACCATTGACGTAAAAACTTCGGTTTGAAGTTCAGCTTGAGCATGGAACTGGCAGAGGACCCAAAGCGTGATCATGAGAAGCTCAAAAATTCAAAGGCCATTAAATCTGGGAGATTTTTTTTTACAGTGCTATGATAATACTAATTGTGATAGGGATGATGACCATGACACGATAGGGTTCCATCTAGGATTGAGACAGCATGACAGGGTTGACTTCCTTAACAAATCCCAGCATCAACCAGGACCAAGAGATAAAGAAGCCTACAGTGTTTGTGAAGAAACTTAAGCTACGCGCTCAACAGTGTCATGGTGCTCGACAGTGTAATTTTGTTTTTTTTGTTGAGTCCACAGCCGGCTCAGCTCTGGAAAGTAGCCAGTTGAGGCCCAAAACTTCCTTTGGATACTAAGTTTCGCCCGTGTAAAAATCAGCAAAGATAATCTTCAGCACAAACTTCTGGAAACTGTACCTGATATAGAACTAGAAGGAGAGAATATTGAGGCAAAATGTAAATCTTTGAAAAAAATCTGCACTGTAACCGATGCCCTGGGTTTTGTAAATCCTAAGCACAGGCACCGGTTTGATGAACGTGCTGAAGACGTCAGCAAGCTCATTGACAAACGCAACGTCACTCACAAGGAACATATCAATGTCAATATCTGAAAGAAAACGAGCAAAAATACTTGCATACAAACCAGCTTCTCGTCCAACAAAAACTGTGGTAGACAACCAATGGTTGAGACGAAAACTGAAGAACTCCAGGCTGCAGGTGATGTCAATGACATTAATTCATTCCATGGTGGTTGTCAAGCACCACTAATGTGTGGGATTAAAGAAATGTAACGAATGGAGCATTGCACATTCGTGTCTCTCCCATTCAATGCCCTAAGTACAGTGTGGATATCTGACAGAACGTGATGGAGTGCGTGGCGCAATAAATAGATTTATTCAAAGTTATGAAACATACCCCAAACAAAAGTTCTCAAATCTACCAGTACTTCTAATACTAATACTTTACAAAATTAATACCAAGTCTTCTACATGACATTTGACACAGAGTACCATTCATATTTAGTGATCACCACAACACAAAACAATTATTGAAAACCTTCGTATATAGCACGTAACGATGGTGTCACTCCGACGATGACGAATATGTAGAGAAGACATCGACTTGTAGACAGAAGACTTGTACCTTTCGACGTTCACACAAGACAGTCTGTCATGATGCCAGCATCCTGGAGGCCAAGGAGCAAAGACCCAGCTCGCTCCATGAAGAAACCGGTGGAGTCACTCTCGACAGACTTGGTGGAGCTTAGTCTTCTTTTGAATGCAATTCTCGTCTGTCTCTTTCACCAGGTAAACGTATAACCCGTGTATGGTCAGTATGATTCTCTTTTCATGACGAGGGAGAGATATTATTTTTAAAGACAGGTCGACCATCATCCTGTCTGGTTTCCTTCAAACCATTCTTACCATCAAGATAATACCTTCTACCATCGATTATCAGATGGTCGAAAACCATTGTCACTCTTTTTCCATCCTTGCGTGCTGTGTTTAGGTGGGGTTTAAGTTTAAGGCCAAGTTCCCATAGATGTGGAAAGGACTTACCCCACAAAAAAACATTAGATCCTTTCAGTTTTTTAACATTTCACAATTTGGACTTTGTAAAAATTACATTGCCACTTATTGGAGAGGCAGGGTTTGCATTCAATTGATGAACATGATCAAATTGTATGTCACCTGCTATCTCCAATTTGTCCTGCAATTTACCTTCACATTGTTCATGTGTTCATTCTGCCCTTTATTTATCCAATAAAAAGAAGATTCCTTTTTCATCTGCCCTCAAGATCATCTGCTTCTCCAGTTCATCAACATTTGCTAGCAACACAAAATTAGTTTTCATCAATTCTTGATTTTCATTTCTAAGAAATCTAACCTCTTCCCTCAGATCTTCGACGCCATTCTGTAGTGTAGCATATTGTTCACCAAGTTTCTTGACACTATTTTCTAAGTCACAGAACTTACTTTTGATATTGGTGTTCTTATCATTCACTTGGGAGGTTGGAGCACTGAGCATCCCCACCACGTCTGCCAGAGTGGGTTCTTGAGAAGGTGGGGGAAGAGGAGTCGCCTGGCCGCCACTTTCCATAGGCCCCGTCATGCTGGTCCAGATTCCAGCACTAGTCAGCCGGGTCTGCCGTGTACTCTCCGCTCTGGAAGGTGCAGGACAGGGATTCTGTTCCACGTCACTGCACTTAAGCAAAAATCTTCCCCATAACATCGGAGAAAGGAGCAATTCTACTAATGACATTGTCTATTGAACTTTTTGCTGTCAAGGTGGCAACCCACATGGCGACTTTCTTGTCGGCCGTAATCAACATGAATAATATATACACTGTATGAAATGAACCACATGTCGCTCTAAACGTCAGCTGCATCGACGGCATGATTCTTCACAGTACTTCTTGCTCAGTATT
>CM060310.1:70201822-70204322 GCA_030674185.1 Monoplex corrugatus | reverse complement strand
TTCATGAACAAAAAGTTGAAAAGGTCTTTCAAAAAACTACGCACTTCCTTATTTGCATGTTTTAGCATTTCTCCAAGGATGATATCAATGCCCGCACTTTTGCCGTTTTTCAAGTGTTGAATGCCTTCTGTAATCTCTGTTTTAGATATTGGGTCGTTGAATAAAGGTTCATCTGTTTCCTCTTCTTCTTCAATTACTGTATTTTCTTGTTGTTCTGACTCTTCTTCTCATCAAAGACATGCGAGAAATGATCGTACCATTGTTGCAAGCTGATATTATTGTACAATACTGGTTTTTTATTTACTGCTCTTATTGTTGACAGAATAATTTATGGTCGTTTATAGATTCTTTTAACTCTTGTAATCTTTTTTCACAATACTTATTTTTCTTTTCTTTCTTCAATTTATTATACGATTTTCTCTCTTCTACATACAACTGTCTGCGTTCTGTTAGATTTATCTTAGCCCTTCTAAAATTCCTCAACATACGATTGACATTTCTTTTCTTCCGTGCACATTCTTCATCAAACCAATCTTTAGTCCTTCTTTTCTTTTTCCCAGTCATACGAATCATGCATGCAGCAGCTCCACACAAGGCTTGTGTAAACATATCAATGCATTCATCCACCCCCTCTATCATTCTTTCTTTAGCCCTTTCCAAACACTGCTTGAACTGGGCTGAGTCAGTCTCGTCTTTGTACATTTGCACGCATTCTTCTGACCACACCACCCTCTCTCTCATCCCTCCCTCTCCTCCTCCCTCCTCTCTCACTTCACTCTCTCCCTTTTTCCCATCATCAATCACCCAGGTCAACTCTACAGGAAAATGCCACGAGTGTAGGCTATCAGCTACACGTAAATCACACCTTTCTAACAGTTCATCAGAACCAACAAAATAATCAATAATGCTGCACCCATTTGGTGAGACAAATGTAAACTCACCCTCTTTATCCCCATTACAGGTACCATTTACAATGACAAGATCCAACATGAAACAAAAATCAAGTAAAGATGATCCAAACATATTAGTAGAAAAATCTTTTGATGAACGGACACCATGTTTATCTTCCTTGTCATTATCTAAATGAACATCACAAAAAGTCATCCCCGAAATCCCCACATAAAATGATATATGCATTTTCTTTTTTCAAATATATCCAATAAACTTTCCTCAAGCAATAAAATGCCATCCTTAATTACATTATTTCTATACACTGGGCTCCACTCAGGGGGAATATAACAAGCAATGTATAATATGTCTTTTTCCACTTGAAACAATTTCTTGTCAAATTTTATTGCTACTACGTTATTAACTGTCACGTTCACTGTCTCTTTTACAAAATGACTAAATCGTCTCTTAATCAGAAGTAGCACACCCCCTGAGTTTCGTCCTTGGTTTGATAGTTTTTTGGCTGGAGCACTATATGCAACACAATCTGAGAAGCTATTACTGAAATCAAAGTCATTGCTAATAAAAGTTTCTGTTAAACAGATTATATCAAAGTTATTCACATAATTAATAAAATCAGCATCGGACAATTTACTTAATAGATTATCCACATTATAATTCAGAAAAGATAACTGTTTTGTTGAATGATCAAGCCTGTCTCATTTCCCTGTACTACTCGACCTGAGTTCTCTGCCACTAGCCTGTGTTGTCATAAAGCTACGAAGCCCTGTCTGCCTTCCACCCCTATTACCCCCCTGTTGACCTCCTCGTGCTGTACGTGTCACACCCCGTGTCTGTTTGTCACCTCTGCCCTGTCTGTCTACCTGTGTGTTCCCCTCCACTTTCTTGTTGGCTAGGCTATATCGTCGTTGGCTGTCATGACCTGTATTGTCAGTCACGTGGCTAGTATTGGGGGATTCCCTCCCGCTCTGCTGATCGTCACTTGCTGTGTTGCTCGATGCTGCGTATGGGGTAGCAGCTACCTGGGCGAAGCTCCTTGGGTCTGGTCTCCTCGGGCCCACCGTCAGCTTGCCCTTGATGAAGTAGGCTGCCTTCCCCTCGCTCCTTGCCTGGCTGACGATCGCGGCCTGCCTACGTGTTAGATCGTTGACCACCCTTACACCGCTCCCTTCCAGCTTGGCTCTGTACTCCTTGTCTGTTAACACTGTCATTTTGTCCCTCCACTCTCGAAATTTGACAATCATAGGCTTGGGCTGGTTGTCTCTGGCCTGGCCCACGCGATGTGCCCTGACAAAGTCCTCTTCACGCCACTTTTTGGGGCCTGGCACACTGTTGAGGGTCTCAGTCACAGCTCGTGCACACGTGTCATATGTTTCTTGATCCCTATTTTGTGGCACTCCAAACATACGGAGATTGTCCCGTCTGGAAAACTCCTCTAACCTGTCTATCTCCGTGGCCATGGATGCAATCTGGTCTGTCATCACTCCTACGTCCTCTGACAGCTTCTTAGTGTCCTCTCTGCCCTGTGTAGCCTCAGCAACCAGATCGTTCATATCAGCTGATATGTTCTGAACAGTCTCTGCCAGTCGTC
>CM060310.1:70141822-70196822 GCA_030674185.1 Monoplex corrugatus | reverse complement strand
AAAGAAGAACAAAAAGAACATGAAGAACAAGTGAAAAACAAAAAGAAGAAGAACAAGAACAAGAACAAGAGGCACAAGAAGAAGAAAAGAACAAGAAGGAGAACAAGAAACAGAACAACAACAAATCAACAACAACGATGGCGACCACGACGACTGGAAGAAGAAAAAGAATGGAAGAAGAAGAAGTCAATCAAAGGAGAACAAGAATTCTTGCAACACGCAAACGCAGGTGAATGAAAAAAAAAAACGCGTACAAACAGAACATTTTAACTGAAACGTTGATTATCCCAGAAACTCTGCATGAGTTGATATAATTGAAACAGACATGTTACTGTATTGACTTGTGACAATGTAGAAAGTCATGTCGATGTACACTTCTTCTCATGAAGGGAAGTGAAAGCTCTAGAAGAAAACTGAATTATAGTTGAATGTACTTAAAAAAAAAAAAAAAAAAAGAAAAAAAAAGATGGATGAGCAGGTTTATATTTGGGTTCGAACACACCATCCAAGTCAATTAATGCAGGAACAACAACAACGATGCACAGGGTTTTTGACAGGGTTCCAAGATGCAAATCACCACAGCAATGCATGCCCCACTGAAAGAAGTGTGGATTAGCTCCTCCTACAGTGACGCCTGTCGAGTGTTAATGATTATAGACTACCACCACGCTTGCCCGAATTCACACGTTCACAAACCTCCAACCTAGTTTGTATGCATCGTAATGAATATCAAGCTAAATTAAAAGACATGGATCAAGAGCAAAGAGAATTAAAGACAGCTGAAAATTGTTTAACTTACACATCATATATAGTAATGGAATCGTAGTAATGGCCGTTTGACGTGGCTACGTTAAACATAGTATTCATCATCATCATCATTATGTGCCCTGCCACATGGCGTTGGCGATCCTAGCCCTACCCATGAATCTATCTTTTGTAGCTACAAGTACTTCTCCCACCTCTCTGTCTTCATCCACTGGACAAATCTGTCCAAACTTTTTTCACTGAGCCTACCTGGTGCTCTTTTTCCATCCAGCTTTCCTGTTGCGACTATGTGCTCTAATATCTCTTGTCGCATGAAATATCCTATTACATGTCGCTTGTCTTTTCCTGATCTTATTCACTAATGTTCCCTTTGTGTCTCCCTGCTTCAAGACTGTCTCGTTTACGTTCCATTGCTGTCTATGGCCAGCCGAAAGAAAGGAAAACATAGTGTAAGTCACTACTTTCTTACATGATAAATTCTGCTTACTTCGAATATAGAATCGGTCATCACTTTCTTACATGATCAGTTCTGCTATAGATTAAACAAAGAATTAGTCATCACGTTCTTACATGATAAATTCTGCTATATGTTAAACATAATGTTGGTCGCCACTTCTTACATGATAAATTCTGTTATCAATCCACACCACTGTGGGTTTGAGCTAGTATCAACTCTTTGGAACTTCACTAGATATAATGGTGAAAATTTATACAATAGACCACTGACTTGAGGGTGTGGGTTCAGAACCTCTATTGTATAGCAAAGCATTAATATGGAATATTTTTGTGCTGACAGGCTCCTACCTAGTGTCAACTGTGCTATGGGCACCTTGGGGTGACTGGTACCATTTAATGAGTCTCATTCACTGTTGCTAAAATCTCCTGACCAACACTGAAGGTGTCTGTATCCCTGTGGCCTGATTGATGCTACGATATATTGCGTAAGAGTACATGCAGTCTCAATCTTAACGAGAATTCCATTACATCATGACCATTGTTTCCTTCAAACATACATGTCAACTTATATAGAAATCATACAATGCATGAACACAGTGCATTCTAAGGAATAAAATGTGCAAATAAAGAAGATATAAGCACCAGGTCTGATAGGATTCAAATAATAACCATGGCAATACAAATAGGTTAATCAGTTCCAGACATGCACTATAATCAGGAAGCGCCCATCATTAACCCATATTTCCAATGTGAAGCGTTTGAACAATAATTAGAACTAAACAAACTGCAATTAAGAATTGGCAGTCAGGCAGAATGGAATATAAGCTGATAATCATTACATTAATTTTAGCATAGTGCTGATATTATGTATTACAATTCTTTTGTAAAAACAAAAGAAATGTGTGGAGAAGTATTATTTATATCACTTTCATAATATGCGACCCCCCAACACACACATACACGTGCGCGCACACACGCACATATATACACGTATATAAAACAGAAATATATGTCTTAAATCCAAAACATTGTCAAAATAAGACAATTTTTTTTATTACTATATCTGCCGACAGATTTTTGTCTTTCATTCATTCGTTTAAAAGATTTTGTATTATCCGATCATATCCTAGTGGAAAACATGAAAGCTACGAGGAATGTTTTTAAGACGTTTTTGCTTCTTTTGTATTTGTATGTGTTGGAAATGTTGTTGATAAAACAAACATGCTACCATTAATGGTTCGAGCTGCTTTATTTGTGGATTTCTTGAAACCGCTTTTTAAAAAATCATAGGTTCGCATTAAAATATTGAACTTATCGTATTTTATTCATTTTGAAATCAAAATATCGTAGCAATGTTTGGCACACATCTGAAAGCATGTAGAGGTTTCAGAACAAGACATTTTTCTTTATTTTTAATTTTTTAAGGATCATTGCACTCAGGGAGACTACCTTTGTGCTGATTTTTTTATCCTATTTTCTACGCCACTGTTATGGCCACAGAAGCTGGCACAGATTTTACAATGCGATGATCATAATGTCGATGAAGTTCCTTGTGTAAAGCCTTGCAAGTTAATGTCTTTTGTTATGTTTGCAATGCAACAACCATCACTTTTATCTGTTTTGTGCATGTTATAACCTAGCTTTGAAGCACCATTTTTCCAGAGATTTTTTTTCAGCGAACAATTAATAGCATGGTTGGTTGGGAGTCATTTTCAAACCTTTCTAAAAGCGTGTATCCAAAACCAATTTTCACTTTAGTCATGTCTAATAACCTTGCCCTTTGGTATTCTGAACGTTTAAGAATGAGTGCATGTTTAAAGCAGCTTGGTTTTTCATTAGTGGCCAGTGTTTCACCATTCTTGGACTTTCGTCAAAACTGTTTCCTCAAACACGCTCACAAAGGATAAGTGGAAAGAAATGACAAATGACAGATGACAAACTAGTAGCGAAGTTGATAACAATTTCGTCAGATCTGACCCAGCGTGTGCATTAACAACCTTCCTTATGAGTGTCTTGTCAGAAAGCACACATGGAAACAATGCTGATATTAACGATTTTCCTTGCCAATTAAATTATACGGTTTTCAGTCATCGTCTTTTATGGCACGCACTCACGCATGCACGCATCCACACACACACACAAGTACATGCGCAAACAAAAGCACACACACACACACACACACACACACACACACACACACACACACACACACACACACACACACACACACACACACTTCCATGCACGTTGCACTCACCCAACATATGGATATTCACATCTGTAAATATACAGTTTTGTCAAGTCAAATAAGACTAAAAAAAAAACAAACAAAAAAACAAAACAAAAAACAAACAAACAAACAAAAAACAAAACAAAACAAAACAAAACAAAATCAACAACTCAATTTTAAAGCATTTAATCAATGGTATCCGTAAGTAATTCCTTACTGCATAAAAAAGTTTACATTTGATCAAGTCATGATGTATTATTCATTCGTTTATAAAATGACTTCATTCGTTCATTCATTCATTCATTCTTCTCATTCTTCATTCATTCATTCATTCATTCATTCATTCATTCATTTATTCATTCATTCATTCACTCATCAACTGATTAATTGATTCATTCATGTCTTTATTTATTTATTTATTTATTTGTTTATTATTTTTTTTATTACTTATCATTCATTTTTTATTTGTTTATTTGTTTTATTTATTCATTATTTATTTATTTGATTGATTTATTTGTTTATTTATTCATTTGGTCATTTATTTATCTGTGCATTCATTCATTCGTCCATTATTTATTTATCGTAAATGAGCATAAACGAAACAGGGAAAAGGAGATAAAGAGACAAAGAGACCCACGCACACACACACACACACAAACACACACACATACATACATACATATGTGTGTAAATATGTAAACATGTGTATATAAATGTGTGTATATATATATATGTAAATATATATATGTATGTATATATGTATATATATATGTATATGTATTTATACATATATACAACACACACACACACACACACACACACACACACACACACACACACACACACACACACACACACACACATACACATACACACACAGACACACGCGCGAACGCGCGCCCGCGCAGGCGCGAGCGCTAAATGTTTTCACTATAAATATAAATGTTTAGCCAGAAAACAGAGTGACGAGATCACACTGCAATGAAAGGGCAATTGTTTGAAAGCGTTACAGTCCTCCTAGCCTACGTGCCATGTTTGTGGGTGTCTGTGTTATGCATTGTTTGGAAACAAATCGATAACGTAATACATTTGTTGCTGTATTAATAACCTTGCTATGTAGATGCTGGTCATTCTGTTTGGAAAAGTAAGTTTTGACAACAAATCCGTACCACTAACAGCAATAGCACACTTAACCAGTGTATCTAGCTTCACAGAACTCAGTAACAACAGGGAGAACAAAGTAGACATGATTTAACACTGACCGTATAAATGTACTGGACATTCTTTTGATAGCTGTGACAAAATCGTTAATGGATGCCTCACTTACAAGACGGTTTTTTTCTGTTGCTGTTTAACTTGGGTTTCCCTAACAATGCCCTTTGGTTATTTTGATTTGATTACGTCTTTGCAATCGCTATCATTTAAAAAGCATTTATATGAAGCGACTGTTGGTTGGAAAAAATACTATTTTTATTGATTATAATGTATAGTGATTGAATTCTGGTACAAAGACTTAATTTATGTTCAAAAAAACAAAAAACAAAAAACAAAACAAAAAGAATCTACACCAGATTATAGATAAAATCAGCACAACACAAATTATCATGACGGTGTGTAAGAATACTATACTAAATGATTCTGTGTCTGCAATATACATGTAATGTCGTGCTACAATACTCTGGATGTCTGCAGGCGGGTTTGCCAGAAACAATGCACGTTTAAGTGTTTGCAGATCATCATTAAGAGCGTTTAACTTGCGCATAAAAGAAGTCGGGCGTTTGTCACCAAGTCCATTCCGTTTCAGGAGTTCAGCATCTTTTTGGACCTGAGACTTGCCAAAAGTCTTGATTAGGGTTGTCTTCTAGGTGTTATACTTGTCAACTGTTGGTGGGTTGGTGAGAATAGATTGAATGTCCTCTGCTGTGTTGAGATCAAATGCACTCACAGTGCAGTTATATTTTGTTTGGTCTTGACCTATGCACTTTGTGCCAAACTGGGTTTCCATTCTTGCAAACCAAACTTCTGGTGGTTTTGTCCAGAATTCAGGTAGTTTGACAGGCACTGTGCCGGTATGGTTAGACTGGGCGTTAGGTTTTGGAGTTGTGTTGCCAATTCAGCAAGAATAGATTCTGAGGATATTCTTTCAGCCACTATTGACGGTGTTCAGCGATGGGGTCATCAATGTAGAGTGGCGAAAATTAGTTGCTACAACTTTACAGAAAGGCACATAATAAAGTGCAACATCTGAGAACTTTTCATCCCTACAACAATCTTCACAAACACAACGGTGACCAAATCTCACCCAAGGGACATAACTCACACTTCATATTTACTGAAAACAGCAAAGGTGAACTAGTTACCCTTGTCTATATAATATGGTTGGCAGATATTGCAAAATTGAAGTTAAATTACTTTATACTTTGATAGCATGTTTATCGTTGTACTACAATTCTTAAAAAATAAAGAATTTGATACAGGAGGTTCATTTAGACATTGACAAAGTGTGGATACGATGATAATCTTTTTGCTGATGTGTTCGCTTAATTACACACACACATACAAACACACACACACACACACACACACACACACACACACACACACACACACACACACACACACACACACACACACACACACGCGCGCGCGCGCGCGCGCGCGCGTATATCCTTTTCTTCGCTCTCTCTTTCTTTGTATGTATAATCATTATCTCTGGATTCTTTCTTAATTCTCTACCGTTTATAGTCAACTCCAAGGGGTCATTACACAGACATCTGCAATGGTGCAACACTGAAGACAGTTTCATTTGATTTATTCAAATTGTCTGGTTATGTCTTTTTGACCAACATATTTTTTTTTCCATTGCCAAGTCTCTATCTATCTAACTGCATATCTATCTACTTATCTATGTCTATCTAACTATCTATCTGTCTGTCTATCTATCTACCTAACCGCATATCTATATATCTGTCTGTCTGTCTATCTATCTATCTATCTATCTATCTATCTATCTATCTATCAGTCTCTGTCTCACTGCCTATGCATCTAACTATTATCTCTATCTTTCTGTCTTTTTTCATCTATCTATCTATCTATCTATCTATCTAGTCTTTTAAAGATGGATATAAATTAAGATTTCGCTATCTCATTCTGAATACCAGTAGTCATACCATAGAAAAAATACAAAATTAATTTGGATCACTTCTACAAAACTGACAACTCAAAATAGTACTTCATTTACTGGAGATAATTATGTGCAATACTGTACGGTTTTATGGAAGGGAAAGCTTTTTGTGCTTAAGTAACATTAAGCAGAGCCAGAGACTGACAACATACACAGAAAAAAAGAGAAAAGAGATAAAAACTAAAAATATAAAAGGACGCAGTTTAGTTTGAGTTGACAATCTTAGACATTTATTACCATCTTTACCCGGAACAGAGTCACCACCCACTACTCATGTCTGAGCTACCATTATTGGGTTGTTTGGTTCTTCTGATATCTGTCTGATATCTTGAGTTCCATCTAAGCCGACCCTGTTTTGATGTTGCCATCATTCTGGTGGTGTTAGCTGCAAGTTCCATAGATGCCCCTCCCATTCGCTATTTCAGAATCTTGCCAAAGATATGTTGTGTGTATTTATTTTTGCATTTTTGGGTCAAGCGCATATGTAACTGTCTGAGTGCAATGGATCTACCTTGTCTACATTGCACTGAAGGGATATCACATGATGAATATAGCATAGGGACTCACTGCCCTTCCCTATGTAAGTGTGGATGATGGCAGAATTTACATACTGTCGTGTGGAAGTTTTTTCTTCAACCATATAGACTTTCGTCAGTTTCTCCAGGAACGTCTTACTTCCATTGTTGTAGATATCTGCAAGAATAGCATCAGTTCTTGGTATCTTCAAAGGCTTTGTTTATCTCAGGGTTTTTGGTAATTTTGGCACTGGAATGTGTATCTGCTATCTTTGCTGGCAGCTGGGGCAATGCTGCAATGGCATCCTCAGATCTTGTAGACTCTCTTTTCGGCAATGTGTTAACCCTTTCGTTCCGGAAACCACTGCAGCGGTTGGTGAAACTGATGCTGTCATTCCTGCCAACAGCTTGATCGGATAAGAGATAAGACTTCCTTTCTTATGGCCAGCCGCTACAGTGGTTGTGGAACTCTGTAAACTAACTGACCCTGACATCTTGTTAATTGGCGGCTCATATCTGACTGCCTGGGTAATAGGATATGACAGGTGTTTTGATAAGAGGCAGGGTGTTTTGATAAGAAATGTGCTTGATAGTATCCAAAATGCAAGAGAGTCAGTGACACTGAGAATCTGGTATAGTTTTACCCGGAGTTGAGATTACTTTATTCACTCGGTAAAGATGGAGGGAGACGGATCAGACAGTGACCAATTGTGTGATGATGAATTTTACCAGCTGACTTTGATCTTATGGACTTAACAGGACAGCACAGGGCACAGCTTGCAAATGTGCTGACAGTCCCGACAGTGTGTTTAAAACCGCAATGACGTGCGAGAAGTGTAATGTGTAGTCGTTGCAACAATCGCAAAGACTGTTTCAAAGCTTGCCACACGCAGGTGACATGTGTGACACATGACACATTCTTTTGTGACTTTTCACACAGACATGTGTGTGCTACACTTTGCAAACACAGTGTAGTAGTGTGTAGGGATCTGTAGTGACTGGTTGTTGTGACTGTTCTGAAATGTAATATCTACAAAAGGACAGTGGTACCTGATTGTACAGTGTTCAGTATGACCCCAGAACACAACAAAGAACATTCGTGTTTGAGACATCAGGACAATGACAATCTTCAAAGTCTAAGCAGTTATTCTGAATTGGATTTAGCAGTAGACACAAAGTTGCAAGTCTGAAACATTTGTGTTGTGTTGTTCGTTTGTTGTTTGTGTCATGGTATAATTAATTATCATCTGACAGTTAGATATTGTGCCTCACCAAATGGACAGCAGAACATCCAAACACCATCAGAAACTTTGCCATAATACTGCTGCACTTAGTGATACTTTCCAGGGTTTAGTATACCTATTCTACAATGCTTCCATCCCTGACAATGACAAAAGTCCCACCTCACATTTCTTAGCGAATTCTTCTAGAAAGTCAGGAATGAAAGGAGCTGCTGTTCGTAGGGAACACAGGAATGAAGGGAGAATATTGTCATAGATAGGCAGGACTGAAAGGGTTAAAGTGTTTGGCTCAGCGCTATATCAGCTTTCTCTCTCAGACAACAGAATGGTCAGAGAAGCTGACTGGTGTTGAGCCAGAAGCCTTTGGTGTACACACTGCTGCAGAAGCAAGGATAGTGTTTTGTTTGTTTGTTTATTCTTTCAGTATAGCTTATCTGTCTTGCAATGTGACTTTAAGATTGCATCTATCCCTTTTAAGCTTACTTGTCTTAGGGATGGTTACCCACATATGCCTACTGCAAATCTGATTTGTGTTCCTTTGAGTTTTAGAATAACTGACTTTGCAAAGTGGCTTAAGTTGGGTTAGATGGATTTGCAAAGTGGCTTAAGCAGGGTTCGATGGACCGTGCTCTTCAACAAACGCACACTGCCTCAAGACCTGCTGGGAAGTGTCCAGTGGTACAGTAAATGCTTATATGCGTATTTATATTCATACCCAAATCTGTCTTGAAATACCGAATTCACAAATGAGCCATTTTAGATGTTCTGAAGTTGAGACTAATAATTCTGCATGAAGAATTCAGATATCGCAAAAGCGTAATGGTTTTGGTGAAAAAGTAAAAACGAAAGTTCTTTACCTGATGGCGACATATTGCATTATACTCTGTGTGGATGAAACTGAAATTTAATCTTTGTTGAAAATAACTTTAAACTGTTAAATGAGGAGTGGCCATGCAAAGTGAATCAATGTGAGAACGTCCAGGGATTGTCTTTCTTTAGAGTAATTAAACATTACAACTTGTATATCATGTTCTGATAAGATGATTACACATTTCTTTTGTATGTTAAAAAACTGAATCAGAACGTTTATTTCATATAACAAAACAAGACAGGCGCAAAGGTTTGGCCCACTGGCCCTTGTCAAGTGTATTGAATACACAACAAAGAAAAAAATGCACAAAGAATAAATGCATAAAACTTGGTGGTAAAAATAGTAGATGGTTTCCGTGAAGTGGCAAAGAGCAGGAGAAAATGGCAGACATGGCAACAGGCAAAACTGACCCTTGGCTCCCTTTGCCCCAGTGGTTAGGTCTTCGACCAACGTCTGTGAGATGAGCTAGTTAGTAGTTGTTTTTATGCTTTTTGCTTCGTGTGCCAGTCGAGATAGACGACCCATCTTCTCAGTGAGACGAGTGGACAGTGAGTGTCCATCATGCTTCGTTTGTCTGTCGAGAGTGACACCACCACTTTCTTCATGGAGCGACCTAGGTCTTTGCTCCTGGCCTCCAGAACGCTGGCCTCATGACAGACTATTTTGTGTGAACGTCGAAAGCTGCATGTCTCCTGTCTACAAGTCGACGTCTTCTCTGTATATTCGTCATCGACGAAGTGACAACATCTTTATCTGCTTGTCATCACTATATACGAACATTTACAAGTGGATGTTCAAAACCACAAAGCTAAGGTAATGACAGATGGTCTGTATTGCCAGCACTTGCTCTGGGATTGAAGTGCACCACCAGTTACCACAGGAAAGAGTCGTGTAACCTTCTTGTTTCATATTTTTCATTAACGACATTGTGCGACAGGTATCCACATCTGAAGGTCCCCACTAAACCCTGTAAGTTCACAGCCTGTTCTTTTCGCGCACCAATTTGCCTGCAACAGTCGCAACCTACAGAATAATTAAATTTTGTGCTCTGAACTACACTGATATGTTAAACAATGAATTGGTTGGCTACCATAAGTAGAAATAAAACTCTGTAAGTGGTCTTGACTTTTATTAAATTAGTGTGTGTTCTCCTGATTACATGACTGAAATTTCTTCTTTCTGGTCTTGTCAGTGTTTGTTAGAGAAACCATTGAAAGTGGAAACCGCAACATTTGTGCTGTGTCTGAAGAAGTACCAGGAAAACAGATAACATATGCGTCAGTTTTCTTTCCCTTCACTTCATTCCAGCATACAATATTTAAAGGTTATAAGCTTTTTACTTCTGCCTGCTTAGTGTCAGTTATATGAGTTAACATTGCAACGCTCAGATGATTCCAAATACACTAACGCCAGAAATGCCATGTGTTGGAAGGGTTAAATTAACCATAACACATGCCCTGTGCATAAACCTTGCATATTACCGAGGTTTTGAGATTTTACCTTTTTAACAGATCGAATGCTGTTCGTTTTCTGTGCGTTTGTTTGTTTGCGTTTTGGCGTTTTGATATAATATGTATCCATGAAATTTTGTTCTATCTGACCTCAAAATACCCCTGAGCTTGATATCATTATTACGTCTGTATCGGCTGGGTGGTTCTTTTGATACAGCTGTGGATCCCAAATGTGATGTTTTGTGTACAGTCTTAGCCTACAGCATAAATATTGGCTCATTTTATACTGTTTTTGCCTGAAAGACAAAAAGAAAGACCACACATCACTAGCAGATTTCATTACCAGCAATCCACACTTCAAGAGGTACGAATTATGAAGACCAAAAATACATAGGAAGAGGATTCAAGAGAAATCAAACAAGCAGCTGAAACCAGAACCACTCTTTCTACAGGCAGCCAACGTGTGACCAAACTCAAACACCCAAAACAGAACACAGAGAGGTGCCTACTTGACGAAACTAAAATTATGACTATGGTGAGGTGTTTGGACAGAAAAGAAACTGTTGATGAAGAAATATTATCGCAAACAAGACAATGGTTGAACTAATTCTTGGGCAACGATTGACTGAAGAACAACACTTACAAGCATGGTCAGTAGTTTATTACCTACCCATTCCAGTGACTGTCCAGGACATACATCCCTTTTCCAACAGCCAATACAGCCACTTCTCCTGTCTAGTTTGATCCAAACTTTATCATATTCCCCACCGTACCCGAGAGACGCTGAAGGAGAACATTTGTGACGTGCTGAAGATAGAAGCCACATGGGAGTTCATTTTTCCTTATGCTTCTGATGTGGTGATTGTTATAAAAAAGATATACCCAAGCTAAATGAACCGACGGTCTTTGCAAAACTTTTTCAAGAGCTTAGCAGAGACAAATACTATCTCCATGATCAACTTCAGCAAGGAATATTAGCATATTCACATCGTTAAAAACATCCAAATAAAGCATCTGTAACATGAGATAGTTAATGCGTATTCGTAAATATGCGTTTCTGCATGGTTGATATTTGAGCACACTAAAATGGAACATGTAGAAAATGTTGGTAGAAAGGAACAATGCACCTGCACCTGGGACGAATACCTACGAATAGTGCATAAGTTTTTTTAGCACTTTACAGGTGCGAACCTGACAGTCCAACAAACACGTGCATTCTTGGGACAGATAATGTGGACTTACTCAGTCATGAGCTACACAGGCAGAGCCGAAAGTCAATATGATGACAATATTGAGAAGACAAAAAAACGAATGTGAGACTAAGAAACAAGTTCGTTATTTCATGTGGGCCTGCAGTTTCCAACCAGGACTGCTGTCCCAACTTTGCGATACCACTACACTATTTGCCGACATCCTGTAGAAGTAAAAACCTACAACTAGAGTGCAGAGATCCTCAACAGAAAGAGAAACAATACCTATGCGCTCGTTATCTCCATCCCAAGACACATTTTACACCTTTATGATAAGTCCAAGACGTCTGTACTGAGAAATGAACAGTCAGATAAAGCCACTGGAGCTGTCTTGACACAACAGCATGACAAGAGGCTGTTTCTTATGTTCTACGAAAGCTATAAGCTGTCAAGAGTTGAGCTGAGGAAAACTGTTCTGCTGTTGAAAAGCAATACGTGCTAATCCTAGGGGAGGGAGAGGGGTGGTATGAGCAACTTTGCAAAATACCATTATGGGTAAGATTTGTGCCGTAGATCGATCATCAGCTACTTAGTAACATGAACTCCATAGGATTAGTGAATGACTGAATAATGAGATGGGCCTTGTACCATCAGATGTTTTTTATTTTAAAAATGTAGCTATCAGAATATCACACAATAATGATGCAGATTACTTTAGCTTGGCAAATGACCAAAATAACTTTTATAGCTGCTTTTGATATGCTAGTCTAGCTCTGGGTGTTGGTATATGAGTGTGTGTATGTGTATGTCTATATATATATATATATATATATATATATATATATATATATATATATATATGTGTGTGTGTGTGTGTGTGGTGTGTTTGTTTGTGTGTGTGTGTATATACGCGTGTATGTTCGGGCGTGCACGCGCGCGCGCGTGTGTGTGTATACATGTATACATATATACATATACATATATAAAAAAAAAAATTATGTATGATATAGATATATATATATATATATACACACAATATATATATGTGGTGTGTGTGTGTGTGTTGTGTTGTGTGTGTGTGTGTGTGTGTGTGTGTGTGTGTGTGTGTGTGTGTGTGTGTGTGTGTGTGTGTGTGAGTGTGTGTCTGTGTATGTGTGTTTGTTTGTGTGTGTGTCTGTGTCTGTGTGTCTGTGTGTCTGTGTGTTTTGAGTTATCAAAAAACTTCGCAGTTTCTTTTTCATTGGTGGGGGTGTTAATGTCACAAAGCAAATCCATAACAGACAATTGATCCTTTCAGCACGAAAGATTACTGTCTTTCTTTATATTGTAGACTTTTCCAGTTTTTTGTCTTTTGTTTTTGCAGGCCTCATAGTACTTATGCTTGTGGCGCACATAGCTGGCTGCATGGGGTCCAAGGAGAAGGAAGAGAGGGAGAGAGAGGGAGAGAGAGAGTGTGTGAGAGAGAGAGAGAGACTTCAGACCACAGATGATTTATTCATAAATAAGCAAAAAGAACATACAAACATTCTATTCATATTCGAGCTTTGGTCTCTTAGGAAAAATTAATTCTAATAGAGACTCAAGAAATTGCTGTCTCTGTAAATATAAGCGTTTTGTGTAGAAATAAAGGCAAAGTTCGAACAACTTTAGTGGCAGTTGATAACATCAATATAGTGAATTTAAATACAGAGGGGGCTTTATAACATTTTGAGCATATTTCTCATGAACAGAATGAAGCGCTGGACAACATAATATAAAATGCACTTTATCTTCTTTTGATATTTTTGCACAATGGACATAATAGAGCACTATCATTATGTGCTCTGTATCTGAAATAATGAACCGTGACTTCTGATATATCCAAACCTAAATTATGTAATTGTATATTTTAGATGTGTGTCCTTGTATATTTTAGATGTCTGTCCATATCTATCTCTGAATATGGTTTCAAATGATGTATACCAAAACACGTTCTGTAGATGTTATACCTCTCGCTATTTTGAGTATGTTCGTTCGATTCCTGTCAACTTAATCAACTAAACGTTGACGAAAGAGACGAATGAATTGATTCAATCTGCCAACACCTTGACAGAATCGTCCAACACCAAAACCGTATTTAAACAAGCAAATACATACATTAGATACCGATTTTGCTTACTTTTAGCACCTAAATCATGTAACATATTGCATGCTTTTCGTGGAATTCTGTTATCTTACGGAGTAAGGTGGTCAGTACCTACAACGTTTCTTGGGATAAGCATTTTGACTTTGGTGCCCTTCTCTATATTCCCATGCTACTTTACCTTCAACATTTTTTTCTGACAACAGCATTTTCTCTCACATTCAACAGAAATAATTCCAAACTCATTTTTGATAGACATATCTTTCTTATTTAAATTGATAGTACATGTACAATTTAAATGTGCTGATTTCACATTGCCCTAATGTTCTGTTGCTGACTCGTCAGTCACATCATTTGTCATTAATTCCATCTAGTTGATTCACTGGTTGAATTTTGAATTCCCTCTTAGATAATAAAAGAACACAGTCCTGATTTACATTTTGAGCATTGCACACAATAGAGCAGTTCATGTAAGCATTTAAGGAATTCCTTTCTGAAGCGCCTGCCTGTCAAACAATACATATAGAAATTCAATGAGGAATTGAAATAAGCAATACAGAGAAGAGTGTGGTGCAGGAAATGACGAAAAGCCAGATTGTGTATATCAGCTGAATTAGTAATGTCAGGAGTTGCATACGTTACAATATTCTGAATACCAACAGGTAAAGTCAAAAAAATGTATGAGACAGACACGACAAGAGCTGTGAAAGTGATGGAGTTCACTTTTCTTTCTCTCTTAATCTGCTGTCTGTCTGAGGCAGCAAAGTCTTCACCAGCTTCCTTCACTGATGTTCTCAACTTCAGAACAAGCACGATATTACTAATCATCAGACAGATGAAAGGCAGCACAGGATTCGCAAATACCAATATTTTGAGGAACACATTGACCAGAAAGTCATAGTACTGTCTATTCTTAAACGTACAAATCCCACCTGAAACTTTTAATCCATAGAGATAATGAATGTGACTGACACTGATGAACATGATGACGCCCAAAACAACACCCCAGGATGTCTTTGGAGTACACACCACGTTCACACGATGTGGCCACACTACAGAGATGGCTCTGTGTGTTACCATCACCACCAAAATCCAAGCAGAACAACAATTTGCTGTGTTTAAGATGAAAAACGCGACCTTGCACACAACATCATGAACCGCAAAAGGCCGGAACACTGTCAAAGCTATAATAGTCCTCTGAAGTGGTCCGGTGATGTTAACACAAAGATCAGTCACAGCCAGGCACAGGAAATAACGGTCCAAGGCAGAACGATTGGCTTGAAGTCGACGGATGATGACGATAGTCATGACGTTACCAAACAAACCCAGAATGAAAATAATAGGCAGAGAGATAGTATGGATCCACGTCGTAAGCTGAACAAGTGGCAAAGAGTAAAAGTCTGTCTTGTTGCCCAGAAAAGGGGAACCATCCGTCATGATACTGGACCCAGTCAAAATTGAGTGTGTTGAATTCATCTTATCCACAGTATGTGTGAAACATACAGCATACGTATGCGCTCATTAACTGCAACTCAAAAGGTAAGATATTGCTTGCAGTCAAAAATGTTGGAAGTGAAACGATTGTAAACAAATGTTTTCACAATGTATGTAAGATGTATATGAAGTTAATTCATGAGAAGATGGATTGCTTAACTTAAAGCAAAATACAACAAAATATGTTTCTTGATCATATTGCATTTTAGTGTATCATCTAAAAATCCTTTCGAAATATCATTTTATTGTGCACACGCGTGCGCGCGTGTGTGTGTTTATGTGTTTATGTGTGCGTGTGCTTGTGTGCTTGTGTGTGCTTGTGTGCTTGTGTGTGTGTGTATGTGTGTGTATGCGTGTGTGTGTGTGTATGTGTATGAACACAGATGGTAGGGTCTTTTAATATACTTACCAAGTTATATTGTTTCTCTGTTGGTTCAATTTGATTTACTTATTCATATGTGGATGAGATTTTCTGCGCCTACCAACAACAATCGAGATGACAGTGCGTGCAACATAACAACACAGATAGACAGACAGACAGACAGACAGACAGACAGACAGACAAACAGACAGATAGACAGATAGACAGATAGATAGATAGATAGATAGGTAGATTAGATGGATAGATAAATAGATCAATGGATCGATAGATAGATACTCGTAGATAGATAGATTAGATAGATAGACAGACATATAGATAGATAGATAGGTAGTAGATAGATAGACAGATAGATAGATTAGATGGATAGATAGATAGATTGATCGATAGATAGATGGATAGATAGATAGATAGATAGATAGATAGATAGATTAGATAGATTGATAGATAGATAGACAGACATATAGATAGATAGATAGATGATAGACAGATAGATAGATTAGATGGATAGATAGATAGATCGATCGATAGAAAGATAGATAGATAGATAGATAGATAGATAGATAGATAGATAGGTAGATAGATAGGTAGATAGACAGGTAGATAGATAGATAGATAGTACTACAAGAAGAACATGTATTGTTTTCTTTGTTTTTTTAAGTTAGTTTATCTGTATGATCAAATAAAAGATCCGCCATGTAATGCGACAATGATTGTAAACAAAATGACGAAGCCTCACTCTTCAATAACTAAGATGGGGAGGTAGGGAGATAGAGATTCTACGGTCACGACACGATATACCATATCTCCAAGTTAAAAAAGCAACATTTATTTTCAATCACTTGGCTTTGCCACACTCCTTGCAACAGAACAGCACGTTAAAATCACAGAGTACAGAATGAAACAATGAGAGTGATCTTTGAATTAAGAAAGATACTCCCAGTGAGACCATGCAGTATCTGCTCACATTTCTTTTGATGTAGGCTACACAAAATAAATGAAAAGGAACATATTTTAATCTAGTCAATCGAAGATCTGCTTTATTCATCCGATTTAAATGGCTGGATTCCTGTGTATTATATAGATATCTAACATCCATTTGAAACAATAGGCCATGAGATATTAATCAGAAGTTTAAGGGCATCCTTGATAGTTTCCGCAAGTGCCATAAAGTGTTTCAATTATGCCTTTAATCAGAAGTTTAAGGGCACCTTTGAAAGTTTACGTAGTGCCGTACGGTGGTTTCAATCATACCTTTCGCAGCTCATTCATTGTGTTAATGTGATTCTTGTTTATCATAATTTCTTCACCCACTTTAGGGAGTTTTTGGAGGAATAGTGATTGGAACCCGCGTTGTTTACATTCTATTCTCAACTTGCAGTTTCTGCCGTTCGTAAACATGAAACATTTTAGCCTGTGTACGCTGATGATACATACATCAATGCATCTACCTGAATTTTTTTCTATCAAAAGTGAGCATATCCTTGGACGAAATGCTAAGATGGATGTGTAACGCTGATGAGAACTGGCCTGATCTGAACGAGCGTCAAATTAATGAAGAAAAAGAAAAAGCAGAAGAAGAAATAGATGAGGAGGAGAAGAAGGGGAAAAAAGAGAAGAAGAAGAAGAAGAAGAAGAAGAAGAAAAGAAGAAGAAGAAGAAGAAGAAGAAGAAGAAGAAGAAGAAGAGGAACAACTACAACAACAAAAATACAACAAAACAACAACAACAACAATAAGAAGAACAGGAACAAGAACAAGAAAAAGAAGAACAAAAAGAACATGAAGAACAAGATGAAAAACAAAAAGAAAAAGAACAAGAACAAGAACAAGAGGCACAAGAAGAAGAAAAGAACAAAAAGAAGAAGATCAAGAAACAGAACAACAACAATTCAACAACAACGATGACGACACGACGACTGGAAGAAGAAAAAGAATGGAAAACAGCAGAAGTCAATCAAAGGAGAACAAGAATTCTAGCAAATAAACGCAGGTGAATGAAAAAAAAAACGGTACAAACAAAACATTTTAACTAAAACATTGATTATCCAGAAACTCTGCATGAGTTGATATAATTGAAACAGACATATGTTTACTGTATTGACCTGTGACAATGTAGAAAGACATGTCGATGTACACTTCTTTTCATGAAGGAAGTGAAAGCTCTAGAAGAAAACTGAATTATAGTTAAGTGTACTTAAAAAAAAAAAGAAAAAAAAAAGGGGGGGAGCAGGTTTATATTTGGGTTCGAACACACCATCCAAGTCAATAATGCAGGAACAACAACAACGCACAGGGTTTTTGACAGGGTTCCAAGATGCAAATCACCACAGCAATGCATGCCCCACTGAAAGAAGTGTGGATTAGCTCCTCCTACAGTGACGCCTGTCGAGTGTTAATGATTATAGACTACCACCACTGCTTGCCCGAATTCACACGTTCACAAACCTCCAACCTAGTTTGTATGCATCGTAATGAATATCAAGCTGAATTAAAAGACATGGATGAAGAGCAAAGAGAATTAAAGACAGCTGAAAATTGTTTAACTTACACATCATATATAGTAATGGAATCGTATTAATGGCCGTTTGACGTGGCTACGTTAAACATAGTGTTCATCATTATCATCATTATGTGCCCTGCCACATGGCGTTGGCAATCCTAGCCCTACACATGAATCTATCTTTTGTCGCTACAAGTACTTCTCCCACCTCTCTGTCTTCATCTACTGGACAAATCTGTCCAAATTGTTTTTCACTGAGCCTACCTGGTGCTCTTTTTCCATCCAGCTTTCCTGTTGCGACTATGTACTCTAATATCTCTTGTCGCATGAAATATCCTATTGATGTCGCTTGTCTTTTCCTGATCTTATTCACTAATGTTCCCTTTGTGTCTCCCTGCTTCAAGACTGTCTCGTTTACTTTCCATTGCAGTCTATGGCCAGCCGAAAGAAAAGGAAACATAGTATAAGTCACCACTTTCTTACATGATAAATTCTGCTATACGTTGAATATAGAGTTGGTCACCACTTTCTTATATGATGAGTTCTGCTATATATTAAACAAAGAATTAGTCATCACGTTCTTACATGATAAATTCTGCTATATGTTAAACATAATGTTGGTCGCCACTTCTTACATGATAAATTCTGTTATCAATACACTCCATTGTGGGTTTGAGCTAGTATCAACTCTTTGGAACTTCACTAGATATAATGGTGAAAATTTGTACAATAGACCACTGACTTGAGGCCGTGGGTTCGGAACCTCTATTGTATAGCAAAGCATTAATATGGAATATTTATGCGCTGACAGGCTCCTACCTAGTGTCAACTGTGCTATGGGCACCTTGGGGTGACTGGTACCATTTAACTGAGTCTCATTCACTGTTGCTAAAATCTCCTGATCAACACTGAAGGTGTCTGTATCCCTGTGGCCTGGTTGATGGTATGATATATTGCGTAAGAGTACATGCAGTCTCAATCTTAACGAGAATTCCATTACATCATGACCATTGTTTCCTTGCAAACATACGTCAACTTATAAAGAAATCATACAATGCATGAACACAGTGCATTCTAAGGAATAAAATGTGCGAAGAAAGAAGATATAAGCACCAGGCCTGATAGGATTCAAATAATAACCATACAAATAGGTTAATCAGTTCCAGACATGCACTATAATGAAGAAGCACTCATCATTAACCCATATGTTCCAATGTGAAGCTTTTGAAAAATAATTAGAACTAAACAAACCTCAATTAAGAATTGGCAGTCAGGCAGAATGGAATAAAAACTGATAATCATTACATTAATTTTAGCATTGTGCCGATATTATGTATTACAATTCTTTTGTAAGAACAAAAGAAATGTGTGGAAAAGTATTATTTATATCACTTTCATAATATGCGACACACACACACACATCCCCCCCAACACACACACATAAATACACGTATATAAAACAGAAATATATGTCTTAAATCCAAAACATAGTCAGGTAGAAAGAAACTCTAGGGAGAGCTAGACAACAGAAGGTCTTCAGAGAAGTAACCCCCTTTAAACAAGTGTTTCGGCCCTGAATTCCTTACACTCTCGGGGGCCGGGCCACATCCAGGTCATGACTCCTGGATGCCCTTCTGCTGTTGTCTATTTTTTTTTTTTTTCCCACGCCCGGGAGCGAACCTGGGCGATTCTGCGCTTCAGAACTGCGGTACGCGGTCTTACCAATGTGCTAACGGGGCACACATCATCTGTAGGGAATTTAATCCTTATGAAGTTCACTTTTTTGGTTCCTCCTTGCCCAGATCCAGCTTGAGCTCCTTTCTGCTGCCTCTGCCATCGCTTTAAGGGCTCTAGTCCTCTTCTTCCCAGAAATGGCGAGTTGTTTCATGAGATCATAAGCGGAGGTGCCCACAAACCCTCTTGCCCCGACCTCTATGGCGAAGATTTTGACCCGCAGACCTGCTTTCTTCAGGGTGCTTGCAAGACCGGCGTATTTTTCGGTCTTGTAGATATGTGCTTCTTCCATTCTGCTTTCGTATGGCACAGTGAGTTCTATCAGAATCACGTGTTTCGAGGAGTCAGAGTGGAGAGCGATGTCTGGTCTCATGCCTGTCTTGCTGATGACATCTGGGTAATTTCTCCACTCTGGGAGGTCTGCTGTACACTCCCAGTCGACTGCTCCATCCAGAAGACCCTTTGGCAATGTGCTGGTTGTCATAGCACTTTCGGGCCAGACCTGTTTCCCTCCTGCTTTGTAGAACGTTGTCATAGCAATTGGTGCATTTGGGGTCATGGTTTTTTCGCTAACCACATCTGTGATCACTTTCAGAACTTGGTTGTGCCTCCATGTATACCTTCCTTGGGCTAGCGCTACTTTGCAAGAGCTTAGGACATGTTCCACTGTTTGTTTCTTCTGACAGAGCGGACATGCTGGGTCGTCTGATTTCCCCCATTTCACTAAGTTTGCATTCGAGGGGAGCAGGTCATATACAGATCTGAGGAGGAAGCTTATCCTTAGAGGAGCCATGTGCCACATATCGTTCCAGCTGAGACTTCTTTGGAGTGCACTGTCCCATGTTGTCCATTGCCCCTGTTGACCTTGCTGGACTGCCTTCTGCACTCTTTTGACATCTTCTTCTTCCTTCAACTCCTGTATGATCATGTCTCTTTTTTCCTTCCCTTTGGCTTTGGACCACCACTGCATTTTTGTTGCTCCCAGTCCCTGTCTGTTGGTTTGCGTGTGTCCAATTATTTCTTTGATGCTGAGGTTTCTCTTGGCATTGTTTACAGCCTCTTGGACTTTCCACTTTCTGCCAGTTCTCAGCTTTGGATGAACTGATCTCACGATATTGTCTTCCGATTCCTCCAGCATGCTCAACAGTCTTGCTTTTCCAACTTTGTATTCCTCCACTATGGATTTGAGAGGTAGCTTCAGCATTGCTTGACGACAGTAGAATGCAACATCAGTGAGACCAGGTGGGACACCGAGCCATTTTCTTGTGTATTTGTTGATTTTGGCTTCCATTGCTTCCACTGTGCTGGTGCAAATGTCATAGATTAGCAGTGGCCACAGCAGCTTTGGTATCAGCATGAACTGTAGACACCAGACTTTGTATTTGCCTGGCAGTCCGCAGTTATCTATTTTCTTCAGGCCTTCTTCTGCTGTTTGCTTGGTTTCACATCCCCTTTGTGTGTCTTTCAGGGAGTCATCATACCATCTTCCGAGACTTTTTACTGGCTCTTCTGTGACAGTGGGGATGGCTTGGTTGGCTACCATGAATTTGACTGAATCTGCCACTTTTCCTTTTCGCAGTGAGAGACTTCGGGATTTCTTAGGTTTGAACCTCATTCTTGAAGAGGCCACCAGCTCATCCAGCTGCTTTATGATTTGGTGTGTCTCTTCCTCATCCGTGGACAAGACTGTTGTGTCATCCATGAAAGCTTTCAGAGGAGGCATCTGGTATCCATCTCCCAGATTCACTGGACCTGAACTCTTCATTGCAGCTTTCAAGATGACTTCCATTGCCAACACGAACAGTATGGGAGAGATTGCACAGCCCATTGCAATGCCCACCTCTAGGTCTATCCAGTCCGTGGTGTATTCTTTGGTAGAGAACCGCATTGAGAACCCTTGGAAATACTTCCTCAGCATTGTTCGGATGTTTTCTGGGATGTGATACATTTCAAGAGCCAGCTGGATCATATCGTGTGGAACTGATCCATATGCATTCGCCAGATCAAGCCAAACTACGTCAATGTCTCTCTTGTCTGTTCTTGCTTTTTGGATGGCATCCCAAATCAACGTGGCATGTTCCAAGCATCCAGGCATTCCTGGTATGCCTCCCTTTTGGACTGACATATCCAGATACTTGTTTTCAGTCAGGTATTTTGTCAATCTTGCTGCCATAACAGAGAAGAAGATTTTCCCCTCGACGTTCAGAAGTGATATTGGCCTGAACTGATTGATGCTGCTGGAGTTCTGCTCCTTCGGAATGTACACTCCTTCAGCTCTCATCCATTGGTCGCTGATCTTCTGGTTCCTCCATGCTGATCGAATCATCTTGTGGAGCCACTCGAGCACTTTTGGGCATTTCTTGTAGAGCAGGTATGGTATTCCGTTTGGTCCAGGTGCTGACTTGGCTCTGGCTTTCTTTACTACGTTCTTCACTTCATCCAGTGTTGGTGGTTTGTTATTGAATTTTCCTTCTGGCGCTGCAGGCCAAACCAGATTCTGGATTTCAAGTGGTGCCTCGCGCTGAGAATCGGAATATGTTTCCCTGAGATGTTGCTCTAGGGTTTCCTTGCCCACTGTGAGAGTCCCTGATTTGGGTTGTTCAAACAGCTTTCTTGCAAAGTCAAAGGGATCTTTGAAGAAACGATCTTGAGTCTTCTTCTTTTTGCTCTTTCTTCGCCTTGCTGATTCCACTTTGCTGAGAGCATTGTGTTTGGCCTTCAGATCTTTCCAGAGTTCCAGGAGCCCTTGCTTTTCGAATTCTGAGGCAGTTTTCATTCGCTTTTTAAGCTTCCTTTTCTCCCTCCGGATGCTCTCCATCTGTTGCTGTCTTCTGGATTTCTGGGGAGGCGTTTTTGTCTTTGGCTGCTTCACTCCATAAGTGTCCCTGCAGATAGAGTATATGATGTCTCCGTATGTGTCAAATTTGTGTTCCAGCGTACTGTTCCCTATTAGCGCATTCAGCTTAAGGACAAGTTCCTCATCTAATTTCTCCCATTGTTCTTTTGCACCGGCAGGCGGCAAATTGAGTTTTCCACGTTTGGCGTTAAGAGCTTGTACAAACTCCGCATCAGAACCGTCAGCGTGGATGTCCTTGGCACTATGGTTTAATTCCTGGCCTTGGTCATCCAACGTCTCACCTGCTATCGCAGTGCGCTGCTGCTGGTTCGTATGTGTCTTCAAACAGCCCATTTTTGTCCTGTGGATCTTCATGCCGCGTTTGGTGGTGAATCTCCTTCCACACGCACACGGAAATTCCAACGGGTCATTAATCATGGTCCGTTGTGCGTTTCCAGTCGTGATGGAGTCAGTGCCGATGGATTCATCATTCTCTCCCCCTTTCGGTGAATCCTGGGAGCATCAAAATAAGACAATGCTTTTATTTAGCTATATACTGCCGACAGATTTTTGTCTTTCATTCATTCGTTTAAAAGATTTTGTATTATCCGATCATATCCTAGTGGAAAACATGAAAGCTACGAGGAATGTTTTTAAGACGTTTTTGCTTCTTTTGTATTTGTATGTGTTGGAAATGTTGTTGATAAAACAAACATGCTACCATTAATGGTTCGAGCTGCTTTATCTGTGGATTTCTTTAAACCACTTTTTAAAAATTCATAGGTTCGCATTAAAAATTGAACTTGTATTTTATTCATTTGAAATCAAAATATCATAGCAATATTTGGCACACATCTAAAAACATGTAGAGGTTTCAGAACAAGACATTTTTCTTTATTTTTTAAATTTTTCAAGGATCATTGCACTCAGGGAGGTTACCTTTGAGCTGATCTTTTTTTTTATCTCATTTTCTATGCCACTGTAATGGCCACAGAAGCTGGCACAGATTTTACAATGCGATGATCACAATGTCGATGAGGTTTCTTGTGTAAAGCCTTGTCAAGTTAATGTCTTTTGTTATGTTTGCAATGCAACAACCATCACTTTTATCTGTTTTGTGCATGTTATAACCTAGCTTTGAAGCACAATTTTTCCAGAGATTTTTTTCAGCGAACAATTAATAGCATGGTTGGGTTCGCAGGAGACTTTGGTTATCCTTTATTAGGAGTCATTTTCAAACCTTTCTAAAAGCGTGTATCCAAAACCAATTTTCATTTTAGTCATGTCTAATAACTTTGCCCTTTGATATTCTGAACGTTTAAGAATGAGTGCATGTTTTACGCAGCTTAGTTTTTCATTAGTGGCTAGTGTTTCACCATACTTGGACTTTCGTCAAAACTGTTTCCTCAAACACGCTCACAAAGGATAAGTGGAAAGAAATGACAAATGACAGATGACTAACTAGTAGCGAAGTTGATAACAACCTCGTCAGGTCTGACCCAGCGTGTGCATTAACAACCTTCTTTATGGTGTCTTGTCAGAGAGCACAGATGGAAACAATGCTGGTATTAACGATTTTCCTTGCCAATTAAATTATACGGTTTTCAGTCATCGTCTTTTATGGCACGCACTCACGCATGCACGCATCCACACACACACACGTACATGCGCACGCAAACGCACACACACAAACATACACACACGCACACACAAACACACACACACACACACACACACACACACACACACACACACACACTTCCATGCACGTTGCACTCACCAAAATGTGGATATTCACATCTGTAAATATACAGCTTTGTCAAGCCAACTAAGACTAAAAACAAACAAACAAACAAACAAAAACAAAACAAAACAAAAAATCACCTCAATTTTAAAGCATTTAACCAATGGTATCCGTAAGTAGTTCCTTGCTGCATAAAAAGTTTACATTTGATCAAGTCATGATGTATTATTCATTCGTTTATAAAATGACTTCATTCATTCATTCATTCATTCATTCATTCATTCATTCATTCATTCATTCATTCATCACCTGATTAGTTGATTCATTCATGTCTTTATTTATTTATCTATTCATTTACTTATTTATTTATCTATTCATTTATTTTTTATTTTTTATTACGTATCATTCATTTTTTATTTGTTTTAATTATTCATTATTTATCTATTTAATTTATTCATTTGTTCATTTATTTATCAGTGCATTCATTCATTCGTCCATTATCTATTTATCGTAAATGAGCATAAACAAACAGGGAAAGGGAGATAAAGAGACAAAGATACCCCCCACACACACAAACACACACACATACATACATACATATGTGTGTAAATATGTATATATATATATGTATTTACACATACATACAAACACACACACACACCACGCACACACGCACACATGCACGCACGCATGGACGCACGCTTGCACACACACACGCACGCACACACACGAGTGCGTGTGCCCGCGCGCGCGCGCATACAAACACGCGCGCACGCGCGTGCGCTAAATGTTTTCACTATAAGAAAATACATCTTTAGCTAGAAAACAGAGTGACGACATTACACTGCAATGAAAGGGCAATTGTTTGAAAGCGTTACAGTCCTCCTTGCCTACGTGCCATGTTTGTGGGTGTCTGTGTTATGCATTGTTTGGAAACTAATCGATAACGTAATACATTTGTTGCTGTATTAATAACCTTGCTATGTAGATGCTGGTCATTCTGTTTGAAAAAGTAAGTTTTGACAACAAATCCGCACCACTAACAGCAATAGCAGACCTAACCAGTGTATCTAGCTTCACATAACTGCAGTAACAACAGGGAGAACAGTAGACACGATTTAACACTGACCATGTAAATGTACTGGACATTCTTTTGATAGCTGTGACAAAATCGTTAATGGATGCCTCACTTACAACCCTAACGATGCTCTTTGGTTATTTTTGATTTGATTACGTCTTTGCAATCGCTATTATTTATAGAGCATTTACATGCAGCTACTGTTGGCTGGTTAAAAATACTATTTTTACTGATATTAATGTGTAGTGATTGAATTCTGGTACAAAGACTTACTTTATGTTAAAAAAAATCTGCATCAGATTATAGATAAAACCAGCACAACACAAATCATCATGACGGTGTGTAAGAATATTATACTAGATGATTCTGTGTCTGCAATATAATGTCGTGCTACAATACTCTGGATGTCTGCAGGAGGGTTTGCCAGAAACAATGCACGTTTAAGTGTTTGCAGATCATCATTAAGAGCGTTTAACTTGCGCATAAAAGAAGTCGGGCGTTTGTCACCAAGTCCATTCCGTTTCAGGAGTTCAGCATCTTTTTGGACCTGAGACTTGCCAAAAGTCCTTGATAAGGTTGTCTTCTAGGTGTTATACTTGTCAACTGTTGGTGGGTTGGTGAGAATAGATTGAATGTCCTCTGCTGTGTTGAGATCAAGTGCACTCACAGTGCAGTCATATTTTGTTTGGTCTTGACGTATGCGCTTTGTGCCAAACTGGGTTTCCATTCTTGCAAACCAAACGCTGGTGATTTTGTCAGAATTTAGGTAGTTTGACAGCACGTGTCGGTATGGTAGACTGGGCGTTAGGTTTTGGAGTTGTGTTGCTAATTCACCAAGAATAGATTCAGAGGATATTCTTTCAGCCATTATTGACGGTGTTCAGCGATGGGGTCATCAATGTTGAGTGGTAACAATTAGTTACTACAACTTTAAAGAAAGGCGCAGATAAAGTGAAAAATCTGAGAACTTTTCATCCCTACAACAATCTTCACAAACACAACGGTGACCAAATCTCACTCAAGGGACATAACTCACACTTCATATTTACTGAAAACAGCAAAGGTAAACTAGTTGCCCTTGTCTATATAATATGGTTGGCAGATATTGCAAAATTGAAATTAAATTACTTTATACTTTGATAGCATGTTCATCGTTGTACTACAATTCTTAAAAAAAATAAAGAATTTAATACAGGAGGTTCATTGAAGACATTGACAAAGTGTGGATACGATGATAATCGTTTTGCTGATGTGTTCGCTTAATTACACACACACACACACACACACACACACACACACACACACACACACACACACACACATACACACACACACACACACACACACACACACACACACACACACACACACACACACACACACACACACACGCGGTACATCCTTCTCTTCGCTCTCTCTCTGTCTTTGTATGTATAATCATTATCTCTGGATTTTTTCTTAATTCTCTACCGTTTATAGTCAACTCCAAGGGGTCATTACACAGACATCTGTAATGGTGCAACACTGAAGACATTTCATTTTATTTATTCAAGTTGTCTGGTTATGTCTTTTTGACCAACATATTTTTTTCCATTGCCAAGCCTCTATCTATCTATCTGTGTATCTAATATCTATCTAATATCTATCTATCTAAGTATCTATCTATGTATTTTTCTATCTAACTGCATATATCTACCTATCTATGTCTACCTAACTATCTATTATCTATCTATCTATCTATTTATCTATCTATCTATCTATCTATCTATCTGTCCAGTCTTTTAAAGATGGATATACATTACGATTTCGCTATCTCATTCTGAATACCAGTAGTCAATCCATAGAAAGAACAGAAAATTAATTTGGATCACTGCTACAAAACTGACAACTCAAAATAGTACTTCATTTATGGAGATAATATAATTATGTGCAACACTGTACGGTTTTATGGAAGGGAAACTTTTTGTGCTTAAGTAACATTAAGCAGAGCCAGAGACTGACAACATACACAGAAAAAAAGAGAAAATAGATAAAAACTAAAAATATAAAAAGACGCAGTTTAGTTTGAGTTGACAATCTTAGACATTATTACCATCTTTTGCTTGTCATAACATTTAGACATTACCCGGAACAGAGTCACCACCCACGTACTCATGTCTGGGCTACCATTATCGGGTTGTTTGGTTCTTCTGATACCGCTATGGACCCATGATATCTGTCTGATATCTTGAATTCCATCTAAGCCGACAACATCACTGGACTGTTCGCTGCCTGTTTTGTGTTGCTATCATTCTGGTGGTGTTAGCTGCAAGTTCCATAGATGCCCCTCCCCTTCCCCATTTCAGAATCTTGCCAAACATATGTTGTGTGCATTTGATTTTGCATTTTTGGGTCAAGCGCATATGGAACTGTCTGAGTGCGATGGATCTACCTCGAACAAACTCTAAACTATGGGGAGGACTTTGCACTGAAGGGATATCTCATGATGAATATAGCAAGGGACTCACTGCCCTCCCCTGTGTAAGTGTGGATGATGGCAGCATTTACATACTGTCGTGTGGAAGCTTTTTTTTCTACCATATAGACTTTTGTCAGTTTCTCCAGGAATGTCTCACTTCCATTGTTGTAGATATCTGCAAGAATAGCATCAGTTCTTGGTGTCTTCAAAGGCTTTGTTTATCTCAGGGTTTTTTGTAATTTTGGCACTGGAATCTGTATCTGCTAAACATTCCTTTGCTGGCAGTTGGGGCAATGCTGCAATGGCATCCTCAGACCTTGTAGACTCTCTTTTCGGCAATGTGTTAACCCTTTCGCTCCTGGAAAACCACTGCAGCGGTTGTGAAACTGATGCTGTCATTCCTGCCAACAGCTTGATCGGTTAAGAGATAAGACTTCCTTTCTTATGGCCAGCCACTACAGTGGTTGTGGAACTCTGTAAACTAACTGACCCTGACATCTTGTTAATTGGCGGCTCATATCTGACTGCCTGGGTAACAGGATATGACAGGTGTTTTGATAAGAGGCAGGGTGTTTTGATAAGAGAGGTGTTTGATAGAATGTGCTTGATAGTATCCAAAATGCAAGAGAGTCAGTGACACTGAGAATCTGGTATAGTTTTACCGGGAGTTGAGATTACTTATACACTCGGTAAAGATGGAGGGAGACGGATCAGACAGTGACCAATTGTGTGATGATGAATTTTACCAGATGACTTTGATCTTATGGACTTAACAGGACAGCACAGGGCACAGCTTGCAAATGTGCTGACAGTCCCGACAGTGTGTTTAAAACCGCAATGAGTGCGAGAAGTGTAATGTGTAGTCGTTGCAACAATCGCAAAGACTGTTTCAAAGCTTGCCACACGCAGGTGACATGTGTGACATATGACACATTCTTTTGTGACATTTCACACAGACATGTGTGTGCTACACTTTGCAAACACAGTGTAATAGTGTGTAAGGATCTGTAATGACTGGTTGTTGTGACTGTTCTGAAATGTAATATCTACAAAAGGACAGTGGTACCTGATTGTACAGTGTTCAGCATGACCCCAGAACACAACAGAGAACATCAAGACAGTGACAATCTTCAAGGTCTAAGCAGTTATTCTGAATTGGGTTTAGCAGTGGACAGAAAGTTGCAAGTTTGAAACATTTGTGTTGTGCTGTTTGTTTGTTGTTTGTGTCATGGTATAATTAATCATCATCTGACAGTTCAGATATTGTGTGTCACCAAATGGACAGCAGAACATCCAAACACCATCAGAAACTTTGCCATAATACTGCTGCACTTAGTGATAATTTCCAGGGTTTAGTATACCTATTCTACAATGCTTCATCCCTGACAATGACAAAAGACCCACCTCACATTTCTTAGTGAATTCCTCCAGAAATCAGGAATGAAAGGAGCTGCTTTTTTTAGGGAACATAGGGATAAAGGGAGAATATTGTCATAGGTAGGCAGGACTGAAAAGGGTTAACGTGCTTGGCTCAGCGTTATATCAGCTTTCTCTCTCAGACAACAGAATGGTCAGATGAAGCTGACTGGTATTGAGCCAAAAGCCTTTGGTACATACACTGTTGCAGAAGCAAGGATAGTGTTTTTGTTTGTTTGTTTATTCTTTCAGTATAGCTTATCTGTCTTGCACTGTGACTTTAAGATTGCATCTATCCCTTTTAAGCACACTTGTCTTAGGGATGGTTTTCCCACATGTACCTACTGCAAATCTGATTTGTGTTCCTTTGAGTTTTAGAATAACTGACTTTGCAAAGTGGCTTAAGTTGGGTTAGATGGATTTGCAAAGTGGCTTAAGCTGGGTTCGATGGACCGTGCTCTTCAACAAAAGCACACTGCCTCAAGACCTGCTGGGAAGTGTCCAGTGGTACAGTAAATGCTTATATGTGTATTTATATGCATACCCAAATGTGTCTTGAAATACTGAATTCACAGTTGGGCCATTTTAAATGTCTGAAGTTGAGACTAATAATTCTGCATGAAGAATTCAGATATAGCAAAAATGTAATGGTTTTGGTGAAAAAGAAAAAAAGAAAGTTCTTTATCTGATGGTGACATATTGCATTATACTCTGTGTGGATGAAACTGAAATTCAATCTTTGTTGAAAATAACTTCAAACTGTTAATGTGGAGTGGCCATGCAAAGTGAATCAATCAGGGATTGTCTTTCTTTAGAGTAATCAAACATTCCAACTTGTATATTATGTTCTGATAAGATGAATACACATTTCTTTTGTATGTTAAAAAACTGAATCAGAACGTTTATTTCATGTAACAAAACAAGACAGGCGCAAAGGTTTGGCCCACTGGCCCTTGTCAAGTGTATTGAATAGACAACAAAGAAAAAAATGCACAAAGAATAAATGCATAAAACTTGGTGGTAAAAACAGTAGATAGCTTCCAAGAAGTGTCATTGAGCAGGAGAAAATGGCAGACATGGCAAAGGAAAAATTGACCCTTGGCATCCTTTGTCCCAGTGGTTAGGTCTTCGAACAACTGCCTGTGAGATGAGCTAGTTAGTAGTTGTTCTTTATGTTTCTTGCTTCGTGTGCCAGTCGAGATAGACAACACCATCTTCTCAGTGAGACGAGCTGGACAGCGAGTTGTTTTCTTCATGGAGCGACCTAGGTCTTTGCTCCTGGCCTCCAGAATGCTGGCCTCATGACAGACTATTTTGTGTGAACGTCGAAAGCTGCATGTCGCCTGTCTACAAGTCGACGTGTTCTCTGCATATTCGTATCGTCGAAGTGACACCATCTTTATCTGCTTGTCGTCACTATATACGAACATCTACTAGTGGATGTTCAAAACCACAAAGCTAAGGTAATGACAGATGGTCTGTATTGCCAGCACTTGCTCTGGGATTGAAGTGCACCACAAGGTACTACAGGATTTAGTCGTGTAACCTTCTGGTTTCATATTTTTCATTAACGACATTGTGCGACAGGTATCCACATCTGAAGGTCCCCACTAAACCCTGTAAGTTCACAGCCTGTTCTTTTCGCGCACCAATTTGCCTGCAACAGTCGCAACCTACAGAATAATTAAATTTTGTGCTCTGAACTACACTGATATGTTAAACAATGAATTGGTTGGCTACCATAAGTAGAAATAAAACTCTGTAAGTGGTCTTGACTCTTATTAAATTAGTGTGTGTTTTATTACATGACTGAAATTTCTTCTTTCTGGTCTTGTCAGTGTTTGTTAGAGAAACCATTGAAAGTGGAAACCGCAACATTGGGATGTGTCTGAAGAAGTACAGGAAAACAGATTACATATGCGTCAGTTGTTTCTTTCCCTTCACTTCATTCCAGCATACATATTTAAAGGTTATAAGCTTTTTACTTCTGCCTGCTTAGTGTCAGTTATATGAGTTAACATTGCAACGCTCAGATGATTCCAAATACACTAACGCCAGAAATGCCATGTGTTGGAAGGGTTAAATTAACCATAACACATGCCCTGTGCATAAACCTTGCATATTACCGAGGTTTTGAGATTTTACCTTTTTAACAGATCGAATGCTGTTCGTTTTCTGTGCGTTTGTTTGTTTGCGTTTTGGCGTTTGATATAATATGTATCCATCAAATTTTGTTCTATCTGACCTCAAAATACCCCTGAGCTTGATATCATTATTACGTCTGTATCGGCTGGGTGGTTCTTTAGATACAGCTTGATCCAAATGTGATGTTTTGTGTACAGTCTTAGCCTACAGCATAAATATTGGCTCATTTTATACTGTTTTTGCCTGAAAGACAAAAAGAGAGACCACACACACTAGCAGATTTCATTACCATGCAATCCACACTTCAAGAGGTACGATTATGAAGACAAAAATACATAGGAAGAGGATTCAAGAGAAATCAAACAAGAGCTGAAACCAGAACCACTCTTTCTACAGGCAGCCAACATGTGACCAAACTCAAACACCCAAAACAGAACACAGAGAGGTGCCTACTTGACGAAACTAAAATTATGACTATGGTGAGGGTGTTTGGACAGAAAAGAAACTGTTGATGAAGAAATATTATCGCAAACAAGACAATGGTTGAACTAATTCTTGGGCAACGATTGACTGAAGAACAACACTTACAAGCATGGTCAGTAGTTTATTACCTACCCATTCCAGTGACTGTCCAGGACATACGTCCCTTTCCAACAGCCATATACAGCCACTTCTCCTGTCTAGTTTGATCCAAACTTTATCATATTCCCTACCGTACCCGAGAGACGCTGAAGGAGAACATTTGTGACGTGCTGAAGATAGAAGCCACATGGGAGTTCATTTTTCCTTATGCTTCTGATGTGGTGATTGTTATAAAAAAGATATACCCAAGCTAAATGAACCAACGGTCTTTGCAAAACTTTTTCAAGAGCTTGCAGAGACAAATACTATCTCCATATCAACTTCAGCAAGGAATATTAGCATATTCACATCGTTAAAAACATCCAAATGACAGCATCTGTAACATGAGATAGTTCATGCGTATTCTTAAATATGCGTTTCTGCATGGTTAATAGTTGAGCACACTAAAATGTAACAAGTAGAAAATGTTGGTAGAAAGGAATAATGCACCTAGCACCTGAGACGAATATCTACGAATAGTGCATAAGTTTTTTTTAGCACTTTACAGGTGCGAACCTGAAAGTCCAACAAACACGTGCATTCTTGGGGCAGATAATGTGGACTTACTCAGTCATGAGCTACACAGGCAGAGCCGAAAGTCAACATGATGACAATATTGCGAAGACAAAAAAAGAATGTGAGACTAAGAAACAAGTTCGTTATTTCATGTGGGTCTGCATTTTCCAATCAGGACTGCTGTCCCAACTTTGCGATACCACTACACTATTTACCGACCTCCTGAAGAAGTAAAAACCTACAACTAGAGTGCAGAGATCCTCAACAGAAAGAGAAACAATACCTATGCGCTCGTTATCTCCATCCCAAGACACATTTTACACCTTTATGATCAGTCCAAGACGTATGTACTGAGAAATGAACAGTCAGATAAAGCCATTGGAGCTGTCTTGACATAGCAGCATGACAAGAGGCTGTTTCTTATGTTCTACGAAAGCTATAAGCTGTCAAGAGTTGAGCTGAGGAAAACTGTTCTGCTGTTGAAAAGCAATACGTACTAATCCTAGGGTAGGGAGAGGGGTGGTATGAGCAACTTTGCAAAATACCATTATGGGTAAGATTTGTGCCGTAGATCGATCATCAGCTACTTAGTAACATGAACTCCACAGGTTTAGTGAATGACTGAATAATGAGATGGGCCTTGTACCATCAGATTTTTTTTATTTAAAAAATGTAGCTATCAGAATATCACACAATAATGGTGCAGATTACCTTAGCTTGGCAAATGACCAAAATAATTTTTGTAGCTGCTTTTGATATGCTAGTAGAGCTCTGGGTGTTGGTATATGAGTGTGTGTATGTGTGTTGTGTGTGGGTATGTGTGTTTGTTTGTTTGTGTGTGTGTACGTGTGTGTGTGGTGTGTGTGTGTGTGTGTGTGTGTGTGTGTGTGTGTGTGTGTGTGTGTGTGTGTGTGCCTGTGTGTTTTGAGTTATCAAAAAACTTCGCAGTTTCTTTTTCATTGGTGGGGGTGTTAATGTCAGAAAGCAAATCCGTAACAGACAATTTAACTGATCCTTTCAGCATGGAAGATAATTGTCTTTATTTATATTGTAGACTTTTCCAGTTTTTTGTCTTTTTTTGTTTGCAGGTCTCATAGTACTTAGCTTGTTGCGCACATAGCTGACTGCATGGGGTACAGGGAGAAGGAAGAGAGAGAGAGAGAGAGAGAGAGGGAGGGAGAGAGAGAGTGAGAGAGAGGGAGAGAGGAAGAGAGAAGAGAGAGAGAGAGAGACTTCAGTCCTCAGCTGATTTATTCATATAGGCACAGCCCCTTAGAAGGGGGATGCACACAATTATGCCTTCTCAACACCATATACACATTATACTATGCAATAACAATATTTAGAATTTGAAATAATTGTGTTATATAAGTGCATAATAAATAAGCAAAAAGAACATACAAACATTCTATTCATATTCGAGCTTTGTCTCTTAGGAAAAATTAATTCTAAAAGAGACTCAAGAAATTGCTGTCTCTGTAAATATAAGCGTTTTGTGTAGAAATAAAGGTAAAGTTCGAACAACTTTAGTGGCAGTTGATAACATCATATAGTGAATTTAAATACGGAGGGAGCTTTATAACATTTTGAGCTATTTCTCATGAACAGAATGAAGCTGCTGGACAACATAATATAAAATGCACTTTATCTTCTTTTGATATTTTTGCACAATGGACATAATAGAGCACTATCATTATGTGCTCTGTATCTGAAATAATGAACCGTGACTTCTGATATATCTAACCTAAATCATGTAATTGTATATTTTAGATGTATGTCCTTGTATATTTTAGATGTCTGTCCATATCTATCTCTGAATATGGTTTCAAATGATGTATACAAGAAAACGTTCTGTAGATGTTATACCTCTCGCTATTTTGAGTATGTTCGTTCGATTTCTGTCAACTTCAGTCAGCTAAACGTTGATGAAAGAGACGAATGAATTGATTCAATCTGCCAACACCTTGACAGAATCGTCCAACACCAAAACCGTATTTAAACAAGCAAATACATACATTAGATACCCGGTTTTGCTTATTTTTAGCACCTAAATCATGTAACATACTGTATGCTTTTCGTGGAATTCTGTTATCTTACGGAGTAAGGTGGTCAGTACCTACAATGTTTCTTGGGGTAAGCATTTTGACTTTGGTGCCCTTCTCTATATTCCATGCTACTTTACCTTCAACATTTTTTCTGACAACAGCATTTTCTCTCACATTCAACAGAAATAATTCCAAACTCATTTTTGAGAGACATATCTTTCTTATTTAAATTGATAGTACATGTACAATTCAAATGTGCTGATTCCACATTGCCCTAATGCTCTGTTGCTGACTCGTCAGTCACATCATTTGTCATTAATTCCATCTAGTTGATTCACTGATTGAATTTTGAATTCCCTCTTAGATAATAAAAGAACACAGTCCTGATTTAAATTTTGAGCATTGCACACAATAGAGCAGTTCATGTAAGCATTTAAGGAATTCCTTTCTGAAGCGCCTGCCCGTCAAACAATACATATAAAAATTCAATGAGTGATCGAAATAAGCAATACAGAGAAGAGTGTGGTGCAGGAAATGACGAAAAGCCAGATTGTGTATATCAGCTGAATCAGTAATGTCAGGAGTTGCAAACGTTACAATATTCTGAATACCAACAGGTAAAGTCAAGAAAATGTAGGAGGCAGCAAATTCTTCACCAGCTTCCTTCACTGATGTTTTTAACTTCAGTACAAGCACTACATTACTGATCATCAGACAGATGAAAGGCAGCACAGGATTCGCAAGTACCACGATTTTGATAAACTTATTGACCAGAAAGTCATAGTACTGTTTATTTTTAAGTGTACAAATCCCACCTGAAACTTTTAGTCCGTAGAAAAAATGAATGTGAACCATGCTGATAAAGACGATGACTCTCAAGACGACACCCAGGATCTCTTTGGTGTGCATACCACGTTCACATGATATGGCCACACTAACGAGACGGCTCTTTGTGTTACCATCATCACCAAAATCCAAGCAGAAGATGTGTTTAAGATGAAAAACTCGACCTTAGACACAACATCATGAACTGCAAAAGGCCGGACGACTTTCGTAGTAATATTGATCCTCTGAAGTGGTCCGCCGATGTTAACACATAGATCAGCCACATCCAGGCACAGGAAATAACGGTCCAAGGCAGAACGGTTGGCTTGAAGTCGAAGGATAATGACGATAGTCATGACGTTACCAAACAAACCCAGAATAAAAGTAATAGGCAGAAAGATAGTATGGATCCATGTTGTATGCCAAACAAATATTAAAGAGTAAAAAAGTCTGTATTGTTGACAAGAAAAGAAAGATCATCCGTCGTGATACTGGACACATTCATGATCAAGTTGTTGATTTCATCTTGTCCACTATGAGTGCGAAATGTATGGCATATGTCTGGAAGGGGGTAATTTTAAACAATCATTTTAGCAATATATTTAAGATTTATATGAAATGAATCAATGAGAAGATAGACTGCTTAACTTTAAGCAAAATACAACATAACATGCTTTTCAATCATCCTATACTTCGGTGCAGCGTCATCAGGTTCCTTTCGAAATCATATACGTTTTTTTGGTGACAAACATTCATTTTTGCACATGAATGCAGACAAGCAAACAAGGATGATACTATCTTTTCGTTTGATTATTGGGTTGTTTTGTTTCCCCGTCGAAATCACGGTGCAACATGACATCACAATAAAACACGATGCGGTATCACAAAACAGTAAAACAGAATGAAATTTCAAGGCAATTACTCACGTAGGCATGGGCACACAGACACATAAACACACATGTACACACACACACACACACACACACACACACACACACACACACACACACACACACACACACACACACACACATACATATATATATATATATATATATATTGTGTGTGTGTGTGTGTATATATAATTATTATTAATATATATATAATATAATATATATATATAATATAATATAATATAATATAATATAATATAATATAATATAATATATAATATAATATAATATAATATAATATAATATAATTATAATATAATATAATATAATATAATATAATATAATATAATATAATATAATATAATATAATATAATATAATATAATATAATATAATATAATATAATATAATATAATATAATATAATATAATATAATATAATATAATATTATATTATATATATTATATATAATAATATAATATAATATAACATAATATAATATAATATAATATAATATAACATAATATAATATAATAAATATATATAATATATATAAAATAAATAGAATAATAGAATAGAATAAGAATAGAATAGAAGAATAGAATAGAATATATAATATAATATAATATAATATAACATAATATAACATAACATAATATATGTATACACACACACACACACACACACAATATATATATATATATATATATATATATATATATATATATATATTTATATTGACAGAGACAGAGACAGAGAATACAAAATTCAGACAAAGTACGATAATATTTCGACACGACATAATCGGCACCAGTCTATTACATATAATACTGAAAAAGAGTTCTCTTTCGAAGGAAATCTCGATGACAGTGCACATATTTCCATATACAACTGATTATTTTGACATTGTCTATCACATCAACTCATCATTAGGTGCCCTGCCGCATGGTGTTGGCAATCATGGACTTCCATCTGTCTCTATTTCTTGTTGCCCCAAGCATCTCCCCCACCCTTCTCGTCTTCAGCCACTCTGCAAGTCCGTCTAGCATTTTCTCCCTGGGTCTACCTAGTGCTCTCTTTCCCTCCAGCTTTCCCGTTGTCACCAGGTACTCCAAATCCCCCTTCCTCATAAAATGGCCTATAAATGTTGCCTGTCTTTTCCTAATCTTCCTTATGAACGATCTACTTGTGTCTGCTTCCATCAAGACTGTCTCGTTTGTTTTCTTTGCTGTCCATGGAATTCTCAACATTCTTCTTAGAAACCACATCTCGGCTGCCTCAATCTTGTTTTGGCTTTGCTTGTTGACTGTCCACGCCTCACATCCGTACAACAGTATTGATTCTATATAACATTCAAGAACTCTCTTCCTGATGTTATTTGATAGGCATTTGTTGGTAAGAATGCTTGTCATCTTCTTGAATGATGTTTTGGCTTGGCCGATTCTGCCGGTTATTTCTGATGTGCATCTGCCGTCTGATGAAATGATCGTTCCCAGGTATTTAAACTTATTAACCTGTGTCAAGGTTGTGCCGTTTGCTGTTGTTTTGCATGAGGGGATTTCATGTTTTTTATGATCACCATGACTTCAGTCTTCCTGCTGTTTAGTACCAGCCCTTACCTTTGCTTCCTATTTCTAGTATATTCACAAGGTTTTGTAGGTCCCTTTCATTTTCTGCAATTAACACGGTGTCATCTGCGTATCGACTGATGTTTATCATTTTCCCTCCAACCTTTAATCCAGGGTCTTCTTCTAGGTTTCTCATGATGTTTTCGCTGTAAAGTGAAAACAGATCTGGTGACAAAACACAACCCTGTCTGACTCCTCTTTTTATGATGTTTTGGAAAGAGCTTATATTGTTTTCTATTCTCATTGCAGCTGTTTGTTCCCAGTACATATTTCTGATTATTCGTAGATCTTTTCCATCAACATTGAGTCTCTCCAGTTGGTTGATCAATTCTTCATGTCTTACCCGATCGAAAGCCTTGGTATAGTCAACAAAGCATAAAGAAATCCGTATTCGTCTCAACTGGCCTCTCTATGATAGTTCTTAGGATGTATATGGCCCTAATATTTCCTTTCCGTTCCACAAATCCACACTGTTCTTCTGCTATTTCTTTTTTGATTGTATTCCTTGTCCTCATCATGATTATTCTTAACAGGGTTTTTGTCACATGTTCGCATTCTATACCCCTGTCTTCTTGGGAAGTGCAATGAAAATTGATTTTGACATATCTTTGGGGATTTTTCCAGTGTCGTAAATTTCATTTAGGAGGACTGTTATTTTTTCTATGCCAAATTCCTCCAAGGTTCAATCATCTCTGTAATAATGTTGTCTGGTCCTGGGGTTTTCCTGGTTTCATCTTTTTCAGTGCTGCTCTAACTTCATCTTTCATTATGGGTGGTCCTTCAAAGTTCTTTTTTAATAATGTGTTCTTCGTTTCTGTCATCCTCAAAAAGGTCTTTAATGTACTCTCCCCATTGTCTAATATTTTGTCTTTTTCCATGATAAGCGTGACATCTTTCGATTTTAAGCAACCAGTTGATGTGCATGTATTTTTTCCTGTGGACAATTTCTTCAATTCGTCTGTACATACCTGAGGATCCGTTTTATGTCGGTCTTCTATTCTTTGCATTTTGTTTTCAGCCAAGCTTCCTTAATTTCATTGCATCTATCCTGATTTTTTTGTTTATCTTCCTGTATGTCTCCTCGTTTCTCTTTGCCTTCCTCCTTTCCTCCCTCAAGCCCAAAATTTCATTAGTCATCCAGCTCATTTTTGCTTTTCTATCCGCCTTAGTGATTTCTTCACAAGCCTCATTTATCGAATTTCTCAGCTTTGTCCATTGTTCCTCACTGTCACTAACGTCTTCCAAAGCACCGAATTTGTTTTGAACATGTACATTAAATTTTTGACGTATCACGTCATCTGTCTTCAAGAGTCCAAGGTTTAGTTTGATGCTGCTTTTGGTCTGTTTCCTTTTCCTTAATTTCAGCCTAAACCTTCCCACTACAGGATTGTGGTCACTGTTGCAGTCTGCGCCTGGTAGTGGTTTTTGCTGACAGTAAAGAATTTCTAAATCTTTTGTTGATCAGGATGTAGTCAATCAGAGTTTTGGTATTATCTCCTGGACTCAGCCAAGTCCATTTTCTTCTATTAGGCTGCTCAAACCAGGTGTTTCCTACTATGAACTAATTCATCTGTGCCCATTCTACAATGGAAGGCAAGGGGAAACCACCATCGTAGTTTCCCCAGGACAATTATTGACAGAAAAAAGATAGAAAATGAAGATGACGACGCGAATAGGTGCTCCTGTGGAGCACCTTCGTCCGGTAGGAATTGTCATGCGGCTCAGGCGACACCAGACCGTCAACCAGCTACTGCGACCAATCCCAAACCCAAACTCAAACTTAGAAACATCAAAATAGCAGCATGAAACATCAGAACACTGTTGCAGAAGGGAAAATTAGACAACATTAAAATAGAGATGGAAAGGCTTAACATTAGTATTTTAGGATTAGGGGAAGTGAGATGGAAGAGGGCAGGCATGATAATATCAGGAGAATACACAGTGATATACTCTGGTGTAATTCACATGAAAGGGGAGTTAGGCATCATAATGGCCAAAGACAAATCAAAAGCAGTTAAGGGATTACTGGGCTGTGTCCGACAGAGTTTTGCTTGTCAAACTGGAGGCAAACCATTTGATATCAACATCATTCAGGAAGACATCGACAACTTCTACGAAGTATTAGAGATGGCCAAGGTCCAATGTAAATCACAAGAAGTTACAGTCATAATGGGAGATTTTAAGGCTAAAGTCGGACAGGATAGGGTGGAAGATATAGTTGGACCTCATGGCCTTGGTACACAAAATGAAAGGGGAGAGAAACTTGTAGAATGGGCACAGATGAATGAAATAACATCAACTACATCATGAAAAAAAAAAGAAAAAAAAGAAAAAACAAAAAAAACATACACGCTTTTATATGCAATTGCTGGGAATAAACAAACAAAACATATAACACACACTCAGAAAACAAACAATCAAACAAACAAACAAACGAACAAACAAACAAACAAAATAATTATAAGAAAAGCAGTTTTCAATTTACTCAGAAGTAGCCGAACTTCGAAGACTGTCTTATGTGAAAACAACCGCAAGCCAAGTACTGGGATTGTGATTACACACGATATGATAAAACAATGTATTTTAATGTGAACATATACGCTATGATATTGTACAAACCAAACAAATGCCCATTTTTATTTCTTTGTAACAGTATAGATTTCATTTGTTATTAGAATAAATCATATATGGAACAATTAGACAATTCTGAAAAAAAGCAGACTTACGCATGGAATTGGAAAATCACACAAATCAACCAACCAACAACCAAACACCAAACGAACAAACAAACATACAAACAAGCAAAACAAACAAACAGGCAAACAAACAACAAGCGAACAAACAAACAAACAGACGAACGAACAAACAAACAAACAAACAAAAACAAACAAACAAACAAGCAAACAAATCGACAGGGTTAACAAAAATATACAAATCAGTATTGTTTTTTGATGTGTGTGTGTGCGCGCGCGTGTGTGTCTCGTGTGCTTTGTGTGTGTGCGTGTGTGTGTGTGTGTGTGTGTGTGTGTGTGTTTTGTGTGTGTGTGTGTGTGTGTGTGTGTGTGTTGTGTGTGTGTGTGTGTGTGTGTGTGTGTGTGTGTGTGTGTGTGTGTGTGTGTGTGTGTGTGTGTGTGTGTGTGTGTGTGTGTGTGTGTGTGTGTGTGTGTGTTGTGTGGTGTGTGTGGTGTGTGTTTGTGTGCGGGTGTGTGAGTGATGTGTTGTGTTCGTTGGTTATTCTGTTAAGTCTATTAATAATAATGCGCGTTTGAGGAGTGTGTGTGTTGTGTGTGTGTTGTGTGTGTGTGTGTGTGTGTGTGTGTGTTCGTGAGTGTATGTGTGTGTGTGTGTGTGTGTGTGTGCATGTGCGTGTGCGGAAGCGCGCGTGCGAATGTGTGTACGCGTCTGCGTCTTTATGATGCAAGGATGCTTTGTTATCACTGAGCAAATTAAGGCGTTAGAGGTGTGTCATCCCATACAAAAATAATTTCCTGATAGGAACTGTGTATCTAGCTGTACTTAATGAAACACGTCAGTTATAAAAAAAAACGCAGGGCTGGACTGAGCACACTCATCGATCATTGTCACAGAGTCATATGGTCAATAAGAACTGCTGAAAAGTGTGTTCGCATTGTTGCTCATAAACTTTCTGTCGTTATTTTCTATGTTCTTGTTCACAAAACGTGTTTAAATACAGGTAACAAAGAAGAAATGCCAGTATTAGCTGTCATCACAGCCACTTAAATTCTAGATATTTCCAATCACTGACAAAGCTGGGGTAGATAGATAATACGCAAGAACAGTGCTTTTTTTCTGTAAATATCTCGCATACGTGTTCTTCATTAGTTGTTTGTTTTCACATAGAGGAAAAGGCATGTACTCGTATCTTCAAGTTTTGCCAGCAAAGGTTCAAGTGAAAGCAGTAATCACCGTTAAAGAATTGTTTGATGATATTGGTATTGCTGTCTGGTTCCATCATATTAACATTTAAAAAAATGACATTTAGTTATCATCACAATTATATGACTCCATTACATGTTAATCATCCAATGTTATGCATTTATGATGAATAATAACACTATTAATGTATGCTATACGCCACTGCATTTTTGTCATCATTTTGATATAAACTGATGTGTGCCTGTTATGTGCTTTTAAGGCTTGAGTTCATATTGTAAAATATGCACACGAATGAGGAGAATAAAGACATTTCTTGAAAAAAAAAAAAAGGTTTATCTATTACTTGATTTGTGGAATTATCGTTGAATTCATTAGTCATTGATTTAATTGGTTAACTGATCGACCGATCAATTCATTGATTGCTAAATGGACGGAATGATTGATCGATTGATCCAGTGATCCAATGATTGGTTTCTGATTAGGTGCTTGAGCAGGAGAGCGATCAATATGAAACTGATCAAATTGGCCGGTGAATTCGTTGATTAGCTGATTTATAGGTGAGGAATTTCATTGGATCACTAATTGGTGCTGAAATTGTTGATTATTTCACTAATGTGGTTTGTATAGTAAACAGAACGACTGAGCGGTGGAAAATGGACTGACTGGGCGATCATTTGCCACAGTATAACGAATGTACTAAGAAGTCGTTTAATTTGATTGATAAAGTGAAGTGATTATTTCTCAAGATTAACTGATCAACTGTTGATCAACTGTACGACTGTGTCAGCTGATTCGATGACCTGCCCTTGACCTCCAGACACACTTTGACACTAAAGCAGTTAAGCACCAGCGTGACCTCACCCATCTATGTTGGTGTGTACTGTTGGCCCAAAGGTTCATCAGATCGAGCAGACCGATCTGCTTTCGGGGATGAACGGACAGGTTCCTCTGCTCCTTCCTGCCAAGGGTTGTTCGTGTTCACATCAGCTGTACTTAATTAAACTGGTGGGATCGGGCAGCCCTTTGCAGTGCGATCATTCTGGGCTTCTACATTGACAGTGTGCATGTGTGTTTTTCTGTTGTGTCTGAATGATTCAGTTGTGGAGTGTCAGATTGGTTCAGTGTTTGACTATTAGGTTAATACAGTTATCTTTGTGTGTGTGTGTGTGTGTGTGTGTGTGTGTGTGTGTGTGTGTGTGTGAGCATGAGTATGTCTATAGAAGTGTGTGTAGGCGTGTGTGCTTCCAATGATATGCTTATGTATCTCGTTATTATTACTATAATTATTATTATTATTATGATTATTATTATTATTATTATTATATTGTGTTTTTTTATATTATATTGTTATTAATATTATTGTTATATTATTACTATATTATTATTTGTTATTATTATTATTATTATTTTTACGTAGTGCATGCTGAAAACTGAATTTCTGTACCACGTGTATAGAAAATAAACAAGACTTGATTCTTGAGTCTTGACAAAGCACAACCGTGGAGGACGAGTTGATGGGGCATGAAAGAGGAGATGTGTGGACTCCAACAGCAGAACCAGGTCCTGCAGAAGCAGAATTGGGAACTGACTGAGTGGTTGGAGGAGGCAGAGAATAAGTCGGAAGATGGAAAACCATAGCGAAATAATCTGATCTTTTGCGGTCTGACCCGTAAAGTCAATGACACACGTGCTGAATGTGAAGACCTGGTGAAGGACGTCGTTATTGGTAAATTAGAACTTGCAACAGACTTAGATTTCGTTTTAATTGAAAGGCAGACTCTCCTGTCACTGCCAGATGTGGGTGTTGTTTTTTTTTTTTCGTAAGCATAAGGTGGCCGTGTTGAAAGTGAAACGTAACCTTCAAGGCACCAACATTTTCGATGGTGAAGACTTTACAACAACTGTGAGAGACTTAAGAAAATAGAAAATAAATTTACCTATCATCTTAAGAAGGCACGGAGTGAGGGAAAACGTGCCAAATGGGATTCAGACACTTGTTTATCGAAGACAAGTTGCAGTGAGATTGGTTTTTGTCCAGCCAAAAACGGCTATAAGGTGTGTATCAAAACAGGGAACAATTGACTGCGAGACACTAGTGTTCGCATCAAGTTTTCGCTGTTTTTAGAATGTTAGAAAAGTTCCGTCGTGCATTGTTGTGTATTTGATTAAGAATCTTTCTGTAAAGCTCGACGTGAATCTAAAGAAAAAGAAAGAAACAATACAATGATGCTTTGCTGACAGGGCTGCTTAAGTCTGTGTGGAGTCAAAAAGCTTTCTCGGCTTTAATGCGAACAAGATCAAAGAAAGCAGAACCAGTAAATCGTATCGGTGTGGATAACCGATTTTATCATTAAAAAAAAACTGCTAAAAAGGAACATTGATTCTGACAAAGAACCAGTACATGGAAACGAAGATGTTATAGATAATGATAATGTAATTAATTCCAATTCGAAGGAAGAAAGTTTGCTTGTTTTGAAAAAAAAAGTAAAGCTGCTGGTCCAGAAAGAATCATTGGTGAAATGATAAAACGTGTTAGCAAATTTGATACGATTATAACATTTTTGTACAATTTTAAAAGTCTGTATTGATTGGGGGGGGGGGGGTTCTCCTGAAAATTGGTCAATAGGTATTGTCCTTCCATTATATAAGAAAAGTGATGCCAATTATGCTAATGATTATAGAGGCATTTCGATTTCAAATGTAAGTAGCAAACTGTACAGTACTAACATTAACAGGAGACTGTGGGAATGGTAGAGGAGAATATGATCACCAGGTAATAGCAAGCTGGGTTTAAAAACAATTGGTGGTGGTCTGTCTGGTTCGACATTGACAACTATGTGCAGGGGTGAACTCGAAAATGACTGTGGAGTCCAAGGTGGCAACGGCAAAGACGACCTCAGTGGGGGAAGGGAAACTGACCTGGAGGTTTGGGAGCTTCTTCGGCTGCCGTCCTTTGTGCACCCGTCTCAGTGATGCTGTCAGATCGGTTGTCTTCAAATGTCTCTGCTGCTTCGCGCGTCAGGGCATGCCATCCAGTTCGATCCTGCCAGCACTCTTCAAGCTGCTTGGGGGCCATTTCGGAGTGGGTGATGTTGGCCTTGATGCAGTCTTCGAAACGTTTAAAAGGTCTACCCTGATTTCTCTTTCCCTTACAGAGCTCGCCATAGAGGAATTGCTTTGGGATTCTGTCATTGTTCGTCCAGATGACATGCCCTATCCATCTAAGATGGGCTTTAGGTTCATAGCTTCGATGCTAGTGTTTTCTGCGTGGTCCAGGACCTTAAGGTTTGTGGTCATGTCCTGCTATTTGATGCCCAAGATTGAGAGCAAGCTTAGCATGTGAAAGCGCTGCAACAGTTTGATGTGCCTTCTATACAGGGTCTAGGTCTCACATCCATACAGAAGGCTGATGAGGACAGCTGTGTTATAGATCTTGAGCTTGGTGGACATCTGGATATTGTGTTGATTTAGTACACGAGCTCGCAGTCTGCCCAGGTCTTGGCTTGCCTTGTATATTCTGGCGTTGATCTCTTTGCTGAGGGAGCCGTCGTTGGAAATGAAATCGCGGACATAATTGTATTCCTCCACAGTCTTCAGCTCTGTTCCCTTCAAGGAAACTGATGGATGGCAATCTGTTGTGGGAGGGCTGGGCTGAAACAGCACTTGTGTTTTCCTGAGGCTGATGGTAAAGCAAAACACTTGGGATGTTTCAACAAACTTGTTGACATTGAGCAGGAGGACAGATTCCGAGTGTGCCGTGAGGGCACAGTCTGGCAAAGAGGGCCTTCAGGATCAGTTTCTCGATCGTCTTGATTTTTGCATTGAGGCGACGGAGGTCAAAGAGAGACCCGTCTAGTCTATACCTGATGTACACTCCATCCTCTTTGTCTCTGACAGCGTGGCTGAGAACGCAGGTAAAGAAGAGGTTGAACAGAACTGGTAGTAGGACACACCCCTGCTTCACACCATCGGAGATCTCAAAGATCTTAGACACCTCTCCACCAGAAGTACCACACTAGTCATACTGTCATATAACAGACGGACCAGGGTCACTAACTTTCTGGGACAGCCAAGTTTCTAAATGAAATATATCTATATCTATCTATCTATCTATCTATCTATCTATCTATCTATCTATCTATCTATCTATCTATCTGTCTATCTATCTATCTATCTGTCTGTCTATCTATCTATCTGTCTATCTATCTATCTATCTATCTATCTATCTATCTATCTATCTATCTGTCTGTCTGTCTGTCTGTCTATCTATCTATCTAATATCTATCTATAATATATATATATATATATATATGTATGTGTGTGTGTGTGTGTGTGTGTGTGTGTGTGTGTGTGTGTGTGCGTATGCCACCAACATCGTCATCGGTATCATTACCATCATTATTACGTTATCATCTAATTGTTGGAGGATTTGTTTGTAAAAAGAGACATTTTTTTTTCTAAAAGATAAACGGTAAGATGAAATATGTTATCATTCTATCATGGCTAGTCTCAGTTGAAAGATTTATTTTCGTGAAAGTCTACAGGCACAATTAATTCTGTCACTTTTGAATTAAGCGTCTTTTTGTTTGAGTGCTGATTTATTCTTTTAACTATGCCTGAGACTGATATAACATTGGGGGAAAAGAAAACAAACCTTTTTCTATACAGTAAGGTTAGAATTCATGACATATACAGCATGTATTCGAGTTTGATAACCGTATCTTTTGTCAGGTAAATCTTGTGTAAAATATAAAATATTCATTTCATTATTCTGCCTCTGTCACCACTTCTGCATCGCCGCAGGACTTTGTCATAACTGTTAATTGAATGCATTGTTGTTCCAGCTTGGATATACGCCTGACCAGCAGATGGAATATTTAAAGTAGTGTGAAGGGGATGTGCAATCCCCTACCCGCTCTGAAATACGAAGTTCCACAGGTGCACTGAGTGCCACAAGCAGAACGGCCTAATAAGATGCAACCTTGTTGTTTGGAGTATGTGTTTACAAGCCTCTGGCAGAGGGCGATGCTAGAACATCTCTAGCCATGATTCTGCACGTAGGCATTTGTGGGGGAGTTAGTCGTCCACCATAAACCTGAGGCAGATGCGGTATTCGTGTTTTTCCACACCGACAGAACAGCCCTTCCAGGGACATCACTGTTCTTCCCAAACACAGAGAGAGAGAGAGAGAGAGAGAGAGAGAGAGAGAGAGAGAGAGAGAGAGAGAGAGAGAGAGAGGATAAAAGAAACATTTAAACAAAGCCTGTCTGGCAGACAACTTTGTCATCTTAACCATAAAACAAATTACAAGCATCATAAAATGTATAGAAACCCTTCTCGAAAAAGATTAAAAAAGTAAAATCCATCGGAGTAACTTTTAACAAAAGACAGTCCTGGAAGCCACAACTGAACAAAAATGGTATCACCAGACTTAAGTTAGCAATCCTCAGAAAACTGGGGAGTACCACATGGACAGCAAACGAAAAGATGCTGAAAACAATCTATGAGGGAACAATCAGATTCCAACTCCTAATATATTTTCACTGCATTGTTAGTCTCAGCCAACCTGCAGGCTTTTGGCAAAGCACAAAACTAGAACCTCAGACTTATTACTAATGTAATTTGATCTCCGCCTAACTGAAAAGATTGAGATACAAATTCAACAGAGATTTAAGGGAAGCGAAATTGGCTGCACAATAAACCGTTTGAACATATTGATTTGACGTGCATTTTGCATATCCACAACTGGTATAAATATGTCGGAAATGACATTTCGTTTAGTGCATTAAAAGCCTGGGTACTAGACTATGTGTGGAAGCAGTCGATTGATGGTACTGTGACTACTTTCTCTTGTGGTTGGTTCCAATCTGTTAATGCGTTTACGGAAAAGTAAACTGCTTTATTATTTAAAACAGCTGTTGGAGATCTTAAGCGTTATGGCGTTGTAAACTGACACTTTGGTAATAAAGTTTTTCTTGATACTCATGGCATGTGTCTTTGGTTCTACTGTACCTGTTTCCTGTCCGCTACTGTGAAGAAAATATGGACAGGAATAGTCGGCACAAGCCTCTCAACTATTTTGTAGCGTTAAAATCAGACAGAGGTAGAGTCTTCGATCTGTAAATTGGCCAGTTGGAGATCTTGGTAAATTTGGGTTATGAAGCAGTTGCCTTCTGAACAAGTGACGATACAATAAGCCAACAAAGCTTTAGTATTTTAGAGCTGAACACATGTCAATTTAACACATGAAAACATGCTACCTCTGGTTCTTTTCTTGTCCATTTTCATCTTGTGATGATATTTACACAATTGCAAGCTGCAGCAACGGGATGTAAATCTGCCAGAAACTTAAGCAAAAGCTCGGCTGTGTCTAATCTCCTAAATATGTTGGTCGTGATTATGCCATGATAAAATACATCTTACAGCTTACGGGTCCCCAGGTCACCGAGTCGCTGAACACTGTACAAAGTAGCTGCATCAGCTGCCTCCATTTCCCCAGTGTGGATGACTGCATACATTGTGGGAAAGTTTTATCTGTCCACTATGCAATGGCATCTCCGTTTTTTTTTCTCTCTCTAAATTTTCTTATTGCATTGTTTTCTGGAGGATGCTTTTCGAGAGTTCACTGGCTACTGTTACGAGACTATATCTGCTGTCTTAAGAAAAATAAACCTGAGATGGCATATATTGTCATGTAACCAGTAGACTGGCTTTATGATCATGTCACAGCATAAGCTTGTTAACATTAAAGAGGACACGAACATCCTTGAAGCTACACCCTCTCTCCTCTATTGAAACTATCCAGTCTATTTTATCATCCTTGAGTTCATACAAAACATAAACTACTGGGACCATTCTAAAGCCACCAAGATTGATCACTTGCGTCAGTCATAATAACCATTTGGAACTGCTAGGAGCCAATACATGGTGGGTTTGCTGTTTGTGTCTGTTTGATGTTATGATTCTACGAAAGTGACAGAAAAGCTGCAGGGAAACAAGTTTTAAATCTAAGAATATGTGGACGCTGAGTCTACTACCAATAATTATGTTCACATTGATAATGAAAATAATAGTAAAGCTCATCTGTATGTTTTCAGACACGAAGTGCCTTACAGTAGCAAATACACAACTATTGAACATATACATCGTAATGACAAGTCAATCGTTAGATGGTACTTTTTGTGTAAAAGTTAAAACAATGAAGACAAAAGATCACTGTAATCTATTCACAGATCCAGAGATCGACGCGAGAGAGAAGGATAAAAATGGTGTAGAACAAAACAACTGTACACATATACACACAATAACAAAAAGAATTAAAAACAAGAAAAGAAACAAAAACAAACCAAACGTAGACAAGTGGCCAGTGAGACATTAAAGCAAACAAACAAGAAAACAAACAAACAGACAAACAAACAACACATACGGGAATTCATAATTAACCCAACGTTATGTCATGAATTGTAAACAAGTACTAGCAGCAACAATAAATTTAAACACATCGAGTATGCACACTCTCAGTCACACACGCTCGTAACCTACCCCCATCCCTCCCTACACACACGTACACACACACACACACACCACACACACACACACACACACACACACACACGCACGCACGCACGCACGCACACACACACACACACACACTCATCCTTCCACGCACACAATTAAACTTCAATACATAGGTCTCCAAGTGCAGCATTTGAAAGACACTGGTTTGGAGTTAACCCTTCGACTCCCGCACCCTACCCACCAGCATCCTTCATCGTCAACCATATTAGCAAAGCAAAAACTTATCTCTTTGACTCACTCACCCTATCCATCATCTTCTTGCAGGAACCTGGTGGATAGGGTGAGCGAATGAAAGGGGTACATTTTTTGCAGCTGGTGGATAATGTGCGGGGTGCCAAAGGGTTAAGGGGCTCTGGACAGGAGTAGTACCGTCGATCTTTGCCAGCTGCATTAAAGGATGGACGGAAACACTGGTCCCCATTTGTCTCCTAAAGCTGTCACGGCTGGCTCCAAGTGTCACGCCATGTACAGCACCAAAGCGGGTGGGCTAAACAATGCGATTGGGTAATTTCATTATGGTGTCACTGGTCAGACGACCTTCTCAAGGAAGTCAACAATCAGGGTAGAGGGCTTCCTAGGAGTTCAACAGCCTCATGTTCATAGCCAGGACAAGCCACATGATGGAGAGAGGATGTCAACCTGGACTAAATTCCTCACAGGCTTATTGCATGCTACTGAAGAATCCTCTGCAGTGTGTGTGTGTGTGTTAATGTGTGTGTGTGTGTGTGTGTGTGTGTGTGTGTGTGTGCGTGCGCGCGTGTGTGTTAATGTGTGTGTTTGTGTGTTTGTGTTAATGTGTGTGTGTATGTGTGTGTGTGTGTGTGTGTGTGTGTGTGTGTGTGTGTGTGTGTGTGTGTGTGTGTGTGTGTGTGTGTATTCGTGTGTTTTTGCGTGTGTGTGTGTGTTTGTGTTTGTTTGTGTTTGTGTGTGTGAGAAAGAGGAGAGAGAGAGAGAGAGAGAGAGAGAGAGAGAGAGAGAGAGAGAGAGACAGACAGACAGACAGACAGACAGACAGACAGACAGGACAAAGAGAGACAGAGCCAGAGAGACAGAGAGAGACATAAAGAGACAGAGGATAACAACGTAGGTCAAAGGTCACATGATCATTTGTCCGAGTGCACACTAGCGTGCGTTTTACAGTTTATCAAGCGATGTTAATACAAAGTTTTGTTGGGTTCCCTCAAACTATGGAATTACGTTTCTGATAAATATATATAGTACACCAGAACACCAGAATGCTACCACCACACAACGACTGAGGTTATAAATTATTGGCAAATATACGATGACACCAACACATACACAGAAAAGCTGGCATGCACAATTACCCAGCACTACGTTACCCGTATCTCACCAAAGTTGGAGAATGACATAGCCCTTTGCTGTGCGTGCTACCCTCTAAACTGATCCAGTCTCTTGTACATTTCATACATACAAAACCCCATGAACCAGAAAAAACACGAAAGAAGAATAAGAACGCGTATTTAATTTAATACACCAAGACAAGACAGACGCAAATTTTCGGCCAAATGGCCTTTGTCAAGCGTACGATTACAAACAAACAAACACCAGATACAAAAATTTGGAGAAAAAGACTGAAACTTCCCTGCTGCTGGGTTCAGTGTGAGAAAAGGAATCACGTTTGCTTGAACGCAGGCAGTCACACTTGTTTTGGATTTGGTAGTACAAAACCACAGTCGGGAGCCGTTTTGCACTTTTCTCTTTATTTTTCCTTGGTGGGGGTGGGTGGGGGGTTAAGACATGATACATCTTGGCACCAGTTGAATAATCTTGTACAGGACTGACCTATCTGCAATTGATATATCGAGCCACATCACACTGAGGCTTATAGATAGGTAGGTAGGTAGGTATGTATGTAGGTAGGTAGGTATGTAAGTAGGTAGGTAGGTAGGTAGGTATGTAGGTAGGTAGGTATGTAAGTAGGTAGGTAGGTAGGTAGGTAATAGATAGATAGACAGACAGACAGACAGATAAACAGATATATAGATAGACAATAGATAGATAGATAGATGGACAGACAGACAGATAGCTAGCTAGCTATCTAGGTAGCTAGATAGATAGATAGATGGATAGATAGACAGATATATATATATGTTTAGATAGATATATAGATAGATAGATAGATAGATAGATAGATAGATAGACAGACAGATACACAGACGGGCAGACAGACAGACAGGCAGATAAAAAGATATACCATATCTCCACTTTAAAAATGGACATCACATTCTCAATCACTTGGCTTTGCCACTCTCTTTGTGACAGAAGAACACGTTGAAATCACAGAGTACAGAATGGAACAATGAGAGTGATCTTTGAAATAATAAAGATACTCCTAATGAAACCATGCCGCATCTGCTCAAATTTCTATTGATGTAGGCTACACAAACTGAAGAAACAGGAACATGTTTTAATGTAGTCAACCATAGATCTGATTTGTTCATCCGATTTAAATGGCAGATGTAAATCATACAGATACCTTACATCCATTTCATACAACAAACCATGAGATATTAATCAGAAGTTTAAGGACTTCTTTGACAGTTTACGCAGTGGCGTACAGTGGTTTCAATTATATCTTTCGCAGCTCATTCATTGTATTAATGTGATTCTTGTTTATCATGATTTCTTCACCCACATTAGGGAGTTTTTGGAGGAATAGTGATTGGAACCCGCGTTGTTTACCATTCTTTTCTCAACTTGCACCTTCTGCCATTCGTAAACATGAAACATTTTAGCATTTGCACGTTGATGATGATAGTCAACATCATCTTTGCGTGCTCTTCAGCGTGGTATCGGCCATCATGGCCCTCCATACGATTCTATCCCTTGTCACTGCAAGTACATCTCACATTCTCCCTGTCCTCAGCCGCTCTGCAAGTCCGTCCAATATTTTCTCCCTGAGAACTGGCAGAAAGTGGAAAGTCAAAGAGGCTGTAAACAATGCCAAGAGAAACCTCAGCAGCAAAGAAATAATTGGACACACGCAAACCAACAGACAGGGACTGGGAGCAACAAAAATGCAGTGGTGGTCCAAAGCCAAAGGGAAGGAAAAAAGAGACATGATCATACAGGAGTTGAAGGAAGAAGAAGATGTCAAAAGAGTGCAGAAGGCAGTCCAGCAAGGTCAACAGGGGCAATGGACAACATGGGACAGTGCACTCCAAAGAAGTCTCAGCTGGAACGATATGTGGCACATGGCTCCTCTAAGGATAAGCTTCCTCCTCAGATCTGTATATGACCTGCTCCCCTCGAATGCAAACTTAGTGAAATGGGGGAAATCAGACGACCCAGCATGTCCGCTCTGTCAGAAGAAACAAACAGTGGAACATGTCCTAAGCTCTTGCAAAGTAGCGCTAGCCCAAGGAAGGTATACATGGAGGCACAACCAAGTTCTGAAAGTGATCACAGACGTGGTTAGCGAAAAAACCATGACCCCAAACGCACCAATTGCTATGACAACGTTCTACAAAGCAGGAGGGAAACAGGTCTGGCCCGAAAGTGCTATGACAACCAGCACATTGCCAAAGGGTCTTCTGGATGGAACAGTCGACTGGGAGTGTACAGCAGACCTCCCAGAGTGGAGAAATTACCCAGATGTCATCAGCAAGACAGGCATGAGACCAGACATCGCTCTCCACTCTGACTCCTCGAAACAAGTGATTCTGATAGAACTCACTGTGCCATACGTAAGCAGAATGGAAGAAGCGCATATCTACAAGACCGAAAAATACGCCGGTCTTGCCAGCACCCTGAAGAAAGCAGGTCTGCGGGTCAAAATCTTCGCCATAGAGGTCGGGGCAAGAGGGTTTGTGGGCACCTCCGCTTATGATCTCATGAAACAACTCGCCATTTCTGGAAAGAAGAGGACTAGAGCCCTTAAAGCGATGGCAGAGGCAGCAGAAAGGAGCTCAAGCTGGATCTGGGCAAGGAGGAACCAAAAGTGAACTTCATAAGGATTAAATTCCCTACAGATGATGTGTGCCCCGTTAGCACATTGGTAAAACCGCGTACCGCAGTTCTGAAGCGCAGAATCGCCCAGGTTCGATCCCCGGCGTGGGGAAAAAAAAAAAAAAAAAAAAAAAAAGACAACAGCAGAAGGGCATCCAGGAGTCATGACCTGGATGTGGCCCGGCCCCCCGAGAGTGTAAGGAATTCAGGGCCGAAACACTTGTCTAAAGGGGGTTACTTCTCTGAAGACCTTCTGTTGTCTACCTCTCCCTAGAGTTTCTTTCTACCCTGTGCCCCCTTTCCCTTCAGGTTTTCTTATGTGACCAGGTGCTCAAATTTCTCTTGCCTCATAAAATATCCTAGAGATGTTGTTGTCTTTTCCAAATCCTCGTTAATAATGTTCTTCTTGTGTCTGCTTCCTTCAAGACGGTCTCGTTAATTTTCTTTGCTGTCCATGTAACTCTTAACAATCTTCTTAGAAAGCACATTTCAGTTGCCTCAATCTTGTTTTGACTTTGCATGTTGACTGTCCACGCCTCAAAGCCGTACAACAGTATCGGTTCTCTCTAACACTCAGTGACTCTCTTCCTGATGTTAACTGATAGGCATATGTTGGTAAGAACGCTTTTCATCTTCTTGAATGCTGTTTTATCTTGGCTGATTCTGCTGGCTATTTCTTGTGTGCATCTGCCATATGGTGAGATGACCGTTCCCAGATATTTAAACATATCTACCTACATCAATGTTGCAGCATTTGCTGTTATTTTGCATGCAGAGATTTTTTACTGATTACCAAGACTTGATATTTAGCTCCATCCCTTTAATTTTTTTTTTGCTTTCTATTTCTATTATATTCACAAGATTTTGTAGGTCTTTTTTTTCGTTTTTTATGACTATTTTCGTTTTCTATGACTATATAGCAAGACATATCCATGTCCACATCCTGCAAAGGAAAGGGAAATCTGAGTAGTTAAAGACCCATGGCCCTTGAAGAAAAGTGAATTATACCTGAGTATACTTTCAAAAAAAAAAAAGCAAAAAAAAAGCAGGTTTCTGCTCAGGTTCAAGCACATCAACCAAGTCATTTAATGTAGGAACAATATCAACGCTCAGGGTTTCTAACAGGGTCCCAAGATGCAAAATCACCACACCAATGCCTGCCTCACTGAAGGCAGCGTGCATTAGCTCTTCCTACAGTGACGCCCGTTGTGGAGT
>CM060310.1:70124322-70136822 GCA_030674185.1 Monoplex corrugatus | reverse complement strand
TAGTAACCCTGCTATGTAGATGCTGGTCATTTTGTTTTGAAAAGTAAGTTTTGATAATAAATCCGTACCACTAAAAGCAATAGCAGACCTAACCAGCGTATCTAGATTCGTAGAACTGCAGTAACAACAGGGAGAACAGTAGACACGATTTAACACGACTGGGTAAATGATTAGGACATTCTTTCCATAGCTGTGACAAAATCACCAGCCGACACCTCACTTACTCGATGAATCCAACTGTTTTTTGTTTTGCCGTTTAACTTTGATTTCTGCAAAGCTGTCCTTTGTCAATTTTGATTGTACTACGTCTTTGCAGTTACCCATTTTTAAAAGAGCGTTTACATGGCAGGTACTGTCGGTGGCAAACATGCTATCTTTACTGATATGAATTTGTATTGATTGAATTCTGGTACAAACACTTTCTTCGTGCACAAAGAAAAAAAGATCTATACCGGACTATGGATAAAATCAATATGACACAAATGATCATGACTGTGTCGAATACCATGGTAGATGATTTTGCCTTTTCAGCAAACGTCACTGACTTTTATTCGCTACCATTAATTCAGCTTACGACACGCATCCAGTCTATTTGTCTCCCAATCGCTTTTGCCTTAGGGCTGTTTGGCAACGTCATGACTATCATCATTATTCGACGACTTAAAGCCAATCGATCTACCCTGGACCATTATTTCTTGTGTCTGGCTGTGGTTGATTTATGTGTCAATGTCACAGGACCGCTTCAGAGGACAATTACAGCCATGACAAACTTCCGGCCATTTGCAGTTCATGATGTTGTGTGCAAAGTTGCATTTTTCATATTAAACACATCAATACTGTGTTCAGCATGGATTGTGGTGGTAATGGTGACACACAGGGCCATGTCTGTGGTGTGGCCACATCGTGTGAACGTGATGTGCACAGCAAAGACATCATGGGCCATCATTGTAAGCGTTGTTATCTTTTTCAGCTTAGCTCACTCCCATACCTTGTATGGATTAGAAGTTTTAGGTGGGCAATGTAGATTTAAAAACATACACTACCAAGAGTTCGTGGTTAATGTGTTCCTCAAAATTGTCATATTTATTTACCCTGTGCTACCTTTCATCTGTCTGATGATCAGTAACACCGTGCTTGTCATCAAGTTAAGGACTTCAGTGAGGAAGCTAGTGACCAGTTTGCTGCCACAGACAGACAGCAGAGTGTGAGAGAGAAAAAAGTGAATTCTATCACTCTCACAGCTTTTGCTGTGTCTGTGACTTTTATTGTCTTCATCGCACCAGCTACAATCCAAAACATTGTGAAGTTTGCATTTCCACACAGTCCTGATTCCATAAACATTCATACACTGGCTTTCAATCATTTTGTACACCACATTCTTCTCTGTTTTGCTTATTTCAATTATTCTGTGAACTTTTATATGTATTGTTTGACCGGCAGACGCTTCAGAATGGAATTCCTAAAGTGTTTGCGCGAATTGGTCTTTTGTATCTGATCGTCAGAATATTAAATACATAGTGGGTTCCCATCCAGTCGTAGCCAGGCGTTCAGATTGTAAACCCAATTTCACAAGCATAATGACTAATGAAATTGTAGATGACTCAGAAACAGAGCACTGGGACAAAAAACACAAAGTACATTTGAGTGAAAATGAACTGTCCCTGAAATGTACATTTACACTGTTTGCTATCGAATATGTAGCAAATGTTGTTGCAGATGCATCACCGCCAAAAGTAAGCAAAGTAGAATGAAAACAAACAGTATTAGCATCATTATCATTACTATCAATATCATCATCATCATCATCATCATCATCATCATCATCATCAATCATCATCATTCATCATCGTCTTTGTCGTCGTCGTCGTCGTCGTCGTCGTCATCGTCTTTGTCGTTTTCATCATTATCATCATTACTGTTGTTGTTGTCGTTAACGACTCTACTTGTCTGATTAGAACACTGAATCATCATCAACATCATCATCATCATCATCATCATCATCATCATCATTATCATCATTACTGTTGTTGTTAACGACTCCACTTGTCTGATTAGACAACGAATGCACCAAACTGAACACTTGATTGGATGTAGAACAGTTACAGCTGAAGACGAACAAGCTGATTTTTGAATGGCAATCCATAACGCAGCAGCCACACAGAAAGGCCGAAGGCTGCATCTGGATTTGTCCCTACTTGTAACTTTCCTTCTCCTCCTTCTGTCCTACAAAATCGGGGTCGTTTCTCCTCGACAATGACGATGTTTGCACAAATACCTGTCGCCAGGCGCAGTGATTTTAACTGTTTCTTCCTAGGTGTCCACATTTCAGGACTTCAGATTATGTTTGCGGACGTTCCTGTGTCACAATAGTAGGCGCTCTGGGGGTCAGGATCCCTGAGGCAAGCTCACCTTGATATGCAAATGTCCTGCATGCGATGGAAGTGGTCATGTTAGCGCAGTTCTTGTTGTGTAAAGAGGGCATAAATGCCTGGCATGCTGACCTAGTCCAGGACGTTCTTGTTTGGCACACAGACCCTTCAGAAAAAGCCCAGCATCCAGAGCAAATACGTCAGTGGGAGCTATTGAGATAGTGCTCATGGCGCAGTATGTTGCCAAGCGCTCACTACTTTAAACAAAAAATCATCACGAAGACTCAAGAAGGTATTGTTACAGATATTGTAATGCAGGAGAGGCCGCGTGTAAGTACTTCCTTCCTGGTAAAGCAGATCTGAGGTCCTGTGATAGTCATTGCACCTGGAAAGTAATGGCTCTAATATTATGCGTCACGTTCCTTGGAGTGAGCAAGGCTTTATGGGCCACACCTCACAACCATTCGACTGATATCTTCTTCTCCTTCTCTTTCTTCCCTTTTTTTTCTTTTTCTTGTTCTTGTTCTAGTTCTTGTTATTCTTCTTCTTCGTTTTCTTCTTCTTCTCTTCGTCTTCTTCTCCTTCTTCTTTCCACTTCTTGTTATTATTCTCTTCATATCATTATTAATAATATTGTTATTATCATCATCATCATCATCATCGTCGTCGTCATCATCATCATCATCATCATCATCATCATCATCATCATCATCATCATCATCACTACCATCATTATCATCGGCATCATCACCGTCATCATTAGCATCAACATTATGTTTTTTCATAAATATGTTCCCAATACATGTTTCTCTTCCTGATTTGATAAAGGACGTATTTTCAGTTTGGATTAGTAGTTTAAGTATGGTTTCCTATTGAAAATGTGATTCTTTTTAATCACTCTACATGTGCAGCTTTTTTACCTACCAAACGAACTGCACTAATTCACAAATCATTCTTAATAAATGGCTTGTATCTTCATGATCAAGTGTCATACCTTTATTAAAATAGAAATATCCTTCCAACAAAAGACACAAATCATTTGTTTTGTTACTCTTGTTGTTTTATTGATGTTGATGTTGTTATTGTTATCATTAAGCAATGTGAATTTGTTTATACAATTGATGGAGTGTTTTTCCAATACAAAATAAGCTATGTCATGAACGGTAAACAGGCTGCAAGAAAAAAGTGATCCTTCAATAGAATTTAAATTGACATTGTCCTGACGTTTATCAATGTGTTTCTATGATACACCATGGACATAAAATGGTCCCGAAAAAATCAAATGCTAGTTTTGGAAAGAACAGCCTTGATCCTCACAGGCAAAGAAAACACATACACAAACAAATAAGCAAACAAATAAATCATGACATGGAGATGAATTAGACATAGTCTCCACAAACAACTGAGCAACATCACAAGACAAGCTCTGGGACAAAACCCACAATGGAAGAGAAAAATGGATAGACCAAAGCAGGCAAAGATAGACATATAAAGACTGAAATAAGCTGCATGGAACATAAAAAGCGCTGCCAATATGCCTTATACATTATGGCTGAATGTATAAGGGGGAGCAAAAGAATGTTATGATTTTATTTTAATTGGATGATGGTAAACTAAAGTGTTGTCCAAAGTGGCATGAGAAATTGAATATGATATGTCGTGGAAACGTTCATTTTTAAATCATATAAAATCAATGAAGTAAACCTGAAGTAATTGCAAATAAGAATAGTTCGCAGAATTACGCTGAAATTATTATATCAAACGCAAGAGGTATAACAGCTACGACACAATGTATATTGTATTACAATCCAAGGGACTGTATGGAACGTTTTCTGGTGAACTACACATGTATTCGGAATTTTTGGAACGTAGCAGAAAACTACGCAATGAATAATGTCAAAACGTCTGTAGCTTGCATTTTTCACGAATCTTGTACTTTTGGGTGTGGATGAAAATTTCAAATCCAGTGGAACATTTTATTTCAGTACAATGCTCGCAAAATCATATCTCTATGCATTTAAATTAAGATTGACAAATGTCCTCTTAAACAACAAAATATGAGATTTCAAAAATCGATCAACAGACCGTCATGACTAGTTTTTCTCTACATCTCTTCTACACAGAGTGGCACGACCGCATGCCACTGTTTGTCAATAGATAATAATGTACAATCATCGTGACGATGTAGCTACAAAATGAAATTTTGAAATAAATGTTTGCTCTTTTGTCTGAAATAAAGAAAAAGATAGAGGCGCATCAAATCACTTTCACAAGTCAAATTATATAGAAACAAACATATGCTATTTGTGTGTGTAACAAGTCCTCGCATACATGTGTAGTAGGACTTTAAGCCTCAATCTAATCAATATATAAAATTTGTGTGTGTGGCTGAGTGTGCGTGCGGAGTGCGTGTGCGAATGTGCATGTGTGTGTGTGTGTGTGTGTGTGTGTGTGTGTGTGTGTGTGTGTGTGTGTGTGTGTGTGTGTGTGTGTGTGTGTGTGTGTGTGTGTGTGTGTTGCTAAAGAGAAGAAGGTATTTCTTCATTTCTGTGTATTCATGCATCCATTGTGTGGTGTGTGTGTGTGTGTGTGGTGTGTGTGTGTGTGTGTATGTATGTGTGTGCGTGTGTATGTGTGTATGCGTGTGTACGTGTGTGAGCGTGTGTTTGTGTGTGTGTGTGTGTGTGTGAGTATTGCTTAAGAGAAGAAGGTATTTCTTCATTTCTGTGTAATCATGCATGCGTGTACGTATGTGTGTGTATGTGTGTGTGTGTGTATATATATATATATATATATGTGTGTGTGTGTGTGTGTGTGTGTGTGTGTGTGTGTGTGTGAGTGTGTGTGAGTGTGTGTGTGTGTGTGTGTGTGTGTGTGGGTGTGTGTAGCTTAAGAGAAGAAGGCATTTCTTCTTTTCTGTTTAATCATGCATGCATGTATGTATGTGTATGTGTGTGTGTGTGTGTGTGTGTGTGTGTGTGTGTGTGTGTGTGTGTGTGTGTGTGTGTGTGTGTGTGTGTGTGTGTGTGTGTGCGTGCGTTTTCATTATTTGTTCAATAATATTTGTTGTTATTTTTGTTCATCCTAATGGGCATAAACATAGTGTGCTTTTAACGAGCCATTGCCTAAGACAATAATGTTGTATGAACATTCTCTCCTTAGTTTTGTTCACTTTACAAATGGCTCTTTATGATCATGTCTTATTTTCCTTTACTTTTTTTCTTACTTTTCAGTTTCTTGATTGTGTAATTCTTCTCTCTCTCTCTCTCTCTCTCTCTCTCTCTCTCTCTCTCTCTCTCTCTCTCTCTGTCTTTCTTTCTGTCTTCTTTTCCCATTCGCTCTCTGCCTGTTTAGACGATGGATGTGTCTAACTGAAGACTCAGTTGGATGAGGAAGAGCGTCAGTTATGAATGAACAAGTTGTTTCTTGAGTTGACAATCTTTGGTGCACTTGACTCACATGGGTTTTTGCTGTCGCAGCTTTCCTTCTCTCTCTTTTGTGTGACCACAGTCACGTTTGTTTCTTCTCTGCGATGGCACCGCCAGCACGTACAGCCTATCACCAAGAACAACATTTGTAACTGTCTCTTCCTAGGCGTCCACTCTGATATTAGTAGATTTCAGGTCACGTTTGCAAACGTCACCATATGGCAGCAGTGGAACGCTGTAGTTCGGGATCCCGCGATGAGATCTCCACATAGAATATCCTTTGGGATGCAGCCATTTTGTATGTGGTGGAAATGGACAACTAGCGCAGTCATTATTGTATGAAGACTGCATATATTCTCGGCATGCTGGTCCAGGAAACATTGTTAGGCACAAGATGCTTCCAGATAATTCTAAGGATCCGGTGCAAAGTAAATTCTGCAAATGGAAGCAGTTGATGCGAAGCTATTGATACAAATAGGTTGTCTTGTTGTTGCAGAGAAAAGACTTTGTATGCAGACTCAGTCTTGGTGGCTATGGTTGGCTTGTCATTTTTCGACTCATTCTTGGACAGGATGGCTATGGTAAGGGCAGCTTTCCCTATTCGCCTGTTGAACTCTGAATCGAGAGGTGTGTTGTTGGAGAATGTCGATCATAGGCTTTAACTAAGATCCGTCAAACTGCACTATCCCCTGCATGCCGTCTTGGTAAGAAACGACGAAATACGGCTAATCAAGTCAAAAGCTTCGGTCAGGTCGACGGCAGAAACGTATGAAGGCTGCCTCATCATGTGGATTAAAAATTTCTCTGCTCTGAAGCCACATTGGAACTCGGGTTAGATACGAGCTGCTAGTGTTTGCTGTCTCTTTAGAACAACTCGTGCAATGTTCTTCCCAGCAATGCTGATTAGTGATATGCATCTATAATTATTAAAGTCGCTGCCATCTCCTTTACTCTTGTACTGCACAACGATATTTCAATCTCGCATGTCCTAGGTAAATGATCCCTCATCCCAGCACCGGCAGAGCAGCTCAAGAGCACTGTTTCTCACACTGAGCAAGTGAGTCACTGGCCCTGCTGAGTTCTTCTTATGTTGCAGGTCGATCAAGATCATCCATGACAGAGAAGGTGGGAATGCTGACAAGGGCTGGCTTATTAGTCACGTTCTCAATAAAATGCAGGTTCTGATAGTATTTGACCCCCCGCTTTATTTGTTTGGTGCGATCTTCGGTGATTTTGGCGTTCTTGGATTTCATTGGAGTGATCTTAGTGGTTCGAGGCAGCCGAGATGTGGTTTCTCAGAAGAATGTTGAGAGTTCCATGGACAGCAAAGAAAACAAACGAGACAGTCTTGATGGAGGCAGACACAAGTATATCACTCATAAGGAAGATTAAGAAAAGACAAGCAACATTTACAGGCCATTTTATGAGGAAGGGGGATTTGGAGCACCTGGTCACAACGGAAAAACTGGAGGGAAAGAGAGCACAGGGTAGACCCAGGGAGAGAATGCTGGACGGACTTGCAGAGTGGCTGGGGTTGAGGAGGGTGGGGGAGATGCTGGGGGCAACGAGAGATAGAGATGGTTGGAAGTCCATGGTCGCCAACGCCGTGCGGCAGGGCACCTGATGATGATGATGATGATGATGATCTTAGTGGTGGGCCCAAAGACTTTCTTCGTCCTCACACATTTCTTGCACTTTGGCGCTTTTGGCACATGATTTGACGTTCTGACATATTAGTAGATTGCGAAACATCTAGACGTCCGTTGGGCGTCGTTTCTTGTTGTTCTCGGTGTGGTGAGAAGTTTTTTTTTTCTTATGGGTCTCTTTTGTCGTTGATCAGAGCTACTCTCTTGGCATCGGAGACAGATTCCGTCATAGAAAGGTAGGCCTTGAAGCAATCATGGTTTTTCCTGTCCTTCTGACCAAGGGATGACATGGAGGTGTTGGAGATGATATCACGAATGAATTGTACATGTCTTCCATAGATATGACTGAATTTGCTTTGAAAATCTGATTCATTTGGTATCTGAGTTCTGTGCACAGTTCTTGGTTGGCTGTCCTAGCGGTGTTGCTGTGTAGGCGTCAGTCCTGCTTGATGTGGTAGATCCTCTTTGGTTCCAGTTTGACTTTGGTGTGCACCGTGGAATGGTCTGTGCCTGATGGGCATTGTTGAAGCTGCGTGTGAGAGGTGAAGTGTTGAGGGTAGCTCTTCTGGTGTTGATAATGTGCAGCTGCTGCCAAAGTCGGACCTTGGGTGTTTTATGAAACTTTATGGAAAAGTTTGTTTCGAATAAAGTGCGTGTTGACACAGGTTAATAAGGTCAAATACCTGGGAACGGTCATTTCATCAGACGGCAGATGCATATCGGAAATAGCTGGCAGAATCGGCCAAGCCAAAACAGCATTCAAGAAGATGACAAGCATTCTTACCAACAAATGCCTATCAATTAACATCAGAAAGAGAGTCCTTGAATGTTATATAGAACCAATACTGTTGTACGGATGCGAGGCGTGGACAGTTAGCAAGCAAAGCCAGAGCAAGATTGAGGCAGCCGAGATGTGGTTTCTCAGAAGAATGTTGAGAGTTCCATGGACAGCAAAGAAAACAAACGAGACAGTCTTGATGGAGGCAGACACAAGTAGATCACTCATAAGGAAGATTAAGAAAAGACAAGCAACATTTATAGGCCATTTTATGAAAAAGGGGGATTTGAAGCACCTGGTCACATCGGGAAAGCTGGAGGAAAAGAGAGCACCAGGTAGATCCAGGGAGAGAATGCTGGACGGACTTGCAGAGTGGCCGGGGATGAGGAGGGTGGGGGAGATGCTGGGAGCAACGAGTATAGAGAGATGGTTGGAAGTCCATGGTCGCCAACGCCATGCGGCAGGGCACCTGATGATGATGATGATGATGAAAGTGCGTGTGTTGTACAATTTGTGGTAGGAGCAGAGCTCTAGAAGTCTCTGACCGTTGTCGCTTATCTTGCCAAGTGTCCAAGACAGCTTGATCATGTGAAATCCGATCCGACTGTAACATTGAAATCAATAAGCAGAAAAATTTGGTCAGATTCTAAAAACCTGGCTGATGATAACAACAAGATATTACACCCACAAGAAACTAGAACGTATGGAGGGACATGAAAGAATTTACAGGGACGTGCTGAAAAATATCTGCTATGTCCAGCTCATCCCACTCAGTACAATCTTATCAACTCACATTGGTACACGACTAGGAGACAGATAATACCATTGAAACAGCAATCATCTCTCCCAAACTAACACCACGCGTAGAACATACTATTTTTACCCATTACCAAACAGAAATCATCAAAACCTCAATAACCAACTCAAGAAACACGTGTCAGTATAATAGTGTAGAGACTGATATAATTGCTAAGCATAGAACCATTAAATTGAAAGAGAAGAGAAGCTATCAAACATCTAAAACGATAACCCCCATAGTGTGGACCATGCCACAGAGACTGAATGGAAGAAAAAAAAAACGTACTGGCGCAATTAGTTGGGCAAGACCAAATACACACATTTCAGACCATTATGGCATTAAAAAGAAAATGGTATTAAAAGAAATGTGGGGTAACTAGAGCGCTCCGGAGTATTATCGGAATGGCCCTTCATTCGATTCTACCTTTTGTCACTGCAATTTTTTTTCTCACTCTTTTTCTCTGCCCATCCATGCTGCAAAAAATATTTTCGCCCTTGGTCTACTTGGTTCTCTTTTGCCCTCTAGGTCTTAGGTTTCATCCACCAATACCAAAACATGCTCATCGTTGGCTAGCTTTAAACGAAATCTTCAAAACTATTTCCTTAAAATAACATAAATTATTGCTCCAGATGCATCTTTCTTCTACATGTTGTTAGCAAGTTTGCTATTTCGTCCTCAGTACCCTTTGTTTGTCTTCATTTACTGCTTTTTTTAAAAATCTGTATGTGTATGTTGTTAATGCATTTATTTTTTATTTATTTTTTTTCATTTTTGATTAATGCATTTGATATGTGTGCATTATGCGCGTGCACGTGGTGTGGTGTGTGTGTGTGTGTGTGCGCGCGCGCGCACGCGCGTGTATGTGTTGAATGTGTAAATACTGACACTGTATGTGTAGAATACCGAGGGCTAGCTATTAATAGTTTTCAATCCATAGAGGTGATAGGCTTGGAGATCCAGTGCTCCGTATTTATGTGTATGATGTGCATACGTTCTGCTTATCATGATAACGGAAAATCATAATTTTCAGGGTATTGCCATTAACGGTGAGGAACACAAATTTGCACGATGTCCTGATGACATAGGGTTTAAGCTTGCCAGTGACAAAACAATTTGTGAAATCACACAGTAGTGCTGCAATGTTTCGGGTCACATTGTTCATTGATTATGGAAAATAAATCGTTTAATCTGACTAGAAAGCAGAAACAAATACACACTAAATATAACAACATTCCCTCGAAAAAAATATTGAAAATTGAAAATCTTCGGAATATGGTTTACAAATGATGGAAAGAATTGTGAAATGATTAATTAATCTAAACATTTAGCAGAAATAAACATAACGATTAAAGAATAATTGGAAAGGCAAGAAAAAAACCACACCACTTGTCAGGGTTATTGTGCTGAAATTTAGATTATCGTAAAAGTAATAAGTTCATAGATTCTGCTTCCAAACCTACCAAACAATGTTGTCACAAATCTGAAAAAAACGTTCTGTGGTTTTGTTTGGATCAGAGAACAAATGAGAATCAACAAGAAAAATGGTGCGAAAAGTGTGAATATATAGGGCATATGCCTACCAGACCTTTAAAAATATATTTCAGCTTTAAAACATTGCTTTCATTATCCCTCATCTGACCTGCTCTCTCTTTCGCTCTCTCTCTCTGCACGTGTGTGTGTGCGTGCGTGCGTGCGTAATGTGTGTGTGTGTGTGTGTGTGTGTGTGTGTGTGTTTGTGTGTGTGTTTGTGTGTGTGTTTGTGTGTGTGTGTGTGTGTGTGTGTGCGCGCGCGCGCGCGTGTGTGTGTGTTTGAGTGAGTGAGTGAGTGAGTGTGTGTGTGTGTGTGTGTGGTGTGTGTGTGTGCGGTGTGTGTGTGTGTGTGTGTGTGTGTGTGTGTGTGTGTGGCGTGTGTGGAAAATGAAACGAAGTCAAACGTTCTTTTTTTCATCATTACTGAAAAGGCCACTGGCCTGTTACAACAAGGGTGAAGAAAACAAAACAGACATCAGTCAGCTAAAGTAAAAGTAATCCAATCCAAATAGTCCAATGCTCAGAAAATGAATTTTGCATTTTGTTTTTATTTTTGTTTCTCTGATACATGTTATTAACAATATATGTCTAAACACTGATGGAGTTCTGGAGACTTTCATTAGAATTAATTCAGCACTCGGAAGTTCATACCTAGGTTAGACCAGCACGAAATGAATTTCAGTTTCAATGCTGTCTTCACAAAATGGACAATTATGATTTCTGTCATTATTTATTGATTTCTATTGCAAAAAAAAGTATCAATTCAAAGGTGACATTCCTATCCTAAATCTAGTTACTTTCGCATTTCGAATTTGACAAAGATCTGAACATAAAAACAACTCTCGACTGAAATGTGAATAAATATAATAGAAGTCATGGTTTGTCGAATAAAAGCATGCCAGTCAAGAATAAAGCAAGCGACAAATCTTTGTCTCAATTCATCAAAAACTATCTTAGCATTGTGATCACTCTGTGTTTCTCGAACTATACCGACAACAGACGTATAAAGAACGTCGCAGAGCGCACGAGCCCATGTACTGTATTTCTGAGTCTGTAAGGCTAGTAACATAATGTGTGATTTTTTGAGTAGTCCATCATCCTTTCAGGAAGTAAGCCTGGGCCAGAACTTTATAGATCGTATATATGCATCAACATATAATGGGTATCTGCCAATTTATCCAAGTGCCTTGGAGCTTTTGGGTTAACATCAATTTTTTTTTCTTAATAGCAAACAAATGTACCTTTTCAATGTATTCTTGGTTAGCGGATAAATCCCAAAGTTCAAAACCATACGTTAGAACGAGTTAGATCTGGATGTCAAACAATTTAAAGAATGCTCTTCTAGAGTGTTCAGCAACTGACTAGAGCGACTTTACACGAGGTTATACCCCTTTTCTAACACGGTCTGCAAGGTCATTCATTGTGTGAACAAAGACAATTTGGCTGACAAATAAATACCCAAACACTACTACATACTTACAATGTGCAATGGATAATCTCCAAAATACCTTTTCCCTTGGACGGTAAGAAACCCACCATTACGAAAAACTACAATTTTGGTTTTGTCCAGATTGACAGTTAACCCCAAGGATCTATCATAATCATACAATAGCTTTCGTTGTGTCTGCAGGCCAATTATACTGTCAGAAAACAACGCAACATCATCAGCAGGAAGTAGTATGATTATATCAAGTACGTCTGGGGATAACTGAATGCCATGCTTACCTTTACTTGTAATCTCTTTCGTCAGTTCATTGATGAATAACGAAAATAATACATGGGAACCCTGCTTAAGTCCCTGAGGGCAATAGAATGTACCTGTCTCTGTCTTCTCGCCCGTAGCATTGTTTTCACAATGGAGTACATGTTTTTCAGAAAACTGATGATTTTTTTTACACTATTTATATGTTCTATACAAACTGCTCCATAATTTTTCTCTGCGTATTGTAT
>CM060310.1:70104322-70119322 GCA_030674185.1 Monoplex corrugatus | reverse complement strand
AGTAATGAGTGAGATAATCTTCTGCATCAAATCCTCTAAAATAGGTCACTGAATTAAAGAATGGATATTCAACCAGTGACAAGACTCAACCAGGCGCCCGATTGCCAGTGGATGACGTGCAATATCAGTGATGAAATATAAGGATAATACCACCCAGCAGGGATCGTGCATTTTTATTATTTGTGTTATTTAGTCATTTATCTAACCTGCAGTCATCTAGTCATTATCAAAACAAAACCAAAAAAAAAAAACAAATAACATTTTGTCAGCTGCAAGATATTGTGTTGTAGCCTTTTAGAAAAAAAAGACGTTTGAATCGACAGATCTAACTTGATGAAATAGCTGGTTGTGTAATAAAAGGGATTTTATGCTTCGCGCTTAGGGGATCTGCTTTGCAATGTATTTCTTATATAGTGTGTTTTATCAATTCAATATTTGCTGTTGTATTAATATTGTACTGAACTGGAATGTACACTAGCAAGCATATGCTACGCTTAGCACTTTCTGTGAAATCAGTGTGTAAAGTCCATGGAACAATCTACCCGCATTATCAGATACTGATTCTGCTATAAAGCATGTTATACACTGTACATCATCAACTGTCCTGAGTATAGTGCATAAGCCAGGTATGACACGTACACACCTGACTCAACCCCAAGCAAAATTTCATAAGCATGGCTCGAAAACAAAAGACAAAAAAGTGTACAAACCGTGTAAAAATGTCGCTTTTCCGTAAAAATCAAACGCACAAAAGAAGAGCAACTAATGGTCTGAAGTCAGTCTCCACCAGATAAAAAGAAAAGCCCGCTCTCTCAGCATTTTCTTATCCAGTCCAACTCTCCTGGGTCTCTTTCTTCTCCTGGATTCTGGACTCCTTTGGTTCCTGTTTTTCCCGTCTCTGAGCAATGATGATTTGGAAGTTGTCCTTGCTGTTAAAAATACAGCCTTGGAGATAACACTACATAGACCTACCGAAGAATACCCTATATGAATCAAAAGACAAGAAGGAAAGATGCCTGCTTATCACAGTGTCCAGCAAAGTTATTACCTAGTGCTGTTTCTTCCCCCTTTAAACAATTTCCTCGTGAGAAAAAGCGCTCAGAAAGTTCAATATATCATATTCTGTTACCAGTGTTGGTATTACCAGTCATATACTGAGTGAGATCTTCAACTTGATTTTCTGTGTCACCGCCACTACTGTCAACTGACGATTCTTTACAATGCCAAACAAATTACGAAAGTTCAATTCTGACCAAGAGGACTTTTCGTTAACATCCCTAAGGCTCTTACTTTCAGAATCAGCAAAGTCACTTTTTCAACACATTTGGATTCTGTCTCACATTTCGCACATTTCGAGCGCATTTTGGACGTTTTCCGCATTAGTTTGCACCATAAGGCATTCAGGTTACAAACTGACTGTCCACAACACCACTTTCAAAGTGTTACTCCAAATCCACTTAAAATTGAACAGATACAACGGACGCACGGAGGAAGCCATTTGCAAATATACTGTCTTTTTTGCTGGCAACGTCTTATTGCACAAAACAAAGCGATCAAGGCCGTGACCAAATGTTTCTGGCTTATTTTTTCATAAAATTTCCTAATCCCTCATTTGTGGCTACACCCACCTCAGAAAAGTGCTAATTATTCAAAACTATTATATAAAACGAAACATTCGCATGTGTCAAAAAAAATCATCTCAGCTGTACAAAATACATATGTTTTGGGGAAACGAGAGAAAAAATATATTTTCTATACATCTGGCCAGTACTATCCACTTTAATGACGACGGACAAAGTACTCACCATTAGTTTATTAGCTAGTTATTCCTCTTTCACGTAATCGAGTAGAAATTGCTGTTGCTGCTGTTATCACTATCATCATTATTGCCAATAATAGTAGTCAGGGTAATAGTAGTAGTAGTATGAGTAGCAGCAGCAGCAGCAGCAACAGCGGAAGTAGTAGTAGTAGTTGCTGTTGCTGTTGTTGTTGTAGCAGTAGTAGTAATAGTAGTTTGTAACTAGTAGTAGTATCAGTAGCAGTAGTAGTAGTAGTAGTAGTAGTAGTATAACAGTAGTTGTAGTAGTAGTTCTAGCACTAGGAAAAGTAGCGTAAGGAACTGTAGTAGCATTAGCAGCAGTAGCAGCAGTAGTACTGATAGGCGTCGTCGTCGTCGTCGTAGTAGTAGTAGTAGTAGAAGTAATAGTACTACCACTAGTAGTAGTTGCAGCAGCAGCAGCAGTAGTATAGTAGTAGTAGTAGTTGTACAAGTTATTTATGTAACTGCTCTTTTTTTCTTTTTTTCCCATCAAAATACACACATGTGATCAAAAAAAAAAAAAGAAGACGAATGAACAAAAATGAGAAGAAAAGAAGATCAAGAAAGGGAAAAAGAAAAATAAAGAAGAAGAAAAAACACTGAGTATGAATGAGAAAAACAACAACAACAAAACAGTTTGGACAAAAAATACCCATTGAAAGACGTTTTCAAAAGCAACTGAACCTGAGCTGCAAAACTGCAACGAACTAATCTTGTACAAATAGTCTCCTTTATATTCCTCTTGGTGAAACCTGGATAATAATTGCTAACTAAGAAATGAAGATCGAGATAATGGAGGTGCAGTACCATCTACTTTTTGTGACAAAAATCTCTTTTTGTCGTTCTAAATAATAGGCATTTAAAAAACTGAATGTTCATATACACTTTGTATATACATGTATATACATATATACATATATATATACTATTTATATTTTTTCCCTCTCTCTAAAATAGTTTCTCTTTTGCTATTTTAATCTAATTTGGCTGTATCAGCTGTCAGGTATCCGATCTGAGATGAGCGATTCCCCTATTTTTTTCCGACATGTTTCCCATTAATATTTCCATAACTAATGAAACAACGTTTTGAAAGATTGCACATTTATGTTTAGTAACAGTTGCTAAACGCTGAATCTAGCCATTTCTTCAAGTTGATAAGAAAGAACAACGCAGGAATATGAAATGTTATTATTCAAGAATGTATTTTATTGATAATTGGACCGGTTTGAACAGCTAATTTAGAGACTGATTTGGTTTTTAGAGTAACTGTTTGAAATTGCATAGACATCATATCTGATATTTTTAATATATGCTTTACTGGGTATGTTTGGATAACCAGACAATGTCATTTTGAGACGTGGCCGTACGTAAGCATTTCATAGTTGTTTTTTGTTTGTATCTTTTTTGTATTTACTGTCAATTTTCAAACTGGTTTTGAAATCAGTCCCTGGGCTGTTTTTAGGCACAAATTTACTCAAACATGGTGACATTCTAATCACATACCACCAACATGAAAACTACACTTTCTATTAGATAATTCTAAACCTTAAGGCCAAGTCATTCAAGAAAATGATTGGTCCATTTTTCTTCCCTAGCACAAGACCAAAACGTGTCTGAATTAAAAAGAAAAAAGACAAAAACAAAACAAAAAAACAAACAAACAAACAAACAGTGGACCCACACGTATATTCAGCCAATACTGAAAATTGACAAGCTTGCTTCGTTTAGTTGTGTTATTCACCATGACACACTGTAGAAGACTGTAGAAGACCATCTTTCACGTTAACCTGGAATGCAACTACCTCTGAGATCGATAACAGAAGACCAAGGGGAAAGAGGAGGGAATATTAAAAAACTGGTAATGTCAGCATGCCTGAACTGTTTGCAGATTCAGTTCAAAGAAAGTGATGGATGATACTATCTTTAGCTGCATCTGTCGTCTGTACCCACAACACTCACACTGATTGCAGGATTGGAAGAAGAAAAAGAACTCCGTGTGTGATTTTTTGTTCTGTTCCACCTCCTGTGCACTTTTGATCAATGCCTTTGATCTCACGCTACTCACACCGGCTTCATGACATACTATTACCAACCCCAGCTTCATTCAATTGAAATCCTAGTGCCAGCAAATCCCTGGGAGACAGTATTAAGTCACTCAAGTCACCCACGTCACTCACCAGATGAGCGTGCCTTGCTAACGGTCATTCCAGTGGGGCTCAAAAGCGTCTGTGTTGATCCCTTTATTACGGACACTGCTTTCTAACCCCTCTGTGTTAATGGCTTCTTATTCAGTCATGGAACCAGACTGAGTTTTGGTACAGAGACCACTACAACATCCCGACCTCCAATGACAGTTCCATAAACCATTGATACCCAAGACCCCGAACTAAACTTATTGGAGGCCTGGAAAAGATACAGGAAATCAAAACTAAGGGCACCACGGTTTGAGGACGAAAGAATGAGATGATACAATGACTGATGATTTCATAGTAATAAAAATAAAGATCATGGTGCTATTGAGTATCATTTGAATGGTGACATCAATGTCCACTATGACAACACTCACCGTTATGACACAAGACATATCATCAACTCTCTGTCCAATCACAATATGACTCAACACATTTCTGAACCAACCCATCAAAAAGGTCACATTCTTGACTGGATCATTTCTCGTGATCACCACAATTCAGCTACTAACAACTGCTTAGTTCTTTCTACCCGTCTAACTTCAGCCCTTCCATCTGACCACTCTGCAATTCTCTGTTCTCTTGACATTTCTCCTCCTTCCCGTACCACGCGCACAGTGACTCGACGCAATCTCAAATCTATCGACCTCTCCACATTTTCATCTGATGCCTCCCGTCTCCTTTCTGAAAAGTCACATAACCTTGCCGATGAATTCTATAATACTCTCCACCATCTTCTGGACACTCATGCTCCAGCCACAACCCGTCTTTTACCTGACCGCCCCCCTACCCCCTGGCTCACTCATGAGATAGCCTGTGCAAAACGTGCCCGCCGCAGAGCAGAGCGCCGCTGGCGCAAATCCAAACTCACTGTACACAGGCAACTTTTCCAAGCCTCTAAAACAAAAGTATCCACCCTCATTGCATCTGCAAAAACAAGCTATTTCCAAACCAAAATCCTGAATCCCTCTTCTTCAAAAGAACTCTTTACAACCATGAATCATCTCCTTGGCACACGAAAAGACTTACCTCTCCCAACAAAACATACAAATGAAGAACTCCCATCTGTATTATCTAAGTATTTCACCACCAAAATACAAACTCTTCGTGACAGGCTTGACAGGACACCCTGTCAACCATGCCCACCTGACCCTTCCTTCTCTGGCACACCTCTCACTACTTTTACCCCAGTCTCACAAGAAGAAATTTTCAACACAATCAGATCCATGTCGTTCAAAACCTGCGAACTGGATCCTCTTCCAGGTTCTCTCTACTCCGATTGTCTCCCTACTCTCCTCCCATTCATCACTGACATCATCAACACTTCTTTTCAAACTGGAACTGTCCCAGATTCTTTCAAGTCTGCTATTGTTCACCCTCTCCTCAAGAAACACAATTTAGACCCAAATGAACTGAAAAATTACAGGCCTATCTCTAATCTCTCTTTCTTGTCAAAACTCCTTGAAAAGGTCGTCCTCAACCAGCTGAACACTCACCTGTCTGCCAACAATCTCCTCAATCCATTCCAGTCAGCCTACCGCCAGTGCCATAGCACTGAAACTGCCCTACTACACATTCTCAACAATCTCCTCCTTGCAACTGATACTGGCAAAGTCTCTCTCCTCACACTCCTTGATCTGTCTGCAGCCTTCGATACCATTGACCATGGTATTCTCCTTTCTAGACTTCATCATACTTTTGGCATCTCTGACATTGCTCTCTCCTTTTTCACTTCGTATTTATCAAACAGAAAACAAACTGTTCTCATCAATGGCACTTACTCTCAACCTGCATACCTGACCTGTGGTGTTCCACAAGGATCTGTCCTTGGCCCTGTTCTTTTCACTCTTTATACCTCCCCCCTGTCCACCACCATCAACTCCCACTCTATAAAACACCACTTCTATGCTGATGACACCCAACTTCAAGATAGTGACTCACCTGATAATATACAGCGCCTGTTGACTCGCACCACTGAGTGTTACTCGGACATTAAGAACTGGATGACACACAATAGACTTCAGCTTAATGACGACAAGACAGAAGCAAGGCGAAGAAAGAGCAAAAAGAAGAAGACTCAAGATCGTTTCTTCAAAGATCCCTTTGACTTTGCAAGAAAGCTGTTTGAACAACCCAAATCAGGGACTCTCACAGTGGGCAAGGAAACCCTAGAGCAGCATCTCAGGGAAACATATTCCGATTCTCAGCGCGAGGCACCACTTGAAATCCAAAATCTGGTTTGGCCTGCAGCGCCAGAAGGAAAATTCAATAACAAACCACCAACACTGGATGAAGTGAAGAACGTAGTAAAGAAAGCCAGAGCCAAGTCAGCACCTGGACCAAACGGAATACCATACCTGCTCTACAAGAAATGCCCAAAAGTGCTCGAGTGGCTCCACAAGATGATTCGATCAGCATGGAGGAACCAGAAGATCAGCGACCAATGGATGAGAGCTGAAGGAGTGTACATTCCGAAGGAGCAGAACTCCAGCAGCATCAATCAGTTCAGGCCAATATCACTTCTGAACGTCGAGGGGAAAATCTTCTTCTCTGTTATGGCAGCAAGATTGACAAAATACCTGACTGAAAACAAGTATCTGGATATGTCAGTCCAAAAGGGAGGCATACCAGGAATGCCTGGATGCTTGGAACATGCCACGTTGATTTGGGATGCCATCCAAAAAGCAAGAACAGAGAAGAGAGACATTGACGTAGTTTGGCTTGATCTGGCGAATGCATATGGATCAGTTCCACACGATATGATCCAGCTGGCTCTTGAAATGTATCACATCCCAGAAAACATCCGAACAATGCTGAGGAAGTATTTCCAAGGGTTCTCAATGCGGTTCTCTACCAAAGAATACACCACGGACTGGATAGACCTAGAGGTGGGCATTGCAATGGGCTGTGCAATCTCTCCCATACTGTTCGTGTTGGCAATGGAAGTCATCTTGAAAGCTGCAATGAAGAGTTCAGGTCCAGTGAATCTGGGAGATGGATACCAGATGCCTCCTCTGAAAGCTTTCATGGATGACACAACAGTCTTGTCCACGGATGAGGAAGAGACACACCAAATCTTAAAGCAGCTGGATGAGCTGGTGGCCTCTTCAAGAATGAGGTTCAAACCTAAGAAATCCCGAAGTCTCTCACTGCGAAAAGGAAAAGTGGCAGATTCAGTCAAATTCATGGTAGCCAACCAAGCCATCCCCACTGTCACAGAAGAGCCAGTAAAAAGTCTCGGAAGATGGTATGATGACTCCCTGAAAGACACACAAAGGGGATGTGAAACCAAGCAAACAGCAGAAGAAGGCCTGAAGAAAATAGATAACTGCGGACTGCCAGGCAAATACAAAGTCTGGTGTCTACAGTTCATGCTGATACCAAAGCTGCTGTGGCCACTGCTAATCTATGACATTTGCACCAGCACAGTCGAAGCAATGGAAGCCAAAATCAACAAATACACAAGAAAATGGATCGGTGGCCCACCTGGTCTCACTGATGTTGCATTCTACTGTCGTCAAGCAATGCTGAAGCTACCTCTGAAATCCATAGTGGAGGAATACAAAGTTGGAAAAGCAAGACTGTTGAGCATGCTGGAGGAATCGGAGGACAATATCGTGAGAGCAGTTCATCCAAAGCTGAGAACTGGCAGAAAGTGGAAAGTCCAAGAGGCTGTAAACAATGCCAAGAGAAACCTCAGCATCAAAGAAATAATTGGACACACGCAAACCAACAGACAGGGACTGGGAGCAACAAAAATGCAGTGGTGGTCCAAAGCCAAAGGGAAGGAAAAAAGAGACATGATCATACAGGAGTTGAAGGAAGAAGAAGATGTCAAAAGAGTGCAGAAGGCAGTCCAGCAAGGTCAACAGGGACAATGGACAACATGGGACAGTGCACTCCAAAGAAGTCTCAGCTGGAACGATATGTGGCACATGGCTCCTCTAAGGATAAGCTTCCTCCTCAGATCTGTATATGACCTGCTCCCCTCGAATGCAAACTTAGTGAAATGGGGGAAAGCAGACGACCCAGCATGTCCGCTCTGTCAGAAGAAACAAACAGTGGAACATGTCCTAAGCTCTTGCAAAGTAGCGCTAGCCCAAGGAAGGTATACATGGAGGCACAACCAAGTTCTGAAAGTGATCACAGATGTGGTTAGCGAAAAAACCATGACCCCAAACGCACCAATTGCTATGACAACGTTCTACAAAGCAGGAGGGAAACAGGTCTGGCCCGAAAGGGCTATGACAACCAGCACATTGCCAAAGGGTCTTCTGGATGGAGCAGTCGACTGGGAGTGTACAGCAGACCTCCCAGAGTGGAGAAATTACCCAGATGTCATCAGCAAGACAGGCATGAGACCAGACATCGCTCTCCACTCTGACTCCTCGAAACAAGTGATTCTGATAGAACTCACTGTGCCATACGAAAGCAGAATGGAAGAAGCACATATCTACAAGACCGAAAAATACGCCGGTCTTGCCAGCACCCTGAAGAAAGCAGGTCTGCGGGTCAAAATCTTCGCCATAGAGGTCGGGGCAAGAGGGTTTGTGGGCACCTCCGCTTATGATCTCATGAAACAACTCGCCATTTCTGGGAAGAAGAGGACTAGAGCCCTTAAAGCGATGGCAGAGGCAGCAGAAAGGAGCTCAAGCTGGATCTGGGCAAGGAGGAACCAAAAAAGTGAACTTCATAAGGATTAAATTCCCTACAGATGATGTGTGCCCCGTTAGCACATTGGTAAAACCGCGTACCGCAGTTCTGAAGCGCAGAATCGCCCAGGTTCGATCCCCGGAGTGGAAAAAAAAAAAAAAAAAAAAAAAAAAAAGACAACAGCAGAAGGGCATCCAGGAGTCATGACCTGGATGTGGCCCGGCCCCCCGAGAGTGTAAGGAATTCAGGGCCGAAACACTTGTCTAAAGGGGGTTACTTCTCTGAAGACCTTCTGTTGTCTAGCTCTCCCTAGAGTTTCTTTCTACCTATCCTCATTGGCACCCGTCAGAAACTTTCCCAGCTGCCTCCTCTTTCTCTCCCATTATGTAACACATCAGTCCCAATTTCTGATTCAGCTAAAAACCTTGGTGTCTGCATTGACTCTACCCTGTCCATGAACAACTTTGTTTCTCAAACTGCCAGATCTTGCTACTATCATCTCCATCGTATAAGCCTGATCAGGAAGTATCTCTCTGTCGAAACAACTGCAAAACTCGTTCTCTCCTTCATAATGTCTCGCATTGACTATTGCAATTCACTCCTGTCTGGTCTTCCTGCCTCCACCATTCACATCCTACAGCGCATTCAAAACAATGCTGTACGCCTTGTACTCAAAAAGAAAAAAGCTGACCACATATCTCCTGTCCTGGCACAACTTCACTGGCTCCCTGTATCAAAGCGCATACAGTACAAACTAGACACCATGTGCTACAAAAGCCTCAATAACGCAGCCCCCGATTACCTGTCACGCCTACTTGAGATCTATCTTCCCTCACGTACCCTCCGCTCTGCCTCCGATCCTCTGACTTTTCGCTTTCCACGCACTAAGCTCAATACCTATGGTCCACGAGCCTTCTCTGTTTCTGGTCCACTCTCCTGGAACAAACTTCCTCTCTCAGTCCGTCAGCAACCTACTTTTGCCTCCTTCAAGTCCGCTCTCAAAACTCACCTTTTCTCCTCTGCATAAAATCCTAACCTCACTCAACCCCCCTCTGCAGCCTGTCTCCGCTCGGAGGGGAATCACTTTGTTTTAATATATAATTGTATATGATGTGCTCTCTGTGGTTTTCCATTGGTTTTATTCTTGCTTTTATTGCTTTTATTCTTTTCTCCCCATTTGTGGCCATGCATGTGTGTGTGTGTGTGTGTGTGTGTGTGTGTGTGTGTGTGTGTGTGTGTGTGTGTGTGTGTGCGTGTGTGTGCGTGCGTGCGTGTGTGCGTGTGTGTCTTTTCGGCGCTTGGATTTGATTTTGTCAAGATTTGCGCTATATAAATATTGTAATTATTATGTATGCATGTGCGTACGTATGTATGTATGTATGTATGTATGTATACGCTTAGATTTATGTATGTATGTATGTATGCATGTATACGCTCAGCTTAGATTTATGTATGTAAGTATGTAAGCATGTATGTATGCATGTATACGCTCATATGTATGTAGGTATGTATGCATGTATACGCTCAGCGCTTAGATTTGATTTTATCAAGATTTTGCGCTATATAAATAAAATATATTATTATTATTATTATTATAGAGCTATACTCTACGCCGGTGTATCACAGTGCTCTGCACTGGGACCTGTTTTGTTAAAACTATAACCGCATTCTTTGTCTTGCGTAACTGATTGTGAGTTTCATAAAATACTGATGACACAGAGCTGTGAACATTCTGGGTGAACAGCAACAAACCGAAGCTGAACCCAGACAAAACAGAAGTGATGCACATCAGCCCCATTTCTCAACTTGGACTGGTTGACAGTCAGTGTGCAAATATTGGTGGCATTGATTTCTTTCCAAAACTTTGCAAAATACTTACTACGCTGGTTGAATGGTTCTTTTGGTAGATCTGTCAACTCAGGATCTGATAGCTTGAGTTCACTCCCAGCCCGCAACATTAGATACTGGCCTGCTTGCTACACCTCTTACTGTTTCCCGTCATTCTGGTAGTGTCAGCAGAGTGTTGTCAAGGTCTTCATCCCCCCTCCCCCCTTCTGCACCTCACCTCAAGACGTTGCCAGCGCATAGGGTTTTGCACATCTTGATGCAATCTGCTAGATAATTGCTGGCAGATTTGGGTGGAGAGCATAAGGTATTGCCCGAGTGCGAAGAATTCCTCTTGAACAAACTCCAAACTCGTACCTGAGAACCAGAACTATTAAACCTTTTCTAGACAAGATTGATCTTTCTATGAGAGTTCTTATGATATACATGACATTAACAGGTCCTTTCCCTTCAGCAAATCGACAGTGTTCTTCTGCTATTTCTATTTCTATTTTGATTCTATTCCTTGTCCACATCCTCAACAGAATCTTCGTCACATGACTCATCATGCTGATTGTACAATGGAGTCTGCATTCTATAGCACATGCTTTCTTTGGAAGTGCAAGTGAAAACTGACTTTGACATATCTGAAGGTTTCTTTTTTCCAGTATCATAAGTTTCATTTAGGAAGACTGTTATTTTTCAATGTCAAATTCATCTACAGCCTCAATCATTTCTACAGAAATATAGTCTGGTCCAAGGACCTCTGCCTGCTTCATCCTATTTATCGCTGCTTTAGCATCATATTTCATCATTGATTGCCTTCTAAAATTCTGTATAATGATGTGCTTCTGTCATCGTCAAAAAGTTCTTCAATGTACTTTCCCTATCTATCTAATGTTTTGTCTGTTTCTATTATAATCGTACCACCCGTTAATCTTAACAATCAGTTCCTGTGCATGTCTTCTTCCTATGAGCAATTTCTTCCAATATTTCTGTACATAAACGTAGCGTCTGCCTTGTGTCAGTCTTCTATTTCTTTGCACTTTGTTTCTGGCAAAGCTTTCTTATCTTCAATGCACTTATTCCTGATTTCTTTACCCATCTTTTTGTATTTTTCTTCTTTTTCCTTTTCCTTTCGATGTTCATTCAGCAAGCCTAAAATTTCTTCGGACAACCAGCTCTTTTGTGCTTTTTTCTACTTTAGGGAGTTTCTAATAGGCTTAATTAATTGAGTTTTGCCTGCGACTGAATACGCTGAAGTCCACATATGTCCACGCCGAGCACAGTCAGACTTAAACAGTGCACAACAGCTGTTAATTAGTGGAGTAGGGACTGGGGTAAACAAAACCAGACCACGCCTACTCCCTCACGCGGTGCCTGCAGGAAAACAGAAACGTGCATCCAGGATCAGTCTTGTATCCAACATGAAAAACCCACCAAGCGATGAGGATCAATATGCCTAGTCATCTGTCGGATCAGCGAGGGTCCATCCGTCAAATTTTGTTCCCGTTTCCTCTAGCAGTCTGCTTCACACTTTCACCCCTTCTCTCTGATTTGCATCCTTTTTGTCCCCCTTCCATCTTATCTTTCATGAACTATTAAACCAACGAAAACGTTTAAGTTGGGGCATACTTGTTTCGCCTGTCAACGAGTTTGTGCTGTCTCGTTGCTCTTATCTTGCGTACTTTCTTCAAATGTTTTGGTACTTATTTCTTCAATTATTCATTCATTGCTTCTCTCTCTCACTCTCTCTCTCTCTGTGTCTCTCTCTGTCTCTGTCTCTGTCTCTCTCTCTCTCTCTGTCGGTGTTAAGGGTTGATTCGTGATCATGTTCTTTATGTTCTTTGACACAGAAATACATGTCACAAATAGTACTTATTTACTTACATACATACATACATACTTACTTACTTACTTACTTACTTACTTACTTACTTACTAACACACACACACACACACACACACACACACACACACACACACACACACACACACACACACACACACACACATACACACACACAACACGCACGCACACGCATTCTCAGGAAGTTGCGCGATCCGGCAGTCTCCTTTAGTGAAAGCTAAACGAAAGCTAGTATAGAAGAAACAGTGCAAAAGGTCAACTGAAAGCAACTATCCCTCTCGAGACTCCTCGACCATACGAGTTTATTAAAGCCCAGCTTCAAGACCAAAGAAGCAAGATTGTTGATGTAGTCCATAATGGAGGTAGCTTGTCCTCACTCAGCTCAACGAAATATAAGGGACGTTATCTGATCTGATCTTTTTTGTTTTAAACGTGGTCAGTGTGTTTCTTTGTCAATTGGTTGAAAATTTGACCCTGTCTTGTTTCGGTATGTAAGTAGGCAATCTGATTTTGTTTTCAGGTATTTCTGGTATATATTTTTATGTCATGTCGTGGTTGCATAGGTTACGTTAATTTCAAAACCTCAGCATTTTGAGCAGTCTCAGTCAATATCCCATGTAGTGTTGGCAGATTTATTTTGAGTTTATATGCAATTGGCCAAGCGGTTGAATAGTTTTTGAACCAATTTCAGTTCAGTTCCTTGTGCAAGAAAGAAAAGATGGATAGGAAGGGACAGAACGCAGTGTGTGAAATGTGCGGCCTTAGAGTGATCAAGACATGTGTCCAGCACAAGGGAAACGCTTCAGGATATTTAGCAACTCATATCGTTATGTGGCTGTTGCAAGTCCAAAAATGTCAGTTAGATCATCAAAATATCTGCTCACAGACAACTGAGCATGCACTGCTGTGACAGAGCATCATCAGACGTTTCTCACACAGCGACTAGAGACTTTTGTGGACGAATTACAATTTCTGAAACCGACCAGGTGCTGATATCATTGCATTTGTTTGTACTCAATACAGTTTATTCAACCCAGATCCAAGCCTAAAATTGAAATATAAATATCTGAGGCTCAGATGGAGGTATCGAAACTGTAGGCTAGTTCAGTGCTGTAAAAACACGGATGTGTCCCGTCCCAAAATTTCTGATAATTTGTTGTGGCCATGGGCCAGTATTGATATTGTCCTATGGTACTATGCGTGCACATGTCATTTAGTAAGATGAGCAAGTTATTGTATTCATTTTAACAGAAAACGGCCCTGAACTGAACAACAAACTAGAGAAATCCTCGTATGCACGATATTCTAACTGACTAGAAAACATGTCTGGTTTATTTGTAGTCCTGTGAACAATGCTATCTTGCTGGTCTCTAAACATTTCAAGTGACAGCAAATACTCGCTATGCTTAAACAAATGAGCTGAAAATATAGCAGTGGATTAAGACATCCTCAAACCTGACGTCTTCAGAGCACTACCAAATTATCAATCAACTTTTTTTCAGGAGCTGAAGCTAGTCATGAAAGACAGGCATTCAACAGCAACTTAAGACGATCCTACTGATACCTTTGAAAGCGCTGTCTCTTCACGTCATCACCCACAGCATGGTGTTAGACAGTGACATGGCATTCAACAGATAGCAAAATGCTAACTTGGACCACCATCATGGCAACAAGCTCTACCCACCCTTCTGTCTGTTGAACCAGTCTTAATTCAGCCAGACAGGGTGAAGGGTAGGATGCAGTCTCCAAAGATCACCTGTGATACAACTATGTGCTCAACTATTTGCACAATGTTAATACGACGACGGGAAAAGCACCTACCCATTCAACACAACCATGGCATTTTACAGAATCTACATGTAATCAACAGTTGGATGATAAACGTCTACCTGCCGAACTGAAACAATTAATCATCACCATCATCACCATCATCACCATCACCATCATCACCACCACCACCACCACCACCATCCTCCTCCTCCTCCTCCTCCTCAAGTGCCCTGTTGCATATCACTGGCGATCATGGCCTTCCAAACGAACCTGTCCTTTGTCGCTGCAAGTACATCTCCCACTGTCTTTGTCCTCAGCTACTCTAAAAGTCCGTCCAATATTTTCTACCTGGTTCTACCCGATGCTCTCTTTCCTTCCAGCTTTCCTGTTATGGGTATGTCCTCTAAGTTCCCTTGCCTCATAAAATGTCCTATAAATGTTGCTTGTCTTTTCCTTATTCTCGTTATTAATGTTCTTCTTGTACCTGCCTCCTTCAAAACTGTCTCGTTTGTTTTCTTTGCTGTCTGTGGAACTCTCAACGTTCTTCTTCGAAACCACATTTCAGTTGCCTCAATCTCGTTTTGACTTTGCTATGTAATACTCAAGAATTCTCCTCCTGAAGTTAATTGATAGGCATTTGTTGGTAAGAACGCTTTTCATCTTCTTGAATGCTGTTTTGGCTTGGGCAATTCTGCTGGCTATTTCTGATGTGCATCTGCGTTCTGGTGAGATGACCGTTGCCACATATTTAAACTTTTCAATCTGTCTCAGTGTTGTGTTATTTGCTGTTATTTTGCATGAGGGTATTTCTTGTTTTCTACTGATTACCATGACTTCAATCCTCTTGCTGTTTTGTTCCAGCCCGTTATTTTTGC
>CM060310.1:70096822-70099322 GCA_030674185.1 Monoplex corrugatus | reverse complement strand
AAGACAGTGCATCAAATAATGTTAATATCACAGCATTCACAATCTAGGACTATCAGTTCATAAAATTAGCACTGTGTTAGAAAGATCAAATATGATAGTTTCCCAGTTACTCCCAGCCTGATCAGACAGCTATCGTCCTTGATATACAAATTAAAAACTTAACGCTTGAAAGACGAAATGTATATAAAATGTATGTATGTGTTCAAAAGCATCATCATTTCACCATCGCTTCTTTGAGTGCCCTATCTTACTTACGATGTATAGAAAGAGCAAATTTGATTTTCCATGTACTAACATCAGAGATATCCTTCACAATAAAAACAGTGACATTATTCCAAGTGTCTGGCTTATTCTCAAATCCCTTGTTGGCAGATTTTTCTGATATATTATCTAATCGTTACATGTTGTTATTTGACATTGTTTTCATTTGCTTATTACAAATTGTTATTAGGTTAATTTTCCCCTTCTCCATTTCTATTCCCCGCTCCCTTCCATTCAACACCCTCCTTCCATTCAGCACCCCCCTTCCATTCAACACCCCTGCCATTCAGCACCCTCTTTCCATTCAACACCCCCCCTCTTGTTTTTCTTTCTTCATATTTTGGTCTTTCTAAAACCACGACTGTAAACAGATTAAACAAAGATCTCTATAGGAATCACACATCACGATCCTGTTCGTGCACTTTTTGTCGATATTTGTAGGTATGATCTTCATGATTTGTGGTATATTTGAAACATGTTGCTGTAGCTACAGACATGTGTGTTGTGTAGAGTCTTGGTAACATGGCAATTAGCTGCATTTAAATGAAGTCTTAATATAAACTTTGTAACTGCAACACCCGACAGATTAATTAAGTATCAATAGTTGAAAGAGCAAATGAATTAATTTGGAAACAATTGATTAAGTAAACAGGACATTCATAAATTACAAAAGCCACCTGTATACTATTGTAATTGTTCCTCTGGAGTGCCATTTTACTTCACAGACACATTGCAATTTCATTTAGTGCCTTTCTCCAGCTGGACGAAGCAACAGGGAAGTTTCAGTCTTTTTCACATACTTTTTGTATCTGGTGGTTTGTTTGTTTGTAATCTTCACGCTTGACAAAGGCCAGTTGGCCGAAATTTGCGCCTGTTTGTCTTGTTGTATTAAATACGCGTTCTTATTCTATTTTTGTGTTTTTCTGGTTCCTTTTTCAAGAAGTCAAGTTTTGTTTATTTAATACCACGTCCAACGTCAAAAGTGTATACGTTATTCCTCACGATCGCTTGTGCCAACCACACTCATCGTATTACCGTTACATTAATATTGACATTCGGCCTTTTTTTTCTGAGCAACTGATGTTATTTTGTTATATCACAAAGTGTGCATTTTTCTTATTTCACTTCATCTTGTTTACATCATATAGTGTGTAGCCTTCTTTTTCGTTTCATCTTAAAACTACTTCATATTCATAACAATTTATCATAGCATCTCCACAGCCTTACACGACTAATGACAGAGAGACCTAGTTGGATAGCAGGTTCAAGACTATGGGAAAGACAAATGAAACGCTTTTGATCATGAATGTGACCACTGTGCCAACGAATGGTTCTCCCTCTTCAACAAACAACATTGACTTTAATTCCTTACCCCTGGTTCAGATTACAACATGGATCCAGACCATCTGTCTGCCCATCATTTTTATCATGGGTTTGTTTGGAAATGTCATGACGATCATCATCATTCATCGATTTCAAGCAAGCCGTTCTGCCTTGGACCGTTATTTCCTGTGTCTAGCCATGACTGATCTCTGCGTCAACATCACGGGACCACTTAAGATGTGGCTCATGTTAGTGACAGAGTTACGACCATTTGCAGTTCATGACATTGTGTGTAAGATGGGTTATTTCATCTTAAACACGGCTAATGTCTGTTCCGCTTGGTTTGTTGTTGTAATGGTAACACACAGGGCTATATCTGTGGTGTGGCCACATCGTGTGAACGTAATGTGTACAGCAAAGACATCCTGGGGAATCATTATCAGCATTGGCATCATTTTTACCCTCGCTCACTCACACTTCTTTTATGGAATGAAAGTTTCAGGCGGGTTTTGTGTACCTAAAAGAGATTATCTGGAGTTTTTAATTAATGTGGTTGTCAAAATCGCCATATTTCAGTATTCAGTTTTGCCCTTCATCTGTCTGATGATCAGTAACAGCATACTTGTTGTGAAGTTAAGAACGTCAGTGAAGGAGGCTGGTGACCAGTTTGCTGCCACAGGTACACAACAGAGTATGAGAGAGAGAAAAGTGAACTCCATCAGTCTCACAGCTCTTGCTGTGTCTGCATCCTTTATTGTACTTACGCTTCCTTTAGCCATGCAGAATATCATAGACTTTGCACGCCCATACAGTTCTCAAACAACAGATATCCACAAACTGGCTTTCAGTCATTTTCTACATTATGTCCTTCTTTGCGTCAACTATTTCAACTTTTCTACAAACTTTTACACATATT
>CM060310.1:70081822-70086822 GCA_030674185.1 Monoplex corrugatus | reverse complement strand
AGCTTGAGAACACTTTGTATCTACAACTGCAAAAGAATGAAGAAAATGTAACAAAAAAGCAACAAGAAGAATAACTGGAGAATTAGTAAACGGTTGGTAAATAAACTGGACATAAATGATGAGGCCATGTGTACAATAATGAGGAAATATAGGATGCTGTTTAATTCGAGAAGTCAGGTTTTCTTCCTTTAAATTCCTCCTCCAATATTTTAACTGTATATGCCGTTTCACATTATTACTTGTGCCAACAAGATTCATTGTATTGCTGTTCCATTAAAACTCACGTGTGGTCATTGATCCTTTTCCAGTCCATGTTTTAGTAGCTATCCCCTTTTTTGTGTATTCGCATTGCGTGAATTAGTTCTATAAGTCAAGCTCTGTTCACAGAACTCGATCAAAGCAATTTAATAGCGGCTCACAATCCAGCAATTCAAGACTTCCTGAGAGACCCTTTGTAACGTATTCACGACCATGGATAGAGTATGTGTAACGCATTTCATCACGACTGTGACCAGTCTGCCAGTCAATGATTCTTCCTCTTCAACGAACAACACTGACTTTAACTCGTTACCAATGGTTCGAATTACAACATTGATCCAGATCATCTCTCTGCCTATCAGCTTTCTCTTGGGTGTGTTTGGCAATGTCATGACCATCATCATCATTCATCGATTTCAAGCCAACCGTTCTGCCTTGGACCGTTATTTCCTGTGTCTAGCCGTGACTGATCTCTGCGTCAACATCACGGGACCACTTAAGATGTGGCTCATGTTAGTGACAGAGTTACGACCATTTGCAGTTCATGACATTGTGTGTAAGATGGGTTATTTTATCTTAAACACGGCTAATGTCTGTTCCGCTTGGTTTGTGGTGGTGATGGTAACACACAGGGCTGTATCTGTGGTGTGGCCACATCGTGTGAACGTGTTGTGTACAGCTAAAACATCATGGGGAATTATAGTCAGCATCGTCATCATTTTCAGCGGAGCCCACTCTCACTTCTTTTATGGAATGACAGTTTCAGGCGGATTTTGTGTACCTAAAAGAGATTATCTGGAATTTCTGATTAACGTGGTGGTCAAAATCGCCATATTTCAGTATTCAGTTTTGCCCTTCATCTGTTTGATGATCAGTAACAGCATACTTGTTGTGAAATTAAGAGCATCAGTAAAAGAAGCTGGTGATCAGTTTGCTGTCACAGACAGACAACAGAGTCACAGAGAGAGAAAAGTGAACTCAATCACTCTCACAGCTCTTGCTGTGTCTGTATCTTTTATTGTATTGACCTTACCTTTAGACGTCCAAAACATCATAGACTTTGCACGTCCATATAGTTCTAAAACAACAGATATCCACAAACTGGCTTTCAGTCATTTTCTACACTATGTTCTTCTCTGTGTCAACTATTTCAATTTTTCCATAAATTTTTACACGTATTGCTTGACTGGCAAGAGATTCAGAAAAGAATTTCTAAGGCTACTAGGTGAATTCATTCTCTGCCCAAGACCCTCCAAACAGTAAGATGATGTCTGTGTCAGTAGAAGTATAAATTCAGGATACTGCCTTGATATTCAGGCTGTGACAAGACCCAGCAAGTCATCTGTTACTAAACAAATGACGTTGTACTATCAATGATGCACTAGCGAAATATGAATAAATAACGTAACCATTAATGTTATAGTCAAAGTTTACTTCTTTTCAAATGTTATGTGTTTTGATTTTAACCGTGATTCACACAATTCGGCTTTGTCTTTTCACTGATACATACATACATACATACATACATACAATTTACATACATACATACATGCAAGATACATACATACAAATTTGCATACATGAAATAGCACACACACACACACACACACACACACACACACACACACACACACACACACACACACACACATATTATATATATATAATATATATATATATATATATATACATATATGTATATACATATATACTGTATATATATATATATATATATATATATATATGTATATATATACTCTTTAATATTGGTTTTGTGCTTGCAAATCCATCCAATATTTTTGCCCAAAGTCAACCTGGTGCTCATTTTCCGTACAGCTTTCCTGTTGTTACTGGGTGCTCAAATTTCTCTTTTGTCATAAAATGCCTTATAAACTTTGCTTGTCTCTTCCTAATCTTCATTCATGTCATATACGTGCTTGCCTGTTTCAAGACTGTCTAGTTTGTTTTCATTGCTGTCCATGGGAATCTTAACATTGTTTTTGAAAAACACATTTCAGTTGCCTCAATTTTGTTCTGACTCTGTGCGTCGGCTTTGCATCCACACAACAGTATCGGTTCTATATAACACTGGAAAAATCTCTTCTTGATGTTAATTGATAGGCATTTGTTGGTGGGAGCGCTTTTCATCTTCTTGAATGCTGTTTAACTTGGCCATTTCTGTTGGGAATTTCTAATGTGCATTTCTTTCATTATTATTGTTTCTTCAATGTTCTTTCTTGTGCTATATTCCTCATATTTGTCATCGTCAAAAAGTCTTAAATGTACTCTCCCCATCTATCTAATATTTTGTCTTTTTCTGTGATTATAATTCCATCCTTAGATTTTAGCAATCAGTCGATATGCATGACTGTGGGCAACTTTTTCAGTGTTTCTGTACATAAACCTAGGGTGTTTTATATCGAAACATATATACATATCTGCATACATATCTACATAGACGCATTAATGGAATATGGAATCAATCAAACAACGTCAGCAAAAGACTTATGTATTCATGCAGATAGATACATGATGACATGACCAAAATAATTAATGCTATATTATTCTAGACTGTGGGTAGTCATGTGTAACGAACATGTTTGCAGCTTTCTTGTTCATTCAGTGTAATACACTTTATGAACATTTTGTCTGATAACTCGCCTACCTCTCAAATCTGCCACATGTCATCTTTAAATAACCTGGATTAACTTTATGGCGGATGTTGATTCATACATCACTTTGAACCCTCCCCCAAAACAACAGTAACAACAACAATAACAACAACGAAAGCAGACAAATATTTCAACATATTCATATAAGATGTCTCAACTTGTATTTTACTTTAATGACTGTTCAGCGTGCTTGTAAACACTAATTTGTAAAAGTTGAATTTTGAACCACCTCCCCTTTACCCGCAGATTCAATGAATTCTCTATACATAACTTCCATATACCTCAATCCCTCTTAGCCCCATGCAGAGCGTAAAATGTTAACCAGTCACCAGCCACAAATGTCTTGAGCAAACTAGGATGGCCCACTCCTCTTTCAGGCTTCTTTCATCTCTTGCAGACCAAACGGCGTTTCTTGGTAACGCCACCGGGTACCATTTGATCTGCTCCTGTTTTATTTCGATATGTTGTACGCATGGCAGTGGTGTTAGTATGTTCTGGTTTTGTCCATTCTGAGGAAGTGGATAAGCCAGCTCTTATCGCCATTGGGAAATGGAAAATCAGCTCCGTGTTTTTCTGTTTGTTTTGTCATCGGTTTGGCTTATATAAAGCTTGAAAGTTCGAAATGCACTGATTCTTTTACCAGTTTGTAATGCTACATTATTTAATACTTAAATATTAGACCTACGTGTATTAATTTGATCAGAAGTTCTGAGTAAGAACACAAAACTGATATATAACTTTTTGAATGTTAAGATATCATAAAAATGTGCCTTTCAGTTATTTCTTTAAGTAACTTGTAATATGTTATATAGACATTTTCATTTTCTTTTGGATATGAATTTTACACCCAGACAATATAGTCTTGTGTACATGTCATTAATATAAATTTTGTCATTTTTCACGTCAAAATCGATCATCTTGACTTCAACCAAAAGAAACAAAAATAAGATGATGGGACGACATGAATTAAGTTCAGGCAATAAAGAAACAAGGCCAATATTTAATAATTCGTGGTTCACATGTTTTTGTTTTCTTTTGCTGTCTGGATTGAATAGTCATGCCTGTTTGCCATATTCTTTGTTTCAGTTAGTTCATGAACCTTGAGTGATTTGTTGGTGATAGAAAACAAATCTCACCAACGCGTCAGTTTTAGGTAGTTGTGAACCGACAGCATGGGTGCTATATCTCTACTGAATAAAAGCAGATACTGCAATGACGGCAAAACAAAAGCAGAGTTGCTTCACCAATTGCAATCAAGTCTCACGAAAGATAGCTCTTCTCTAGCTAGTCCAATAACAAAGACTCTACCTCACCAGACGTCATAATTGACTACGTTTAAGAAGGTGATATAACAAAATTTTCCGAAAGTAATAACCCCGACCAAATCTTGTGTGATACCCACTACATAATTGTAAAAGCAGGTGCTAATGAGATAGCACCCAACCTCATAAAGTTAACACCAAAGCCTTTGCATTCGGACACTTTACCATCAGACCTAGCTACTGTAAAGCATTTTAAGAATGGTGATACATATTAAGCTGCGAATAATTGGCCATTTTCACCATCCTGGGTTTGTAAACTCTTAGAACACATCAAATGCTAACAACATTAAACCATGGTTTCAGATTAGGCTACTCTTGTGTAACAACCATTAGAAACCATGCATCATCTTCTGAAGTCTGACTGGTAATGGCTCTCGTTTTTCCTTTCAAGGTTGCCATTTTTCAACTTCTAACTAATCTTTTTGAATGAGACGATTAATGGTATGATGACTCAGATTTATTACTAAAAATATGATTTTTGAACATTTTCTGTGGAACTGTTATTTTGTCCACAGCTTTTGGAACTTAACAGAAAAACTAATCAACGCAGAATGCGAAAATATCCTCAACATCAAAATCACACGAAACCTAGTGTTGTTCGGTGTTGATCAAAATATAAAAACAGATGAAATGTTTGATCTTATAATAATGCGTGCAAAATCATTTATCTATAAATGCAAAGCAGACAAATGCTTTTTTCCGAATATACACACTTTCCAAACAATTCTAAATCAGATTCAAAGTTAAA
>CM060310.1:70074322-70076822 GCA_030674185.1 Monoplex corrugatus | reverse complement strand
AACTGTTACTTCCATATTTATGGGAATCTATGCATGAACGTACACAGAATGATGCATTAGGCATGACTAAATGCATTTTCAGATGTTTTATGTAGTAATTTTAAGACATTACTACATATTTGTAATATTTTGTGGAAATTCCCATAAAAAAACTCATAACCGCTCATGATAGAAACCAATCAGACAAAGGAAAACAATAGAAGACATGACCCTCCTGATGAAATCTAAAAGTATTCAAACTTAGGCTGACCTACTACTGACAGATCACTGACAGCTGACGAGCTACAAAGAGCTGCAGCGTACTAGTCCACTAAGTAGCTTGACCCAGTCAAGTCGTCGGCTGCTGCCACGCCCCCCACCCCCACCCCACTTCATCACCCTAGTCCTCCCTTTGCCACTTCTAATACTATTCACTCAAAGTGTTGCGGTATTTTACAATGTGGGTCCTGTCTGTTTGAACGTGTGAAGTTGTAGTCTAGCTGCCAATATTGCCTGGGGCCACAAATCCTTTGTGTCAGGTGCTCGTAAAATCAGTACTTTTCGTGTTGGGTCTGTCTGGTGCACATTTCATACCAACAGCGAGTAACTACTGCTGTTTTCAACCTCTTCTTGTGTCTGAATTGTCTTCTGAATCATCCTACAGTCATTTATAAGTTCTTGATTCAACTCACATGCTTTCAAAGGCTGAAAACATGCATCATTACAAGACAGTCCTGGTGTGAAGCATTTTGCTGAAAACCAGTTTCTCTTTTCAGATGAATAAAACCAATCTGGTGAGTGTTGCAAAGGTCAAAAATTATGTAAGGGAAGCCAGTCACTTTTATGAACCCTCTCTGAGACTGACAACATCAGTGCTACTCTCCCATTTACATGAGGCTAAAACATGTGTCAAACTACCTCTGTAAATTTTACTGTTGTAGGTACTGCAGAAGTCTCCAAGAGCTCCGTACATTTTACGTTGATAGCACCTACAGAGTTTAAATTAGCCAAGTGTCTAAGGAAATGCTTTGCATATCCTACCACGACAAAACGATCAATGAGTGTACAGTACAGAACTGGCAAAAAACTAACATTACATATTGCCGTCACTTTAAATTGTAATAAGCAAAGCCATTATTGCAAACACTGTCTCTTTCCTAAGGTTTATTGGAAGAGGTGGAGAAGCCCTTTCAGGTTGGGACAGATTCGAATTCTTTTCTTGACTGTCTGCCTGATCCAATCTTCCTGCAATAGATTTTTCACTGTTGCGTGACCAGGGTCTTGACAATATAATGACCAGAAATACGCATGTAAATCAGAAGGTGAATACATAACAAGACAAGCCTGACTCAAATTTTTGTCCAACTGGTCTTTATCAAGCGTATACAAAAACAACAAAGAATAAATACACACAAAAAAGTTACCTATCGTGGTCTTTTGTATACACCTGATGAAAGCCGCTTGGCTGAAAATTTGCATCTGTCTTGTTTTGCCTTGTTATACTAAACACGTCTTTTGATTCTATGCTTGTGTATTTTGGGTTCATATTTGCTTGAAAGCTGGCAATTACTTTGAATCTGATGACCACTCATGCTGTGCTTGCGGTGAAGTTAAAAACATCAGTCAAATAAACTTGTGACAAGTTTGCTGCCACACAGAAACAGTGAAAGAAAGAAAAACATGTCCTTTTATCAGTCTCATTTTACTCTGTCTGTGTGCCTTTTGACGTCTTAAAATTTCTTCTTGCTTTTAAGGAATATCAAGATACTATTCAACACATGAAATGCTCGCTAATCAAAATTTATTTAGTTTATTTTTTACGTAATAACTTATATGTATCTGCGTTTCTTTAACCCCGTTAGATTCCTCCATGATTTCATATCTATATTGCCTTGCTTGTCAGACGTTTACAACGGAATTAAGAAAATTCAAGAGTGGAATAATGCTTTGCATCAAATCTCCCCAAATATAAATCGATAATGAAGAATCAATTATTATTTGCAACACAAGAAAATATAATTATTAGATAATGAACTTGTACCAAAGACTCAGTCAGTCATCTGATCATTATTCGGTGGCTTCATATTGCCATGAGTGAACTATTTTGACTTTCGTGTAAAGCGCATTTGACCACAGTTTGATGAACTGGTGAAATGACGCTTACTCTCAACCTGCATGCCTGACCTGTGGTGTTCCACAAGGATCTGTCCTTGGCCCTGTTCTTTTCACTCTTTACACCTCCCCCCTGTCCACCATCATCAACTCCCACTCTATAAAACACCACTTCTATGCTGATGACACCCAACTTCTAGACAGTGACACACCAGACAATATACAGCGCCTCTTGACTCGCACCACTGAGTGTTACTCGGACATTAAGAACTGGATGACGTTCAACAAACTTCAGCTTAATGACGACAAGACAGAAGCTATCCTCATTGGCACCCGTCAGAAACTTTCTCAGCTGCCTCCTCTTTCTCTCCCATTATGTAACACATCAGTCCCAATTTCTGATTCAGCT
>CM060310.1:70061822-70064322 GCA_030674185.1 Monoplex corrugatus | reverse complement strand
CAATACCAAATTCCTCCAGGCTTCAATCATCTCATTATGTGTGTTAAATGGCTGATGTGATGCGTCTAGTGTGTTGGCTAGTGACTGTGTGCTTGTCACCTCTCACTTTCAGCCTGCTCCGCTGCTAGCACCTCTGCCTCCAGCTATGCGAAAAGGAGAGCAGAATGCGTAAGTCTCTCTCTGTCAGTAACAGCCTCTCCATCAGCAAGCCGTACGTTATGCCTGCTCGTGGCGACATGTGGTAACTGAACACCTCACGGGCTCAGGCTAAAACTCAGGGACTCGGACGAGGTCTGGCCCCCAGACGTGCATCATGCAGACCCGGCGTGTGGATATGCCCTGGTGCCTACGAACCAGATCCCCATCTATAGGTAAATAGCTCCACTGCCTCGTGGACATCTCGGGAGAGAATAAGGCTATGGGAGTAAACCTGAAAAAATCCCCTACTGCCTTGTAGGTTGTCGTAGGAACGACAAAAGCTGACGTAGAGACCATAAAAAAACATCGTAGTTCCAAGAGATATGGCAAGACAACAAGGATTATATATTATATTTATAATTATATAATAATAATACAATACTACATATATATATAATATATATATCATATATATGAAATCATATCAAGTGCCTTGCCCCATCGTTGGCGATCATGACCTTCCATCTGTTTCTATCCTTTGTTGCCGCAAGCACATCTTCCACCCTCTCTGTTTCACCACTCTGCAAGTCAGTCCAATATTTGTTCCCTGGGTCTATCTTGCTCTCTTTCCCTCTAGCTTTCCTGTAGTGACCAGGTGCTCCAATTCCCACTTTCCTCATAAAATGGCCAATTACTGTTGCCTTTTCCTAATCTTCGTTATGAATGATCTTCTTGTGTCATGCCTCCATCAAGACTTCTGTTTGTTTTCTTTGCTGTCCGTGGAACTCTCAACATTCTTCTTAAAAACCACATCTTGGCTGCCTGAATCTTGTTCTGGATTTACTTGTTGACTGTCCACGCCTCACAACCGTATAATATTACGGTCTATATAACATTCAAGAACTCTCATCCTGATGTTGGAATAGGCATTTGTTGGTAAGAATGCTTATCATCTTCTTGAATGCTGTTTTGACTTGGCCGATTCTGCTGGCTATTTCTGTGTGCATCTGCCTTTGGTGAAATGATCGTTCCCAGATATTCAAGTTATCAACCTGTCTCAAGGTTGTGCCGTTTGCTGTTGTTTTGCATGACGGGATTTCATGTCTTTTACTGATCACCATGACTTCAGCTTCATGCATTTAGTTCCAACCCCTTATCTTTGCTTTCTGTTTCTAATATATTCACAAGGTTTTGTAGGTTCCTTTCATTTTCTGCAATTAGCACGGTGTCATCTGCATATCGAATATTGTTTATCATTTTTCCTCCAACCTTTAATCAGGGTATTCTTCTAGGTTTCTCATGATTTTTTAGCTGTAAAATGAAAACAGATTTGGTGACAAAACACAACCTTGTCTGATTCCTGTTTTGATATTTTGGAAACAACTTATCTCGTTTTCTATTCTCATCGGAGCTGTTTGTTCCCAATACATACTTCTGATTATTCGTAGATCTTTTCCATCAATATAGTCTTTTGGTTGTTTGATCAGTTCTTCATGTCTTACCCGATCGAAAACCTTGTTATGATCAACAAAGCATAAATACAAATCCTCATTCATCTAGAGTGACCTCTAAATGATAGTTCTTAGGATGTATATGACATTAATAGTGCCTTTCCCTTCGACAAATCCACACTGTTCTTCTGCTTTTTATCTTTAGATTCTATTCCTTGTCATCATCATGGTTAATATTAATAGGATTTTTGTTACAGACTCGCCAAGCTGATTGTGCGATGGAGTTCGCATTCTGTAGCCCCTGTCTTCTTTGGAAGTGCAATGAAAATTGATTTTGAAATATGTTTGGGGATTTTTGCAGTTTCATAAATCCCATTTAGGGGACTGTTATTTTTTTTCAATACCAAATTCCTCCGGGCTCCAATCATCTCTGTAGTAATATTGTCTGGTCCTGGGGCTTATCCTGGTTTCATATTTTTCAGTGCTGCTTTAACTTCATCTTTCATTATGGGTGGTCCTTCGACGTCCTTCCTTGTATGTGTTCTTCGTTTTTGTCATCTTCAAAAAGGTCTTCATGTACTCTCCCCATTTCTCTAATATTTTGTCTTTCTCCATGATAAGCGTACATCTACTCGTTTTATGCAACCATACAATTTCTTCAGTTCTCTGTACATACCATGAGGATCCGTTTTGCGTCGGTCTTCTATTTCTTTGCATTTTGTTTTCAGCCAAGCTTCCTTGGCTTCATTGCACATATTCCTGATTTCTTTGTTTATCTTCCTGTATATTTCCTCCTTCCTCTGTGCCTTCCTCCTTTTTCTCCATCAAGCCTAGAATTTCTTTTGTCATCCAGGTCTTCTTTGCTTTTCTATCTACTTAAGGGATTTCTCAAAAAGCTTCATTTATTGAAT
>CM060310.1:69991822-70056822 GCA_030674185.1 Monoplex corrugatus | reverse complement strand
CTAAATCACTTCCTTCTTCATAAACTCCATTTTCACTATCGCCAGGATTGTTGTTATCAAGGCCAGGTAATTTGCATGATTTCCTTATGCATGAGTCTACGATTTCTCGCCACTTTTTTGTTTTCAAATTGGCTGAAAGTTTATTTCTGACAAAATGCAAAAGGTGAACAAAACGTTAACGAAAATAAGCAAACGTGAGAGATAACTTCCAACTTAGAGCAGAGCACATGGTGCTTAATATGTATACAGACGATCTAAAAAATAAGATTGTAAGGATCCCTCAAAATGGCAATATGCGTGACATGCTCCGTCTCTCTGGTTAGATGACGGATGGGACTGGTTAACTCCTTGACTCCCGCACCCTGTCCACCAGTACCTTGCATTGTCAACCATGCTACCAAAGCAAAAATTTAACCCTTTGACTTCTTCACACTATCCACTAGATTGGATAGGGTGAGGTAGTCAAAGAGTCAAGGACTCGGTTGGATGTTGTAGACGAATATGCCTGTGCTTGATCAGCAGTCCCTGGCACAGCTGACGCACATGAAGGCCAATGGTTGTGGCTGGTCGTCGCTGCAGCTTTCCTTCTCGCTCTTCTGTACACCACAGTCGAGTTTGTTTCTCTTCTGCAATGACAAGGAGATCAGGAATAGGTGCAATGAAGCTAAGGAAGCTTGGCTGAAAACACAGTGCAAAGAAATGGAAAACCGACACAAAACGGATCCTCAGGGTGTGTACAGACGAATTGAAGAAATTGTCCACAGGAAAAATACATGCACATCAACTGGTTGCTTGAAATCGAAATATGGCACACTTATCATGGAAAAAGACAAAATATTAGACAGATGGGGAGAGTACATTAAAAACCTTTTTGAGGATGACAGAAACGAAGAACACATTTATAAAAAGAACTTTGAAGGACAACACATAATGAAAGATGAAGTTAGAGCGGCACTGAAAAGGATGAAACCAAGAAAAGCCCCAGGACCAGACAACATTACTACAGAGATGATTGAAGCCCTGGAGGAATTTGGAATAGAAAAAAACACACACAAAAACAGTCCTCCTAAATGAAATTTACGACACTGGAAAACCCCCCAAAGATATGTCAAAATCAATTTTCATTGCACTTCCAAAGAAGACAGGGGTTATAGAATGCGAACTCCATTGCACAATCAGTTTGATGAGTAATGTAACAAAAATCCTGTTAAGAATAATCATGATGAGGACAAGGAATAGAATCAAGAGAGAAATAGCAGAAGAACAGTGTCGATTTGTGGAAGGGAAAGGAACTATCAATGCCATATACATCCTAAAAACTATCATAGAGACGTCAATTGAGATGGTTAAGGATTTGTATTTATGCTTTGTTGACTACACCAAGGCTTTTGATAGGGTAAAACATGAAGAATTGATCAACCAACTGGAGAGACTCAATGTTGATGGAAAAGATCTACGAATAATCAGAAATATTTACTGGGAACAAACAGCTGCAATGAGAATAGAAAACAATGTAAGCTCTTTCCAAAACATCAAAAGAGGAGTCAGACAGCGAAAACATTATGAGAAACCTAGAAGAAGACCCTGGATTAAAGGTCGGAGGGAAAATGATAAACAACATTCGATACGCAGATGACACCGTGCTAATTGCAGAAAATGAAAGGGACCTACAAAACCTTGTGAATATACTAGAAATAGAAAGCAAAGGTAAGGGGCTGGAACTAAACAGCAGGAAGACTGAAGTAAAAAACACGAAATCCGCTCATGAAAAATAGCATCAAATGACACAACCTTGACACAGGTTGATAAATTCAAATACCTGGGAACGATCATTTCATCAGACGGCAGATGCACATCAGAAATAGCCAGCAGAATCAGCCAAGCCAAAACAGCATTCAAGAAGATGACAAGCATTCTCACCAACAAATGCCTATCAATTAACATCAGGAAGAGAGTTCTTGAATGTTATATAGAACCAATACTGTTGTACGGATGTGAGGCGTGGACAGTCAACAAGCAAAACCAGAAAAAAAGATTGAGGCAGCCGAGATGTGGTTTCTAAGAAGAATGTTGAGAGTTTCATGGACAGCAAAGAATACAAACGAGACAGTCTTGATGGAGGCAGACACAAGTAGATCACTTATAAGGAAGATTAGGAAAAGACAGGCAACATTTATAGGCCATTTTATGAGGAAGGGGATTTGGAGCACATGGTCACAACGGGAAAGCTGGAGGGAAAGAGATGACCATGTAGACCCAGGGAGAAAATGCTGAACGGATTTGCAGAGTGGCTGGGGACGAGGAGGGTGGGGGAGATGCTAGGGGCAACGAGAGATAGAGACAGATGGAAGTCCATCATCGCCAACGCCATGCGGCATGCAGGGCACCTGATGATGATGAATGGCGATGCCTGTATGTGCAGCCTGTCCCCAGGTACAACAAGTTGCAGCTGTCTCCTCCAAGGCGTCCACACTGATATCAGAGGATTTCAGATCATTTTGCAGACGTACCTATATCACAGTCTTTGTGCGCTCAAATATTGGTGGCTGTGATGAGATTGCTTATTACCCACTGTCTTGGACAGCTTGACAATTACCGGAGCGGTTTTTTTCTATCTCCCTGTTGCCCTCTTGGTCGAGCGACAGGTTGCTGGATTCTGTAGATTCTAAGTGGGTTACTTCATTTACAAATTGGCCGGTGTATTGCTGATGTTGGTTTTGCCGTCTCCGTTGTTTTTCTGCCCCACAATCGATGTCTTTTTTAGATTGATGATGAGGCCAATTCTTGGAAACCATGTCTTAGGGAGCTGAATAGACTCTGGAGACGAGGCTGTATATGAGATGTCAAGGCAACAGCATCGGCAAGTTTTTGCTTTGCTAGCATTGTTGACAATGCAGGATGCTGGTGAACAGGGTGCGGAGTCAAAGGGTTAATCCTTTCACTCCGTCAACTCTATACACCAACCTTTTGCAGGAAGCTGATGGATGGGTGGATAGGATGATGAAGTAAAGGGGTCAAATTAAGTTTAGATTAAGTTTTCACTTCATCATCATAATCACCTTCTGCAAATACTTAAAGCTATCGATTTTATCATCCTAGCCACCTATCCACCAGAAACGAAGGGGTTCAATTTTTTTGTATCTGTGGGTATAGAGAAGGAGTGAAAGGACTATGGTTTTAACCTATGCTCTTTTGGTCTCACATCCTCTGACGATAGACAGGCGGCACCCTCTGCTGAGACGTGTCTTCCACGATGTTGTGGGAGACGTGCTCTACGGCATTATGGGAGAATCGTCTTCTGAGGATGTAATGGGGTTGATCTCTGAGATGATGTTGTAGGTTTTGGTTTCTGTAGCTAGATAATTGCTTTCTGTATTGATTATTCATGATGATCATGGCAGGACATCAACTTCCAATGAAATGATAAAGAGCAATTTAAAAACCGACCGTGTTGATTCCTGGTCTTTCTAAAAAGGCAGCCGTCGTGACTGTCACGGCCATGAGTGGATGACTACATGCTGAGTGCAACACTCTGTATAAAACTTTATGAGCAACAACCAGCGGATAAAATGAACCAAGAGAGCGACATAAGCATGTGTCCATTCACAAAGGGCAAGACAGCCCGCAGAATTTTCAATACACCGTAGACATGTGACAGAAGAAGCAGGCAGGCCAGAAAGCAGTGAGTTACAATAATCGATACCAGACAAGGTAAAAGTATTTGCAAAAGTAGAAAATTAAATGCTGCTAAATTTGAAAGAGAATGGCAAACACGTCTAAAATGTTGTAGTTGAGAATAACAAAACTGACATGTTTGGGGACTACCTTCTGCATAGACTATTCAGTCAACGCGAGGGTTTCTGACTGAATCAGAAAACGGAACAGTGCTGGCACCCAGCTGGACAAAACAAACACCCACGATGGCTTCGACTAGTGCCTGGCACCAACGTGCATTGCTGATAGTATTAACATTTCTAATTATTGTAGCCAGTTTATCAACTCCTCATTTGAACAACAATAGAATAATAAGCATTCATAGCGTATACCCCTTTCCACGTTAAATGGTTCAGCTATTCAGCCAAACTGATTGATTGCATTTTCTGTATCAGACAAGAGGTAGAAAGGTAGAAAGAAACTCTAGGGAGAGCTAGACAACAGAAGGTCTTCAGAGAAGTAACCCCCTTTAGACAAGTGTTTCGGCCCTGAATTCCTTACACTCTCGGGGGGCCGGGCCACATCCAGGTCATGACTCCTGGATGCCCTTCTGCTGTTGTCTATTTTTTTTTTTTTTTTTTTCCCACGCCGGGGATCGAACCTGGGCGATTCTGCGCTTCAGAACTGCGGTACGCGGTTTTACCAATGTGCTAACGGGGCACACATCATCTGTAGGGAATTTAATCCTTATGAAGTTCACTTTTTTCGTTCCTCCTTGCCCAGATCCAGCTTGAGCTCCTTTCTGCTGCCTCTGCCATCGCTTTAAGGGCTCTAGTCCTCTTCTTCCCAGAAATGGCGAGTTGTTTCATGAGATCATAAGCGGAGGTGCCCACAAACCCTCTTGCCCCGACCTCTATGGCGAAGATTTTGACCCGCAGACCTGCTTTCTTCAGGGTGCTGGCAAGACCGGCGTATTTTTCGGTCTTGTAGATATGTGCTTCTTCCATTCTGCTTTCGTATGGCACAGTGAGTTCTATCAGAATCACTTGTTTCGAGGAGTCAGAGTGGAGAGCGATGTCTGGTCTCATGCCTGTCTTGCTGATGACATCTGGGTAATTTCTCCACTCTGGGAGGTCTGCTGTACACTCCCAGTCGACTGCTCCATCCAGAAGACCCTTTGGCAATGTGCTGGTTGTCATAGCACTTTCGGGCCAGACCTGTTTCCCTCCTGCTTTGTAGAACGTTGTCATAGCAATTGGTGCGTTTGGGGTCATGGTTTTTTCGCTAACCACATCTGTGATCACTTTCAGAACTTGGTTGTGCCTCCATGTATACCTTCCTTGGGCTAGCGCTACTTTGCAAGAGCTTAGGACATGTTCCACTGTTTGTTTCTTCTGACAGAGCGGACATGCTGGGTCGTCTGCTTTCCCCCATTTCACTAAGTTTGCATTCGAGGGGAGCAGGTCATATACAGATCTGAGGAGGAAGCTTATCCTTAGAGGAGCCATGTGCCACATATCGTTCCAGCTGAGACTTCTTTGGAGTGCACTGTCCCATGTTGTCCATTGCCCCTGTTGACCTTGCTGGACTGCCTTCTGCACTCTTTTGACATCTTCTTCTTCCTTCAACTCCTGTATGATCATGTCTCTTTTTTCCTTCCCTTTGGCTTTGGACCACCACTGCATTTTTGTTGCTCCCAGTCCCTGTCTGTTGGTTTGCGTGTGTCCAATTATTTCTTTGATGCTGAGGTTTCTCTTGGCATTGTTTACAGCCTCTTGGACTTTCCACTTTCTGCCAGTTCTCAGCTTTGGATGAACTGATCTCACGATATTGTCTTCCGATTCCTCCAGCATGCTCAACAGTCTTGCTTTTCCAACTTTGTATTCCTCCACTATGGATTTGAGAGGTAGCTTCAGCATTGCTTGACGACAGTAGAATGCAACATCAGTGAGACCAGGTGGGACACCGAGCCATTTTCTTGTGTATTTGTTGATTTTGGCTTCCATTGCTTCGACTGTGCTGGTGCAAATGTCATAGATTAGCAGTGGCCACAGCAGCTTTGGTATCAGCATGAACTGTAGACACCAGACTTTGTATTTGCCTGGCAGTCCGCAGTTATCTATTTTCTTCAGGCCTTCTTCTGCTGTTTGCTTGGTTTCACATCCCCTTTGTGTGTCTTTCAGGGAGTCATCATACCATCTTCCGAGACTTTTTACTGGCTCTTCTGTGACAGTGGGGATGGCTTGGTTGGCTACCATGAATTTGACTGAATCTGCCACTTTTCCTTTTCGCAGTGAGAGACTTCGGGATTTCTTAGGTTTGAACCTCATTCTTGAAGAGGCCACCAGCTCATCCAGCTGCTTTAAGATTTGGTGTGTCTCTTCCTCATCCGTGGACAAGACTGTTGTGTCATCCATGAAAGCTTTCAGAGGAGGCATCTGGTATCCATCTCCCAGATTCACTGGACCTGAACTCTTCATTGCAGCTTTCAAGATGACTTCCATTGCCAACACGAACAGTATGGGAGAGATTGCACAGCCCATTGCAATGCCCACCTCTAGGTCTATCCAGTCCGTGGTGTATTCTTTGGTAGAGAACCGCATTGAGAACCCTTGGAAATACTTCCTCAGCATTGTTCGGATGTTTTCTGGGATGTGATACATTTCAAGAGCCAGCTGGATCATATCGTGTGGAACTGATCCATATGCATTCGCCAGATCAAGCCAAACTACGTCAATGTCTCTCTTCTCTGTTCTTGCTTTTTGGATGGCATCCCAAATCAACGTGGCATGTTCCAAGCATCCAGGCATTCCTGGTATGCCTCCCTTTTGGACTGACATATCCAGATACTTGTTTTCAGTCAGGTATTTTGTCAATCTTGCTGCCATAACAGAGAAGAAGATTTTCCCCTCGACGTTCAGAAGTGATATTGGCCTGAACTGATTGATGCTGCTGGAGTTCTGCTCCTTCGGAATGTACACTCCTTCAGCTCTCATCCATTGGTCGCTGATCTTCTGGTTCCTCCATGCTGATCGAATCATCTTGTGGAGCCACTCGAGCACTTTTGGGCATTTCTTGTAGAGCAGGTATGGTATTCCGTTTGGTCCAGGTGCTGACTTGGCTCTGGCTTTCTTTACTACGTTCTTCACTTCATCCAGTGTTGGTGGTTTGTTATTGAATTTTCCTTCTGGCGCTGCAGGCCAAACCAGATTCTGGATTTCAAGTGGTGCCTCGCGCTGAGAATCGGAATATGTTTCCCTGAGATGCTGCTCTAGGGTTTCCTTGCCCACTGTGAGAGTCCCTGATTTGGGTTGTTCAAACAGCTTTCTTGAAAAGTCAAAGGGATCTTTGAAGAAACGATCTTGAGTCTTCTTCTTTTTGCTCTTTCTTCGCCTTGCTGATTCCACTTTGCTGAGAGCATTGTGTTTGGCCTTCAGATCTTTCCAGAGTTCCAGGAGCCCTTGCTTCTCGAATTCTGAGGCAGTTTTCATTCGCTTTTTAAGCTTCCTTTTCTCCCTCCGGATGCTCTCCATCTGTTGCTGTCTTCTGGATTTCTGGGGAGGCGTTTTTGTCTTTGGCTGCTTCACTCCATAAGTGTCCCTGCAGATAGAGTATATGATGTCTCCGTATGTGTCAAGTTTGTGTTTCCAGCGTACTGTTCCCTATTAGCGCATTCAGCTTAAGGACAAGTTCCTCATCTAATTTCTCCCATTGTTCTTTTGCACCGGCAGGCGGCAAATTGAGTTTTCCACGTTTGGCGTTAAGAGCTTGTGCAAAATCCGCATCAAAACCGTCAGCGTGGATGTCCTTGGCACTATGGTTTAATTCCTGGCCTTGGTCATCCAACGTCTCACCTGCTATCGCAGTGCGCTGCTGCTGGTTCGTATGTGTCTTCAAACAGCCCATTTTTGTCCTGTGGATCTTCATGCCGCGTTTGGTGGTGAATCTCCTTCCACACGCACACGGAAATTCCAACTGGTCATTAATCATGGTCCGTTGTGCGTTTCCAGTCGTGATGGAGTCAGTGCCGATGGATTCATCATTCTCTCCCCCTTTCGGTGAATCCTGGGAGCATCTTTCATTTGAAAAACTCGTGGCATGTTATCAAAGGCAAGGTGGGAAGCCAACCCACAAAGCCCGCAGATCTAGTCTTTCCCAGTGTCCTTCGGTCTTTCCCGAATGTTTTTATCTTGGAAAAACATGTACATTTATGAAAGGAGATGTGAAAAGACCCTGCCAAATATAACCCCTTTTAAATGATATCTTGTCACAAAACATTACGTGAACGGATATGGTGCAAAACCCACGTCCACGCCTTTGAAACAATATGGCTGTCATATTTAACATTTACAACAGCCCAACTTGATACTGTCTAATGGGTTTGTAATGCTCATACCATGTGTACTGATAACTTTTTTTTCATGTAATTCTTTACATTTCACGTAGAGGCGCCAATGTACTATAAATAATTAAACAGCTTGTATCGACTGGTATTGTTTTTTCTGACGTGATTGTTGCCATGTTTTGCTATTACTGTGTGTATCTTTATTACCTTGTTTAAAATGAATTTGAAAAGAAAACTTACAACAAAAAGTGTGCTTATCTATTGTCCAAAGTAAGGACAGAATCCATGTTGTCTTAGGCCAGCTTGAATGAAGTATTTCAAAAGTGTATCAGAAACGTCAGTGACATCATGTCAATCAATATTTCCAGAATATTTTCAGTGTTTAGATAGTAACACCGTCAGTTGTTCTAAGTATGAAACTATATTGCATTCTTTAACATAACCACTCTCACCGTCTTCTATAAATTTGAATATTATTGTGCTGAGTCTTGCAGCAATTATGTTGTCTCGGATTTTATAGGCTTGTTAAGCATCTTGACTGGATGCCATCTTATTAGCATTATTTTCTTCCCTTTGCATAGAATAGCAAGAATGCATTTCCGTTGGATTTGTTGAGTAGATTTAAAAAGAAAACAAAACAGGAACGGATCAATCAGTATTACTTTAATTTTACATCACCAAAAATATAGAATTCTGTGATGAAGCCATCACTTCCGGGGATTGCATCATTCGTCTTGCCTTTCGGTGTCTTTATTACTTTTTGTGGTCTAGGTCATGTAATGATGAAATTGTGCAGTTAAGATTTAGAAAGAATTGATGAATTTGTCAGTTCTCTTATTTTTTGCTTTATGTCTTCTTTTTAGTCTTGTGTAAAATTGAACTTGATCATCTAGCATACGTCTTAGGTGTGATTTTGTTTCCATTTTTGGTTTGTAGTTCAGGAAATAAACATTGTTTGGTTATTCTTTTTTCTGTGAATTTATTCTGGATCTTGCTTGGGTGTCTTGTGCTTTTTACAAGAACATCAAAATCTAGGTACGTGTTTTATATATATATATATATATATATATATATATATATATATGTTTTAATTGATTCTGATACAAGTGTCTGGCCATTTGTGCCTTTTAATTTTTTTTCCAATTTTATTCAGCTTATCATACATTTCTTGCAGTTATGCTCTTCTTACTTTGCGTGTTCTGACAATGCAATAACGAATCTTCTTTGACTTCGATTTTTCACTATTGCATATGCCATGGGGTTGAGGTCTATGTGCGTTTGGATAAACATATCAATTTTGTCATTGAAAGTATTCACATATGATGACAGTTGGCTAGAGTTTCTTCTTGTGTTTGTCAAATGTAAATGTAGTGAAAACAGCTCTATGGATCAGAGCTTGCAGATGAAACTACTTCAGTGTGTTGTGTGTACCAAAGGATGTCACTAATTTTTAAAAAAAGGTGATCAAGGCACGTTGCTGTGATTAAATGTTTACAGCTTCGTTTATATTCTTTTCCACACTGGTGTTGAGTTCACCAGCCACCTTGTAGGTTAAGATGTGATACAAGCTGCTTGAGGACATCACTTTCCTTTTCACTGTGTTTTGATCTGCTATTATACCTTCATGATTTGTTAAAGTTCGAACTATGCTAAAAGATGCTTTTTCACAATTGAATGCATCCATCATTTTGCAGATTCGAATGAACAAAAAATTGTGGGTGATCAATTTTGATATAAATATCCATTTGTGTACGGAGTACTTTTTTTTTCTAAAATCTATCTAATTAATAAATGATATTCATGTTCACGAATACACTTGTGTGTTGTCTATGTCTGTTTGTCCCTAAAACTATCTGACTTAAGCTGTGGTTGCCATCTGAAGAATAAAATGAAATTTACCTCGCATTACAGTTCCCAACTTCCTGCTTGCTCTTTGTTGAGATGTGGCATTCTCGTAGTGCAGTTGCGATACAGGAACTGGCAGGAACTATATTTTCATGAGCAAAAAACAAGAGTGGGTAGGTAATTATAATAATTAATAATAATTACAATATTTATATAGCGCAAAATCTTGATAACATCAAATCTAAGCGCTGAAACACACACGCACGCACACACACACACACGCACGCACGCACGCACACACACGCACCCACACACACACACACACATACATACACACACACACACACGCACACGGCTATAAATGGGGAGAAAGAATAAAAGCAATGGAAAATTATAGAGAGCATATTATATACAATTATATATTGCAATATGATTCCCCTCCGAGTTGAGACAGGCTGCAGAGGGGATTGAGTGAGGTCAGGATTTTATGCAGAGGAGAAAAGGTGGGTTTTGAGAGCGGACTTGAAGGAGACAAAAGTAGGTTGCTGACGGACTGAGAGAAGAAGTTTGTTCCAGGAGAGCGGACCAGAAACAGAGAAGGGTATTGAGCTTAGTGCGTGGAAAGCGAAATGTCAGAGGATCTGAGGCAGAGCGGAGGGTACGTGAGGGAACATAGATCTCAAGTAGGCTTGAGAGGTAATCAGGGACTGCGTTATTGAGGCTTTTGTAGCACATGGTGTCTAGTTTGTACTGTATGCGCTTTGATACAGGGAGCCAGTGAAGTTGTGCCAGGAGAGGAGATATGTGGTCAGCTTTTTTCTTTTTGAGTACAAGGCGTGCAGCATTGTTTTGAATGCACTGTAGGATGTGAGTGGTGGAGGCAGGAAGACCGGACAGGAGTGAATTGCAATAGTCAATGCGAGACATTATGAAGGAGAGAACGAGTTTTGCAGTTGTTTCCACAGAGAGATACTTCCTGATCAGGCTTATACGATGGAGGTGATAGTAGCAAGATCTGACAGTTTGAGAAACAAAGTTGTTCATGGAGAGGGTAGAGTCAATGCAGACACCAAGGTTTTTAGCTGAATCAGAAATTGGGACTGATGTGTTACATAATGGGAGAGAAAGAGGAGGCAGCTGAAAAAGTTTCTGACGGGTGCCAATGAGGATAGCTTCTGTCTTGTCATCATTTAGCTGAAGTTTGTTGTATGTCATCCAATTTTTAATGTCCGAGTAACACTCAGTGGTGCGAGTCAGGAGGCGCTGTATATTGTCAGGTGAGTCACTGTCTTGAAGTTGGGTGTCATCAGCATAGAAGTGGTGTTTTATAGAGTGGGAGTTGATGATGGTGGACAGGGGGAGGTGTAAAGAGTGAAAAGAACAGGGCCAAGGACAGATCCTTGTGGAACACCACAGGTCAGGTATGCAGGTTGAGTAAATGCCATTGATGAGAACAGTTTGTTTTCTGTTTGATAGATATGAAGTGAACCAGGAGAGAGCAATGTCAGAGATGCCAAAAGTATGATGAAGTCTAGAAAGGAGAATACCATGATTAATGGCATCAAAGGCTGCAGACAGATCAAGGAGTGCGAGGAGAGAGACTTTGCCAGTATCAGTTGCAAGGAGGAGATTGTTGAGAATGTGTAGCAAGGCAGTTTTAGTGCTATGGCACTGGCGGTAGGCTGATTGGAAAGGATTGAGGAGATTGTTGGCAGACAGGTGAGAGTTCAGTTGGTTGAGGACAACTTTTTCAAGCAGTTTTGACAAGAAAGAGATTAGAGATAGGCCGGTAATTTTTCAGTTCATTTGGGTCTAAATTGTATTTCTTGAGGAGAGGGTGAACAATAGCAGACTTGAAAGAATCTGGGACAGTTCCAGTTTGGAGAGAAGTGTCAGCTGTTAAAAAACGACAAAAGAGTCACGTGCCTTGACTTAACAAAGAGACGAGGAAAGAAAGAAAATGTATATATGTGTGAATATTGTGTGTGTATATATATGTATATATATATATATATATATATATACATATATATATGTATATAGATATGTACATATATACATACATACATATACATGTACATCTATATACATATATCTATATCTATACATAATGTATATATATATATCTACATATATATATATATATATATTATATATATATATAAATATCTACATATATATATATATATATATATATATATACATACATATATAAATACTGTATTCACCACAGAACTAATAACAAACAGGATACTCAGCAGTGTCAACATTTCGGTCTTCAATAGGGTTCTAAAACAATATGCATGTACAGACACCAAACTGTTAGGTGTCTTATGATTGTAGTAAAACGTCCTCAGTAAATTACAGTGCATCCACATCTATTTTTCGTTATATCTTACATCTGCTGTCGTGTTTTTAGGACAAGCAAACGATGAATATAATTTTTTGTTTGTTTATTTACTACCAAAGCAGATGCCCTGCTTTCTGTCTCATAGGACTGAGGTTTACCTCCCTTTAACTGTTGTTTACATCAGGTGGTAAAACCATTCCATAATTACATTCATTGCAACCACGACCGAACAAATAGATGAATGTGCTTCATTTGGATCCGTATTTGTATTTGACAGAATGAAAACTTTCTGAAAGCATGCTGATACTGCCGCAATCAAATATGAACGTTTGCTTATTTCTTTCCATGTTTGTGTTTGTTTACGTCTGTCCCGATACGAAGTGCAGACTTTTGTTCATTCTTGAAGCAATAACGTACAACACCATCCTTTGTTCAGTTTTGTCAAGGGAAATTTGTCCCTATGGTATAGGATAGAGTCGATTTCGTAACCTTGTTAGAGAGCCGCCTGATGAAACTGGACAACATAGAGAGCTCTCACTCTTGGGGTGACAAATTATTTCATCCTCCACACACGCGCTGAGAACTGCATGACCTTCACTCAGTGCATGCAAGATGTGAGTTATTCTTCAGACCACCAAAAATATCACAACTACACTGACATAAAAAATCAGAACAGTATCATCCTTGCCAATAAACGTATCAACAGAAACTAACCAAAGTGCAAATCTTCAGCATTGTCATACAAACATACCGTGAGTACTCACACTAACAATTATTACGTTATATGCCTATAAGCGACACATCGATCTACTTTTATCGGTTTAGACACTATAGATGCCAAGTTCTGTATTTTCATATTTTCTCACGCGGAAGAAAATATATACTGTGTCTAGACATCTTCAGCTACCCGTATATTCTTAGTTACTTGTCAATTCATTTCTAATTCAGTGGAAACAAGCTGGGTTTTACACTAACGAATTTTTAAAATTAAGATTCGTGTAAAATTCGCCAGTGCGTTTTGCCAAAGCAACAACAACATTAAGTGGTATGGTTTTGTTTTGTTTTTTCAGGATATCAAAGTGGATGTAAATGTATTTGCTAATCTACATTACTGTGTATGTACGTGTGAAAATGTGTGTGTGTGTGTGTGTGTGTGTGTGTGTGTGTGTGTGTGTGTGTGTGTGTCTGGATAACAACAACAACGACAACAACAACTAAGAAGAAGAAAACATGTTTACATCTCTGATGAATCATAAGTGTATACAAATGAAACATCTTGAGGGCACACGTTTGAATGGACTTAGCCTCTTACATTTATATATGTCACAAACCGCTAGCTTAATACGGTCTAGGGATTGCTAGCGGCTGGACATACTATTCAAACTTAGTATGAGCACTTCACATTTAGGTTTTGCATACAGGGTTGGAATCATTCACACACACTAATACCAACACCATACTACCATTACACAACCAAACCACCTTCCATTCATCCCATACACCATTAACCAACCTACCAAAACAGATCCATCAACCCACCCTATAACTAAACTGTACAAAAAGACCAGTCTAAATGTTCAAGTCCCAACATTTATTTCTAAACAACAAAAACTAAGGCAAAAAATCCAACATTTCCCTTTCTCTCACTCTTCCTCACTCACGCACAAAGTCCACTTAAATTCACAAACACGGCTTCCCTACAACACATTACACATGGCCCTACAAATCATCATTGCCAGCTTCAACAACGTAATGGCCCTATAATGTCAGTCAGCTTCACTTAGCTCGGTTGCTGCGGGAAGCCCCGGTGACCGCCACCGCTACACTGCCTCCCCTGGTGCCCCTCCGGTCATACGCCTCAGCTCTTGTCCACTGAAGACTGGTACTGGACACTGGGGAATACTGGACACCACTGGTCCGCTCCTGTGGAATACTGGACACTGCTGGATATTGCTGGATCTGGGAAAGAGCACTCCAGTTACTCTCCCCTGTCACTCAACACTCCCCCATACTTTGTCTGAATCACCAGTTGGTGGCTCAGACAAAGTCGTTGGAAAGGGAACTCCCGGTTTCCCCCATCAACAACATTACACTAACAATCAATATTCAACATCACAAAATAATTTATCAACTCTTATAACAAGCTTACATAAACAAAAGTATTCCCTCTATGTGTGCATTAACCACCCAAACTCAACTCAGCCTACACCACACCTATAAGGGAAAAAAGAAATTAAACCTTAATATTTATTATAACCCAACCAAAACATCCACACACCAACATCAATAATAAAGAAAATTTAAATTTCCTTACCCATCTCTCCTGTGGATTAACACCGACCCCTTACTCCAGGGAATAATTATCCACGACAAGTTATATCCTCCATCACCAAAAGAAAAATATAGTTCCTTCAGCAGCACTGCCCATCCACACCTGTTGAACGAATCCGTTCCTTGGCAGAACCCTGCCCCTAGCCGAATCTACCGGCTTCAGCACACAGTACCAAATGTACTAAGCAATTAAACCAAATGCGGCCTATCCCCACGCTGGCTGTGGCGAGACTCCCGCCACCGGAACAATTCCCCAAAAACAATCTCCCCGGCCAGTCCAAAGCGCTAGATCGAAAGGGGAAAATCTTAACTTTCTGCATAAGAACGATCGACCTCGACCGTCGTTCCATACCTATGCAAATTAGGTAGATGGGCCGCTCCATCTAACATTTTGACGTCACAGGCGTCACCCTCCTTCCCCTTTTCACCTTATGGCTAGCTACTCTCTAACCCATAAAAGGAAACCCGTAAACAAAACGGGAAGTAATTAACTCCTAACGGTCCCTGCTGTACAAGAGTTGCAACCCTTAAATACCATTGTCACAGTCTGCTCGTGACAATCTCCCCCCAACTCAGGATGAAACTACAGTTTCACTCAGAAACCAACAATTGACTGGTTCTCAGACTAATTCACCCGACTCAAAAAGTCGGCTCCCACATTCTCTTTCCCAGGAATCACCTGGACTGTGAAGGAATATGGCTGCAACAACAATGCCCACCTCATCAACCGACTATTGGTGTGCTTGGCTTTCTGCAGAAACGCCAAGGGTTGGTGGTCAGTTTGAAGGTAGAAATGCCTCCCATACAGGTAAGGTTCAAACTTTCCCAATGCCCACACCACAGCTAGACACTCCCAACTCCACTGTGGCATAATTCCTTTCTGCCGTGGACAACTTCCGACTGGCATAATGTACGGGTCGCCACAACCCTTCTCCTTCTTGGAGCAGAACGGCTCCAAGGCCTTCAGTCGATGCGTCTGTCCGTAACACGAAAGGTGCCTCTGGATCCGGCAGTTGGACCACTGGTTCACAGCTGAGCCGGTCTTTCAGAGTCCGGAAGGCTTTCTCGCAGCTTTCACTCCATGTGACTTGATTGGGACAACCCTTCTTAGTGAGGTCAGTCAGGGGAGCAGCCAGGGTAGAAAAGTTCGGAACGAACCTTCTGTAGTACCCAGCCAAACCCAGAAAGGACCGTACTTCTTTCTTCGTAGAAGGCCTAGGGGCCTCACGAATCCTCTCTATCTTGTCCTCCGTAGGTTGCATTTTACCTCCACCCACCCGGTGACCCAGGAATTCCAACTCACTGAAGCCAATGAAGCACTTTGAAGGCCGGGCCGACAAGTTTACCTCATCCAGCCTTCCAAACAAAGCTTCAAGTGCCTCCAAATGTTGGGGCCACGTTTCCGTGGCAATGATCACATCGTCCATGTAGTTTTGGATGTCTTCCCGTTCCAATGGCCGCAACAATTGCCTCATCATGCGGCTAAAGACGGCCACAGCATTTTGTAGGCCAAAAGGCATCACCGTCCATTGGAATTGTCCAAGAGGGGAAGAAAAAGCAGTCTTTGGTCTGTCTTCCTCTCTGATCGGCACCTGCCAATACCCTTTTGACAGATCTATCTTGGACAGATATTTTGCTTTGCCAAGCTGACTGAATAGATATTCAGTGTCAGGTAAAGGCTCTGCATCGAATTCGGTCACTAGGTTCAGTTTCCGGTAATCAACACAGAATCGAACTGACCCGTCTTTCTTTGCCACCAACACAATGGGAGAATTGTAGGGTGAGCTTGCTGGTTCAATGACACCCAACCCAATCATGTCCTCCACCTCTTTCCGCACTATGGCCTGCTTTGCATGTGGGAGAGGGTATTGCTTGACCCTTACTGGAGTGGCTTCGCGCAAAGTCAACTCGAATTCTGCCAACTCCGTACGCAAAGGGAGATCGGTCACTACCCGTGACTTGCGTTTCAGGATCTGTGAAACCTGCTCATGCTGTTCTTTTGACAGAGCAGGCCCAAGATGCACATCCGCAGCAGACTCTTCCTTTCGCAGTGGGCACAATGGAATTTCCTTGTCTCCCTGGGAAGTCCCTTCTCCCATCACCACGGCCACATGAGCGGTAGGACATCGACTAAGGCCCTCTTCACCCCTCTCGTGGTACAGTTTTAACAAGTTGGCATGATACAGCCTCAGTTTACCACCCACATTCACCCGGTAGTCAGCTTCACCAACCCTTTCAACCACTTCAAACGGCCCTTGCCAGCTCACTTGAAGCTTGTTGTGTCTGGCGGACAGCAGCAACAAAACCTTGCTCCCTGGTTGGAATGTGCGAGACCACGCCTTTTGATTGAAGTATTTGGCGTAGCGGCAGGAAGCCTTTTCCAGATTTTGCCGTGCCACAGCACAAGTCTCCTCCAGCCGGTTCCGGAGATCAATCACATACTGCGCTGTGGTCTTAACCTCCTCTGAAGCCTCCTCATCAGTCCATGCCTGTCTCAGAACAGTGAGAGGTCCCCGAACCATTCGCCCGTACAGGAGTTCGAAGGGCGAAAACCCTAAACTCTCTTGGGGTGCCTCACGATAGGCGAACAGAAGGGCCGGCAGATACCGGTCCCAATGCCGAGGCTGTTCCTGACACAGCTTCTTCAGCATAGACTTGAGAGTGCCGTTGAAGCGTTCTACCAGCCCATTGCATTGAGCGTGGTAGGGAGTGGTGGTCAGGCCCTTGATCGACAACAGTCGGTTTACCTGGCCCATGACGTCACTGGTAAATTGGGTTCCCCTATCGGTCAACACCTCGGAAGGAATACCGACCCGTGACCAGATCCCAAACAACGCCTCCGCCACCCTCTCTGCTTCAATGGTTTTCAGAGGCACTGCTTCAGGGTACCGCGTGGCATAATCCACCACGGTCAATACATATCGATTTCCACTTTGCGCCGCTGGTAGGATTGGACCCACCAAATCTATCGCAACTCGATGGAACGGAGTGTCAATAAGTGGCATCCTCACCAGCTGACCTTCTTGGTACGACCCCTCGCGGTCGTTTTCTGGCACAGATCGCAAGACAGGCAAAAGCGTCGCACATCTGCACAAATCCCTGGCCAGAAAAAATGTTGCCATATTCTTTCCAGGGTCTTCCTGGTCCCCAGGTGGCTTCCCATCAAGGATTCATGTGACAGCCTTAAAAGCTCCCGCCTGAACCTTACCGGAACTACCACCTGCCTGTAAGTTCCCTCCTTGCCAACATACTGACGGTACAAAATGCCCTTCTGCTCTTGGAAACTCACGCAGCCAGACTTCCCTGCCTGTCGAGATTCCCCCTTCTGGGCTAACAAGCGAAATCTATCCAGGGTTGCATCCCCCACCTGAGCGGCTTTGAGTTCACTTGGGGTGACTCCACCTATCTCTTCCATGGTAGGCTTGAGAGGCCTGAACTTCTCCCTTGCGTGTTGAGCCCTCGTCACAACAGACACCCCACTGTACGCTACAACTTTGTAGACCGGGACGTCACTACATGAACCATCCTTCCCTACCGCCGTATTCCCTATCAGCAAGTCAACAATAGGGTCTCTCATTAGAATGGCCTTTGTAGTACCGGTGTAGAAGGGAGACTGGATTTCCACCCAAGCTAGGGGTAACTCCTCATTCCCACTGGAATCTGCCAGGGTAACCTTGGAGTACTCTCCAGTTCTCTGGTTCGGAGCCACCAGGCTTTCACGGACAACAAAGAGCTCAGCACCTGTATCCCGTAACGCTTGCACAGAGTGTGTTCCCACTGTGGCCACACAGTGCCCTATGAACTTCTGTGAACATTTGCCACATAGTTCCCCCACCTGTCCTGAAGCTGGTTCGTGATGAATAGAGGTCACCACCGCCCTAATATTCTTCCCCTTTTCTTTTTTCCACTGTAGACAATCAGACTTCTTGTGGCCCTTCTTTTGACAGAAAAAGCACACTAACTCAGTCACCCGAGTAGGAATTGACCCCTTGGGCTCACTCCTCTGAACCACCCCTGGCTTAGACATCTTCTGTCCCTTCCGTGCCTCGTCATACACTTGGGCTAAGTCAGCCGCCTCCAGGACCGAGGTGGGTCGCCTCTCCCTAATAAAAGTAGCTAACTCTACAGACATTCCAGCTAGCAGCTGCTCCATCAGAAGCAAATCCCGAAGCTGCTCAAATGTAGCCCTCCTGCCTGACAACTCTAGCCAACGACTTAGCCAAAGCTGGAGGTTTGAAACATGGCGACGATATGAATCGCCTGGTTCCCTCTTTGCAGTCCAAAACTTGACCCTGTAGGTGTTGGCCGACACCTCAAACTTCAATAACAATGCCGCTTTGAGGTCATCGTAACTGCTTGCTTCCTCCTCAGAAAGCCCGGTATAAACCTCCCGTGCTTTCCCTTTCAAAAGTGTTCCCAACCGGATAGCCCATGTTTCTCGACTTCCCCCTTGCAGTTTTGCAAGCCGCTCGAATTGGCAAAGATAGCTATCAATACTATCCCCATCTTCAAAGAAGGGCATATCCAGATGTACCCTCTCGACTGTCCGCCCCCTCTCCTCAGACTGAACCGAGGATTGCCTCAGTGTCATCTCTCTCTCTCCTCAATAACATCTCAGCTTGATGTTCACGCTCATGGAGAGCCCTGTCTGCACACTGCTGGACAAAACTAACCAAGTCATTTCCAGTCAGCCCCATCTTCTCTCCCTCCAACCTGTACTCTGACATAGGGCTAATCCTTTCTGTCCCACCTGGCCGAACTGAATCCAAACCTAATCTCCTGCCCCGCCCCAATATTAGAGGAGTCGTATCTGGGGTTGGAAAAGCACTCTCTGCCATCTTACTAATAACCAAAATACCTTTACAACTCAATAATAACCCTTCCACCCGTACAAAATTCTTATCCCGGACGAGCCCCCAATTTGTCACAAACCGCTAGCTTAATACGGTCTAGGGATTGCTAGCGGCTGGACATACTATTCAAACTTAGTATGAGCACTTCACATTTAGGTTTTGCATACAGGGTTGGAATCATTCACACACTAATACCAACACCATACTACCATTACACAACCAAACCACCTTCCATTCATCCCATACACCATTAACCAACCTACCAAAACAGATCCATCAACCCACCCTATAACTAAACTGTACAAAAAGACCAGTCTAAATGTTCAAGTCCCAACATTTATTTCTAAACAACAAAAACTAAGGCAAAAAATCCAACATTTCCCTTTCTCTCACTCTTCCTCACTCACGCACAAAGTCCACTTAAATTCACAAACACGGCTTCCCTACAACACATTACACATGGCCCTACAAATCATCATTGCCAGCTTCAACAACGTAATGGCCCTATAATGTCAGTCAGCTTCACTTAGCTCGGTTGCTGCGGGAAGCCCCGGTGACCGCCACCGCTACACTGCCTCCCCTGGTGCCCCTCCGGTCATACGCCTCAGCTCTTGTCCACTGAAGACTGGTACTGGACACTGGGGAATACTGGACACCACTGGTCTGCTCCTGTGGAATACTGGACACTGCTGGATATTGCTGGATCTGGGAAAGAGCACTCCAGTTACTCTCCCCTGTCACTCAACACTCCCCCATACTTTGTCTGAATCACCAGTTGGTGGCTCAGACAAAGTCGTTGGAAAGGGAACTCCCGGTTTCCCCCATCAACAACATTACACTAACAATCAATATTCAACATCACAAAATAATTTATCAACTCTTATAACAAGCTTACATAAACAAAAGTATTCCCTCTATGTGTGCATTAACCACCCAAACTCAACTCAGCCTACACCACACCTATAAGGGAAAAAAGAAATTAAACCTTAATATTTATTATAACCCAACCAAAACATCCACACACCAACATCAATAATAAAGAAAATTTAAATTTCCTTACCCATCTCTCCTGTGGATTAACACCGACCCCTTACTCCAGGGAATAATTATCCACGACAAGTTATATCCACCATCACCAAAAGAAAAATATAGTTCCTTCAGCAGCACTGCCCATCCACACCTGTTGAACGAATCCGTTCCTTGGCAGAACCCTGCCCCTAGCCGAATCTACCGGCTTCAGCACACAGTACCAAATGTACTAAGCAATTAAACCAAATGCGGCCTATCCCCACGCTGGCTGTGGCGAGACTCCCGCCACCGGAACAATTCCCCAAAAACAATCTCCCCGGCCAGTCCAAAGCGCTAGATCAAAAGGGGAAAATCTTAACTTTCTGCATAAGAACGATCGACCTCGACCGTCGTTCCATACCTATGCAAATTAGGTAGATGGGCCGCTCCATCTAACATTTTGACGTCACAGGCGTCACCCTCCTTCCCCTTTTCACCTTATGGCTAGCTACTCTCTAACCCATAAAAGGAAACCCGTAAACAAAACGGGAAGTAATTAACTCCTAACGGTCCCTGCTGTACAAGAGTTGCAACCCTTAAATACCATTGTCACAGTCTGCTCGTGACAATATAATTATATAGATAAATAACAAAGTTTGCTTCTGGGTTCATTATAACCTTTGCATAGCAGCATTGTGTAAATAGGAAGAAAGAAAATAGAGAAACAGTCAAAGGTAATGAGCAAATGATGTTCACAAACTGTGCGGCATTTTTATAGATATTTTGATTCCATAAAAGCCAACTAAACCCTATTAAACCCAAGACGTGCCTAGTCGGGCGTAATTAGAGTCCACGATATTGAGTTGTCAAAGAGATCATTTTTGTGGAAGTGGAGAAAAATCAACATCTCAAATACTGTATTCTTACAGAAGACATTGTGCGCACGCGCGCACGCACGAGCACACACACTATTACTATTGTTATTATTAATAATCATAATGATGATTACGATGATGATGATGATGATGATAACAATAACAATATGATAATAATACCAATAGGCGGAGGAGGAGGAGTATTGATGTTCCACGGACACGCACATGCACGCACGAACGCACGTACATGCCTACATAGACATGCGCGCACACCCCAATCAAGAGATATAACAAGCAGTTAGCGTTATGTTCATGACAACATTTGACAACTAATGTCTGCTACAGAAATAAAATACAAATACTGTTTTGATAAAGAACAAAAAGGAAAAACAAAAACCCTCATGCAAAAATAAGAAACCGTGGAAAAAAAACCCAAAGAAAACAATATATCTTCGACTTGCAGACTGAAATAGTGCAGTCATTATAATACACAATTATCCATCTGATATTATATAAAGGGACGGGAACTTAATCGTCAAAAGGGATCATCAGACATTGAATGGAGACAACACTTAAAAGTTTCATGACAGATAAATATCACAATGCTACATACGCAGTCAGAAATTTGTTGCTCAAAAATTCATACAGTATCACCTACAAACTAAACTGATGTGACTGACACTATGTATTAGCACAACAGCAAATGAACTTAAAATTGCCGAATTGTTTAGAAAGAACAAGTCTTTTTTTAAGCAACAATAGCAAAACCATACATTTGCAACTTTTTGGCGCAACTGTTTTTGTTAGTTGTGATTTCAGAAATCCAATAAAGTCGTATATATATATCTGAATATTATTCTTGGATAATTTGTCTTACACCTGAAACGGTATTACAACAATTTCATTTGATGTTATGGCATGCTGAGTTCCTGACTACCGATCAAATCCAGAAACTGCGTTGTAGCCAATGAGCTTCTCAGCTTTGTATAGGCCTATGTCTACTCATTATTTGTAGATAATATTCTAATTAGACATGTTCGTATGGCACGTATTCCAATTTATCAGTGTTGAAATTATGGACGTTGCAGATTTGTTATAAACTAGTTAAAGCCAGAAACAATAATCGGATTTCAAAAGACACGCAAGAGTAAGATTTGGAAGCTTTGAGTTTGGAATGTGTCTGTGTGTATGTTTAGGACCGAGAGTAAAGTTGATGTAACACAACTGATTATGACCATGGACACCAATACTACAGATGATCTTATCACTTCAGCAAATGTTATCGACCTGAAATCGTTGCCATTATTTCAGATTACAACATGGATCCGAATGATCTGTCTGCCTATATATGTTTCCTGGGTATGTTTGGCAATATCATGACCATCATTATTATTTGTCGATTTAAAACCAACCGTTCTGCCTTAGACCGTTATTTCCTGTGTCTGGCTGTGACCGATCTTTGTGTCAACATCACTGGACCACTTAGAAGGTGGATCATCACATTTACAGTATTCCGACCCTTTGGGCTTCATGATGTTGTGTGTAAGATGGGGTATTTTATCTTGAATACGGCATCCCCTTGTTCAGCTTGGTTTGTGGTTGTGATGGTGACACATAGGGCCATGTCTGTAGTGTGGCCACATCGCGTGAATGTGATGTGTACGGCAAGGGTATCCTGGGGTATCATTGTAAGCATTGTCATTCTGTTCAGCCTTGGTTTCTCTCACTATCTGTACGGAATGGAAGTTTCAGGTGGGTTATGTACAGCAAAAAGACAGTACCTGCACTTTCTGGTTGATGTTGTTTCAAAACTTACTGTATTTCTGTATTCTGTGGTGCCTTTTATCTGTCTGATGATCAGTAACACCGTGCTTGTGACGAAGTTAAGAACGTCAGTGAAGGAAGCTGGTGACCAGTTTGATGAGACAGACACTGAACAGAACAAAAGGGCGAAAAAAATTAACTCCATCACTCTCACAGCTCTTGTCGTATCTGTATCATTCATGGTGTTTACCTTACCTGTATCCATCAAGAATATTATAGACATTGCATCGTTTTCTATTTCAAACGTAACAGATATTCACGCAAGGGTTTTCAGTAATTTCATGCGTTATGTTCTTCTTTGTGTCTTTTATCTTAACTATTCCATGAACTTTTATCTGTATTGTTTGACAGGCCAAAGGTTCCGAAAAGAATTCCTAAAGCTTATGAGTGGATTAGTGTTCTGTATTAGATCCCCTGGAACGTAGATGTTTATTTCCAGGTTTAATGCAACGGCTTTGTATGTTTTCAGCCAGTGTGATATCCTGTGATTCTGACAGATGTGATATTGCCATGCTCTTTAAAAACAATTACCCGACCAACCAGACAAGAAATAGATAGATGACAATCTGTACGTTTGTACTGATCAATCATGCGCCCATTAAATGTACGTTAAGATTACAATTAGTTTGGTGTTCAACTGAAATTTGCTACTGCTACCAGTATTAAAACTATTTGGATTTTGATAAGCACAGTACCAAAAACTGTTAATATTAGATTGCCAATTCACACTCACGTTTATATTAAAGAATATACATTTTTGTATCATTCAATAAAGAAAACCCAATAGCATTTAATAGTTGGTTTCCATGGTAAAGAGCCAGCGTTCAAATGCATGTTTCCTGATCTTACCACCACCAACATTACATTGGCAAACATTATCGTTGAACAACCATTATGTGAAACAAACCCTTATTGATTTTCATTCGTATCAAAAAAGAATCAAAGCAGCTTTTTTCAGATTTTATTCTGAGAAAAACTAAAATGATGATGATTAAGTCATACAAATAACTTCACCTTCATACTATAATATTATCATATTGATAGCTTTTGTTTGCTCCTTCGGTTTCCATTCAAGACTATATTTTGTACCTTAGTATGAAGCAACCATTGTTCATATATATATATATATATATATATATATATATATATATGAACAATGTTGCTTCATATATGTATATGTATATCTGTACATATATCTATTCACCTATGTATCTATTATCTCTCTATCTATGTATCTATCTATGTATCTATCTTATATATATATATATATATATATACTCTCTCTCTATCTATCTATCTATCTATCAATCTACACATATCTCCCTGGCGTGTGTGGGGTGTGTGTGTGTGTGTGTGTGTGTGTGTGTGTGTGTGTGTGTGTGTGTGTGTGTGTGTGTGTGTGTGTGTGTGTGTGTGTGTGTGTGTGTGTGTATGTGTCTTTGTGTGTGTGTGGTGTATGTGAAAGGTGCGACATGGCAGAATGGCTCCGAAGTTCGCCCACTTACAACTAAAATCGAGGTTCCAGGGTTCGTTTTTCGTTGAGGCCTCCCCTTTTCCCCTGGGATCAACAGGGAAATCAAATTGAAGATGTAGTCTTTCGGAAGGGTTTCGATGAAAATGCGAATTGGACCTGTGTCCCTTTCGGCCAGCACATGCTAAAAAGATCCCACGGCAGTTGAAAATGGCCAATAGCAGAACAGTCGCTCAGCTACCCTGGCATAAAAAAAGAGAGAGAAGTTTATTTCCCAGGTCCCACCCTTTGAAGCCCAGTTAACCGTTTTGCCTTTATCAAGTCGTGGTCAAAAAGTGAGAGTAGTAGTAGTAGTAGCAGTAGTATTATCATTATTTTTGTCACGTTTACTGCTAACATTATTGTTGTTATTACTATCATTACTATACTATTACTTTTACTAGTATCACGAGTAGTAGAAGTAGTGGTAGTAGTAGTGTAGTGTGTTGTTGTTGTTGTTGTAGTAGTAGTAGTAGTAGGAGTGGTAGTAGTAGTAGGTGGAGAAGGAGGAGGAGAAGTAATAGTAGTAGAAGTCATAGTAGTAGTAATGGTAGTGGTAGTAGAAGTTGTAGTAGTAATAGTATAGTAGTAGTAGCAGTAGTAGTAGTAGTAGTAGTAGTATGTAGTAGTAGAGTAGTGTAGTTACTAGAATCAGTAGTAGTAGTAGTATAGTAATAGTAGTATAGTATAGTATGCGATAATATCATGTTATATATCACTTTCGTCATAAACTTCGTTTTTGTTGTTTGTTGTGTGTTTGTTTGTTTGTTTGTTTGTTTGTTGTTTTTGTATTGGGGCAGATTGTGTTTTTATCTAGCATCAATTGCATAGATATAATATAATATTTATACATAGTAATAGTAATATAATCTGTGTGTGTGTGCGTGTGTGTGTGGTGTGCGTGTGTGCATAGAGAGGGGAGCAGAGCGAGATAGATGATAGATAGATAGATAGATAGATAGAATAGATAGAAGATAGACATAACAGACAGACAGATAGACAGACAGACAGATAGACAGACAGAAATACATACATACAGACAGATAATTTCGACGGATAAGTATACGTGCTTATACGTGCTGGTCCTTCATTGCATGGTATGGGTCTTCCTGTGGGATGCAATACCGATCCTGGAGTCATACGTTCTTCTGCAGGTGCAGCATATGCCGGGGTCCTGCATTCTAGGATTCTATTTCTGCCAAACCCTCTCCTGTTGAATAGCAGCTGTTCTGCACTGTTTAAATGGCATTGTGCTCCAAGGGCATCGCTGCCGACAGTGTAAGGTCATTCTCAATTGGTGATGTTGAAGCCACAGCTCATGAGTTGACCTTCAGAGTATCCTTGTACACCCTTTAATGGTCTTCCCTGGTCTTGCATCCTTGCTTCAACTCTCCAAACAGAGAAACGTGTTCAAGATGCGGTTGTCTTCCATACAGACAATGTATCATGTCCAACAAATATGGCATTTAATGAGAAGAAACTCAATTCTAAGAAATTACATTTTTTCATCACTCAAAGGATGTCGTGTGATGTTACAGATCTTTCGCAGACTTGTTTTATGTGGAACCCTTTAAGTTGTTGAAAGTGCCGTCGTTAGGTAGACCAAGGCTGGCAAGTACAACAGTTCGCTCTGAATTATTATCCTGTATACGGCAATCTTTGTGGCGAGTCAAAAACCCTTATCTTGCCACAACCTCTACAACTTACCCAAGGCAAGCAGAGGAAACTCTGAAAACGGAATATAAAATTGATGTAGTCACAAGAAAAAAGATTTCGTTGCTGAAATGGCGCATTCCTTTGCCAAATATTAAGCCTTTGATGTCGTTTTTCCCTTCTTTCAACATATCCGTTTTACATTAATTCGTTATACATAAGAACATACCCCACAACAGAAAGTAAACGACCTAACTGGAATACGTATTAATTTCAGAATTCTTCTGAGTTTTGACTATATCATGTGCGTAATAGCCTCTGAGACGAGGCCGAATGTAGATATATGTCAAGGCAGCACCGTTGGCAAAGAACATCTCCTGGATCAAGACCTGACACATTTTGGTCTTTACTCTGAATCGTGCAAGGTCGAAGAGCTTGCAGTCAGACCTTGTGTGTAAATATTGTACGTCATCAGATTGTCTGAAAACGTACGACAGTACGATGGAAAAGAAGATCCCGAAGAACGCTGGTGGCAAGAACACAGCCCATCTCACCCCGTTTTGAATGGGGAACGGCTGGTAGGATGATCTGTCAAAATACAGTCCTCTGCATGGGAAAGGAACGATCAGATTCTGCAGCTTTGGTGGACAGTCAATGTTCTCCAGGAGTGTGAAGAGGCCTTTTGCCAACCAGGCCAATGCTTCGTGCAGATCGATGAAGACAACATATTGAGGCTGTCTCTTTTCCTGGCTTTACCCAGTGGCTGCGTGAGTGAGAAGATCATGTCAGTGGTGGATCTGTCTCCGCTGAATCCACACTGGACTCGGGATAAACGCGATCTGCTAGTGTCTGCAGCCACATGGGCAAAAGCCTCGCTTATCGTGCTAAACAGTAATATTCCTCTGTGATTATTACAGTCGAAGTGGTCTCGTATATTCTATCACAGCACAGAAACATTGGTTCCTTAAACTGAATCAGTCCAACTGGGATGTTGTCTTTGCTTTGTGCCTTGCCTAAAGTTGAGCCCCCCCCCCCCACCCACCACACACACACCACACACACACTACGACTGCTTGGCGCGATCTTTGATGACTACGCCGTCCTTGGATTTCAGCGGGATTATCTTACCAGTAGTGGGCCCAAAGATTTTCTTCATTCTCTCAAGTATGTCTTACACGTTATCATTTTCGATGCAGGACTGGGTGATCTTATGTAGGGCCTGTCAGGTAATCATTTGCACAGCGCGTTGCCGTCCCTTGAAAGCTGTTTTTTGCTACTCTGACTGAAACTGCTTCTTTATGGGTCTCCTTAGCATATGTGACTGACAGTTCCATCTCAGATGCAGACGCGTGAATATTCAACCAATCGTGATTTTTCCTCTCTTTCTTCACAACGGAATGGCACGGTGGTGTTGGACATGATGTCAAGGATGAAATGCTACCTCTCCTCCAAGGTTGTGACTACATTTCTTTGAAAGCCTCTTCCATTATATGAGTTCTATGTGAAGCCGCCAAGTTGATTGCCCTAGCGGTTTTGATATGTGAGTATTTTTTTCTGCTAGATGTGTTGGATCCTCTTTGGTTTCAGTTGGACATAGCTGCACGCCATGGAGTGGCCCGTGTCAAAGTCGGCATCATGGAGACTGATTGTGAGAATCATACTGGGTAGTTCTTCTTGTAATGACCATGTCCAGTTGATGCCAAGGCAACTTGAGTGTCTCTGGGACAATGCTTTGTCTTGAAGATCATCGGTGATGCACAGCATGCGGTAGGAGCAGAGCTCTAGCAGTTTCTAAAGTATTCAAGAAAGTCTGGCCATGTGCTGTGGTCTGATCCGACCCTAGTTTTAAAAATCTCAATCAAAAAGATGTGCCTGGATTCTGTAATCTTGCTGATGGTAGCATCAAGATCTGTACGGAACCAATCTCTTGTTTCGTGAGGTAAATACAGCGTTGGGGCGTAGATACATGGAATGTTCATTTTCGTTGGACAAAGTCGTAAGGCTGAGGAAAAAGATACGTACTGAACTGATGTTGGTAGCAACTATTATGGGTAGCAAGCTGTTTGTGCCTAAAAGTCCGAAATGTACAGGCGAAGTTCCTCAGGGGATCCAGAAGAAGGTACAGTCCTTCTCCTGCGACATGCAGTCTGCAGAAAACCTTGTCTCTTGCAGTGCTGTTAAGTCGATGTCACTTGTCCTCAACTCACTGTTGATGATTGCTGTTTTCCTGCTGTCCTTACTCTGCTGTAAATCATCTGAGAAGCTAAAGTACATTGTGTTGACTTTCCAGGAGGCCAGTTATGTAACTGGCTGTTTTTTTTTTCTGTATTTTCTTTGCCTTGACTGGTGCAATGATAGCTGTCCACTTTTCGATCTGTTCTAAGTTCAAAACACCAATGCAAGCATATTGTGGGGACGCGTATGTGTGTCCATGTGCTGTGTATGTGAAGTGGGGGGGGGGAGGCGGGGGGTGTGTTGTGCAATTGATCCATTTTCGTCCCCACCGTGACATACCAGTGCCAGACTTGATCTTGATCAAGCATCTAAAACACAACATTACCACCTGTGAAATGCATCGTATAAAAAGGGCTGGTAATAAGACCAGTCGTAGCATGATCCAGAACATGACATAATCAGAGAAATTGTGGAAGCACCACCAGTCCACCATCATTTCAATACGCAGAGAACGAAGTCGTTTGCTCATCTGCTCAGAAAGCAATCCCACCAGCTGGCTCAAGAAGCATATAACAAAAAGATACCCTGGATTTAAAGTAATATGCAGAATAAGAAAGACCAGGATCAACAGTGTAAATGAGCCTTTGGCGTTATAAGGCATTTTTCATGTTTATGTCATACAGCTTACTATCATTTCTATTTTCCAGTGACACCCGAGAAGGCACAAGTGAGCACATAAATGAACGTGAGCACATAAACGAAAGAGGGAAAGTAATCAAATTCTACAAAATAATAAATCTAAAACAACAGAGCTTATTTAAATTGAAGACAAATTTTTGTGTTCTGTAATGTTTTACTATTATCCTACTCATAACTGTATATTCAAACATAACACATCGATCTTTGTGTTTTGATCAGTTGCGAAATGATAATCGTGTGCTACGAGCCTAGCAGAAGCACGTTCTATTTTCCATATGTGGATACATAAAAGAGTATTGCATTTAACTGTCTTGCACCGAAATCTGTTGCGTTGTATTGCATTGTATTGCGAAAATACACAATGCATCATGCCAATCTGGACTGTCAATCCCGCCTACCAATTTCTGAAGTAGGTTCGTGGAGTTAGTTTAGATGATGGCATGACCTTCTATCACGTCATATCCTGAATCCATTCAGCAGTCAGCATAATTTGGGACAGGTCAGTGTTTTCTCCATTTCCCTAATAATGGGAGTGTATATATTGTGAGAATATCGAACGGTCAAAATTTAATGTGATGTATGAACTTCTCTCTCTCTCTCTCTCTCTCCTCTCTCTCTCTCTCTCTCTCTCTCTCTCTTCCTCTCTCTTTCTCCCTCTTCTCTCTCTCTCTTCTTGTGGCTCCCTCTTTCTCTATGTCCTGTCTCTGTCTGTCTGTCTGACTGTCTGTCTTTCTCTCTCTCTCTCTCTCTCTCTCTCTCTCTCTCTCTCTCTCTCGCAAACAACCAAACAACACTACACACTTTTTTTCAAAAATGCAATAAACGAAATGACATGCACGAATCTGTTAAAACAAACAAATACACACACAAACAAACAAACAAAACCACACACACACACACACCACATACACACACACACACATACACACACACATTCAGCGGGCACACACACACAGACACACTATGCATATGGTTGTTTTTTTTTACAAATATATCAGATTACAAACGTCTAATCAGAAATGTATAATTTAAAACTTACAACTTACTGCATTAACAATGACAACTTTACACTGAGAAGACAGACATATAAACACACACATTCTCATTCATCAGAGTATATCACAGGCACCTGCAAATAATTTTCGTCGTTCTCTTAGCAGTACCACACCTATCAAGGACGTATCAAAGCTGATCATTAATGAAATCTGTCAGGTCCAAATTTGTTTACCTGTGGAAATAGCGTTTCCTAAATACTTCACTGTCACTAAACACTTCCAGAAGGTGTGTTATATCACTAAAATAATCTGTTCCAACACAGATTGTTGACTTCGATATCACATGTAAACAAACTCCGCCATTTGCAATCTGCAGTCAGACGATGTCTACGTCATCAAGGCACGCGAAATCACACGACTAAAACTGGACAGTGTTGACGGGCCTTCAGACGTCGTCTTTCCCGTAGGCGCTGTATGTGCATACCTGTCTAAGGGAATCACCGTTGCCTATGGGATCTCGATGCGTCTTAAACCTTTCAGCGCGCTTGATACATAAGTCCCTGGTGTCTGCTGCACTGACAGTTATTGTGATCTTGCTTCGCCATAAAGGACGGTCCTGTGGGTCACTCTGTCTTAGGAATTGACGTTATAATAATTAATAATTACAATATTTAATGAGAGACCTTTAAGGACTCTCGGAGTGTTTCGTTTGCCAACGGACTGTCCTTTTGCCAAAATGGATTTCTCAGTACAGTCATTGTTTAGGTAGACAATTGTTGGTCATGTGCACTACATGGCCAGTCAATCTGACTTCTGCTTTCTGCGGGAGGGTGTGCATTCCAATATGCTTCAGGACCTCAATGTCAGGGATTTATAACTGCCATCTGATGTGTAGGACCGTAAGAGGCAGGTCATATGGAAGCGGTTGAACTGTTTGGTGTGTCTCTTATAGACAGTCCAGTTCTCACAGACATTCAAGAGAATGGTGGCAATCAATGCACGGTAGTCTATTAGTTTGGTGTTAGTGTGGATTCCTTTCCGCACCCATGCATTCTCTCAGTCTCCTAAACGCTACAATGATTTTCTTCAATAATATTGTTGTCCCTGGCATCGACGTTGACAGCATTCATGAGGCATGCTCTCAAGGTAGGTGAAGTTGTCAACTACCTGGAAATTATGTCCCTTGACTGTGGTGTGAGTCTTGGTGAAGAACTATCCAAGGTCAGATTGATACATGACCAGTCTTTTTGGTACTGATTGTGAGATCACAGTTGCCACAGGCTGAGAGAAAGTGATGCATCTCAAGCTGCATGTTGCGTTCTGTGTTGGTGTCCAGGGTACAAATATCAGCGAAGACGAAGTCTTTGATCATCACCCCCTTCACCTTTGTGACAGCCTGCGAATGCCAGGTGTTGCGGAGGTTATCTTCAATTGCGTTTTAATGTCTTTGGCATAGATGACACCCTCACAGTCATAGAAAGCATCTGTTAGCATAGCAGAAAACATCATACTGAAGAGACCTGGGGTGAGGACATCCTTGCTTGACCCCTTTTGACGCTGGGAAATCTCCTGCTTCCTGTTTAGTATAAAAAAAAAAAATAAACGCTGACAACGATGTCTTCATGAAACTGCCCGACGATTGTCGTAAACTTGTTGAGGCAACTGAAGTACTCCATAATCGTCCATAAACCATTTCTGCTGACTGTATCAAATGCCTTGAATAGACTGATGAAAGTAATGAAAAGGTTAGCCCGCTGCTCCTGGCATTTTCATTGGAGTTAGAATGTAGCAAAGATCATCACTATCTCGCAACAAGTAAGGAATCCACACTGACTTTCCCAAAGGAGATCTCGCTTAAAGTGCCACAAAAGGTGATTGAACAGCTGAGGACAAAGAAAGATGTCTCACTAATACCAGTCGCCGTGGTGTAGTGGTTAACGCAACGGACTACCGACTGGAAGGTTGTGGGTTCCAATCCCCATCAGTACCTTCACAAATCATTGTGGGATTTTTCGGCTCTAACCGGCTCCTACCCAGAGTTGGGCGTGCTATGGGCTCATTGGGAAGACTGGAACCACACAGTCTAGTCTCATACACTTCGCTAAGGCGTCATTGAGGGCGTTGCTCAAATCTTCTGACCAACACCGCAGGTGCCTGTATCTCTCGGGCCTGGTTGACGCCGGGTAATATATGAGAGTAAGCGTAGAATATAACCCTGTCACGCAGTCTCAATCCTAGATGGAACTCCATAGCATCACGATTATCATCCATATCGACATCATCATCATCGCATGATGAAAACTGTTTCAGCTTCTGTGGCCATTGAAGTGGCGTAGAAATTGGGACGAAAAAAAAAGGTGAGCACAAAGGTACAATGATCCTGAAAAAAAGGAAAAAGGATGTCTCACTAATTGCCAAAAGACTGGCGATTACCATTCTGTTTTACCTGTAGACAATAAAGGTGTCTTCATATTGTTGAAGCAGCCTTTCTTCGTCAACATCGACCAGAAGGCCTGGAGTGCCATGTATGGACCTTGTCTCACTTAGGTGCTGTAAGTTCAAAACAATGATTCAGAAGTTGTCAACTTAGTCGAAAACCAAACCATTATGTACAGACTGCTACTTTGCTTCAGACTAGAAAGTCGGTGTGCGGATGCGATCCTGTCTGCAGCGTCAGCAGAGTAGCCAAGTTTAGCTTAGGAAAATCATGTAAAGAACCGTTTACGCATGCATGTTCATTTTATTTTTGTTATTTTCTTTTTCTGTTTATAAAGACTTCGACGTCAACACCAAAACAATCCTGATGTTTCGTAAGAAAAGTCCTAGACGGTCAAAGGCAATTGAGTAGATGGTGTTTCTGAAGGTTGCATACTGTTCTTGAAATCTGACCTGGTTGTCAAATCGTACTAGATCTGAATAAAAAATATCTGTGGAACTAACGCCATCCTGGTACCTCATAACCTCAAACAAAATACAAAGTGCTTATGTGATGCAAGGTACAACAGTCCATGAACCAATATTTTTATTCATTCCCGTCTACCCTGCCCCGTATGCACACGCACATAACATAAAATGACGATAAACGACAAGACAGTATGGATGCATTTGACTGATATGCGGTCATAAAGTAACAGATTGGAATCATGATTCTAGAATCAGCTTCTTGACAGTTGTATTTGGAGTTGCCATTGCCACAAAAATGTGGCACTGATACACTCTTGTACGACATAAACACATACATAGCAAGGCTGCCACAAACAATCACCCAACATTACATGTATCTTTGAAATTCAGATTCCAGATACCTTACAGCAACAGCACACTATCAGATTTTCCAAGAAATGTACCTGACAAGATATCGCAATACATCTAAAGCTTTTATCTACATAATGCAAGGCAGTCGTGAACATCCACAATGGCTGCTAAACATGAAAACATCAACTTTTTTTTATCTTCTTCCTCTAAGCTCAATACAAATCTACAGCTTAGTTAACCAAATATTCCTGAGGCTTGACTGAATATCTAGAAGAATTACAGTCAAGTGACAAAAAATATGGTCTCCAAACCTGAGCTAAGTGCAAACACATAAAAGCCTGGAAACCCATAAAAATGGAGATCTGAAACACACACACACACACACACAAAACACACACACACACACACACACACACACACACACACACACACACACACACACACACACACACACACACACAACACGCAACACACACACACACACACACACACACGCAACACACACACACATACACACACACGCACGCACGCACGCATTCACGCATGCACGCACACACATAGAGCAAACAAACAAACACAAAACTTTCATCGTCAAAGGCACTGTTGGAAGGATCAGAGTGACCGACATATTCATTCAGTGTGATTGACAATTGGAATCATCCCTCTTTGCTGAAAGCATCCCACAGGAATTTATCTGTAGAGACGACTAATCGATTTGCTACAGCCTGCAAATACGTTGGCCTTACATTTTGCCTCAGCAAAAATTAATGAGAGGCGATGTTCCAGCCAATGAATTCTCAGACTTCTGGCACTTCCTTTCTTCCCCAATTGTCATAAACAGCCATGAGATAAGATTACAGAAAAATGCTGCAACTTTGGGTAATGCACTTAACAGCAATGAATATCTTTATGTGTTGGTGACGATGCACATCTCCGGAGCTAGTTCTCGCTTTGAAATGCTGACCAAAGAATTTGGGCAGGACCATGGCGATAAACGCACTACAACATTGCTATGCACAGATCATTAATCCTGAACAGCCTGTTGTAATGCTGCAAGACCTGGACTACCTAATAACGACACATTCAACAGCTGGAACAGTTCCACCGAAGATATCTGCACAATATCGCCAGCTTCAAGGGTTAAAAAAAAGCATAGATTGCCGACCAGCAAGGACATTGTGACCATAGAGTGTAACTAAAGCGATACGAAGATGCCTTGGAGACCTGCATAATCAGCTGTGACATGAGCACCATTCATTAGGAAGGCATTGTCAGCAACAGCGCATGTTGATGACAGTAGTCCATATAGAGCACACTGAGATTTGAACGACGCATCACCATTGGTATTCAACAAAAGGACCAGCGGAAGCAAACCCCACGATTGCAGGACTACGTCGCATATAGTGTCTACAGCTTAAAACAGACGATGTTTTGTCGAGGCACGCTAGACACCCATAAATGATCTAATGTTTAGTTTATTAACATTCTATAAATGATAAAATGAATAGTTCCTTATGGTACTTTTCATATTCATATTATATTTTAGAATTGTAAACTAAGTAATTTATTGCGACAACACGAGTTGTTAAAGACATATTTCAATATCAAATACAAAATAAATTTGCATATCTTGCATTTACATACAAGGCGTTATATGCTTTTGAAAAGCTGCGTATTACGCACCAAACGTTGAATAAAAAGAAAACAGAATTCCGGAATGCACATACTGATAATACATATGTTGAAAGTAAAGCAAATGTAGAGTAAATATCTGTGTATCGAACTCGGAAATTCATGATGTTGCATACATGTCATTTGGGTAGCTGCTCAGATTGCCCTGACCAAAAACAAACAAACAAACAAACGAAAAACAAACAAACAAACAAATAAAAGCAAACAAACAAACTAACAAACAAACATACAAACAACTAATGTAATAATTGGTTCAGTCAAACTTCAGGGGTACAAGTGAACAAAACAGAACAATGTTTATTTTAAATGCCTGTGAATGGTGAACGGAAGTGTGACATATCTAATATTTAAAAAAAAAAGTCGTTTCAGCTGCTATGCCTATCTACTGATGTTGCAGTCTACATGTCATTGTTACGAAATCTATAACACAGTTCAACACAAGGAATGTAGCTCACCATTAACAACAGTGTCAATGCGTCCCTCACTAAAAAGAACTGAACAGAATAAAATGCATCAATTGATTGGGATCTGCCCATAAACAAAACTGACAATGAACATGTTTCCATCATCAAGGCGATTCTGTACAAACTTTGGATAATACTTTTCATGACTCCTCTGTAGGCAAGACCTGTGACCCAAATATTTGCTGACACATTTTTCACACACGTACACGCGCACGAGCACGCACGCACACACACACACACACACACACACACACACACACACACACACACGCACGTATACGCACACACACACATACACACACACACACACACACACACACACGCACGCACACACACGCACGTATACGCACACACACACACACACACACACACACTCTCTCTCTCTCTCTCTAAATCTCTATTGAACAATGGTACAATCATTTCTGCAGTGTTTTCAATGATATCGGGGGAAATACTGCACAAGAGAGTAATATAGTAGAGGAAGAAAATAATTTTGAGCCCCTTTTCAATGAGCCTATAACTAAAGAAGAAGTGACTGCGAGTATCAGGCATTTGAAAGCAGGAAAGAGCGCAGGACCAGATCAAATAATCAGCGAAATGTTAAAACATGCAAATCCTAATGTAATTGATTTCCTTGTCCATTTATGTAACAAGCTTTTTGATAATGGCATTTTTCCGTCAGAATGGGCAAAGTCCATAATAATCCCAATTCATAAAAAAGGAGATGTGAATAATCCAGATAATTATAGAGGAGTCGCTCTAACAAGTATAGTGAGTAAAGTTTATACATATATTTTGAATAAGAGATTAACAAAGTGGGCAGAAAAAGAAGAGAAAATAGTTGAAGAACAAGCTGGATTTAGAGCAAAATACAGTACAATTGATCATATTTTCACACTTTACTCCCTTGTGCAGAAGCATTTACTTTTAAATAAGAAACTTTATGTTGCATTTGTGGATTTTAGGAAGGCATTCGATTCTGTGAATCGTAATAATCTTTGGAATATATTACGTAAAAGTGGTGTGAATGGAAAATTATATATGGCCCTAAGAGGAGTTTATAACTCAGTGTTTGCATGCGTGCGTGAGAAGTGTGTATATTCAGATTATTTTGAATGCCCTAAAGGAGTGAAACAGGGGTGTCAATTGAGTCCTCAATTGTTTTCATTTTTCATTAATGAATTAGCCGTGGAACTGTCAAGAAAAGGCAGGCATGGCATTCAAATTATCCCTGGGGTTATTGAGATATTCCTATTGCTGTTTGCAGACGATGTTATTCTTCTCTCTGGTACAGTCAAAGGCTTACAAAACCAGTTAAATGTCTTAAAGGAGGAATCGGATCGACTAGCTTTAACAGTTAACATGGATAAAACTAATATTATGATTTTCAGGAAGGGTGGACATTTATCAAAACACGAAAAATGGTTCTATGGAATTAACGAGGTTAAAGTTGTTAATTCTTATAAATACTTAGGAATAATATTTTCGACAAAATTAAGTTTAAATTATGCATGGGAAGAATCTTGTAATAAAGGGAAAAAAGGTGTTATTGAAATTCTAAAATCCTTACGGAAGCTCAATTCTATTGATTGTAATTTATATTGGAAAATGTTTGATACACAGATAGAACCTTTACTTACATATGCAGCTGAAGTATGGGGTCTTACTGTAAATCCACATATGGAAAAAGTGCATACATATGCTATAAAACGTTTTTTGGCTGTACCAATTCACTCTTCTAATACTGTTTTATATGGATAAACTGGAAGATATCCTTTATACATTAGAACCTTTGTGAAGAGTATTAAATACTGGTTGAAATTGTTAAGGCTTCCACAATCTCGGTTTTGTAAACAGGCATATGAAATGATGGTTACTCAAATGGAAATAGGAAAACAGAACTGGGCCTATCAGGTAAAAAAGGCTTTATCAGAACTTGGGTTTGGAATCGTGTGGTTGTCCCAGGGAGTAGGAAATGAGTGTCAGTTTATTAATGAATTTAAAGACAGGCTTATTTGTTCGTTTAAACAAAATTGGCACTCAGATATGGAAAACAAAGAAAAATATAGTTGGTTCTTCTCATTTAAAGATGTTTTTCAAACCGAAAAATATCTCAGTGTTGTTACGGATAAATGGCAAAGAACTAATTACGCAAGATTTAGATTAAGAACACTTGGTTTCAATGCAAATAAAAATTGGTTTCAACCTGGGACGTCCACAGTATATCCTTGCCCCTTATGTGGAAACAATGTCGATAATGAAAAACACTTTTTATTCCAATGCCAAATTTTTGACACAATACGTGGAAAATGCAAAGTTTTTGAATCCGACATGGCCAAAAGACAAGATGTTGTATCTATTTTGTCATCTGATGACGAAGTCATAATCAAATCAGTGGCACTATACATTGCGGAAGCACAAAAAATAAGACATAAACACTTACAAGCCCGACAATAGTGCTAGACAATATCATACTGGGATTAATTTAATCTCTTTTGACTGATGTGGGCTATATCACGTTAACTCCAAAAGAAGCCGCTTTATTATAGACTCTGTTTTGTAAAGAGCTGTTTTCATTTGCTTTATTTTGCTTTGTTTGCCGATAACTTAAGAGTAGCTAATAATATGAAAATAATGGTATATTTGTAGAATATGTTAGAAGTGGATATTGAAGGGGTATATAGACACTTAAGGGTCTACTATACATGTTAACAAAAACAAAAAAACAAACAAACCAAAAAACAAATAAATAAAAGGCATAGTGATGTCCCTTGTTAACAGAGTATTTTGGGGCAGTTATGTGAAGATTATATTATTATCACTAAATGTAAGGTTGGGGTGGTCTAGCCCAGATGTTTTATCATATTACAGTTTTGATGTGTGTGTGTGCGCGCACGAGCGCGCGCCCGCGTGTGAGCGTATATGGATGCGTGTGAGTGTGTGTGGGTGTGTGAAAAAGATTTTGGTTTGTCTAAACCTAGACAAATTATTGGCCTGAATGTGGGAACACTGTTCTGATATTTTGTTGTTGTTGTTTTCTTTGTATTATGTAGTAGTGGTAAAATGGATGATTGTTCATTATATATGATTTGAATATGTTCGACTGTTCAAGGAATGGATGTTCGATATTTTTTTTTGATTATGTGTGAAGAATTTGCGCACATACAAAGAGTGGATTATGTGTCGCACTACTGGAAAATTGTTATCCCCCTTGTCAAAAGACCTTTTCGTGTAATGACAATAAACAGTTTCAGTTCAGTTCAGTTCAGTTCAGTTCAGTTCAGTTCAGTTCTCTCTTTCTCTCTCTCTCTCTCTCTCTCTCTCTCTCTCTGTCGCTGTCTCTCTCTGTCTGGGAAAGCAGCAGACTGACACTGGCCAATATGAAAAGAATGCTCTTTTTTTTGGGGGGGGGGGGGGGGGAGGGGGGGAGTGTCATTTGCCTAACTTCCCTATAACTTCAAAGCATTTGCTCTGCTCGCTATCTTTCTTCTTCATCTGGCTTGGTGAATTGTGTTGGTATGTGACTTGCTGACAGTGAGTTGATCCTGTGTGTTTCATCGGTATCGTCAGTGTCAGCGGTTTACATTCAATCATCACCAGGAGAAAATGGACTGCTACGTCAATAGAGCACCAGAATTTAACAAACAGTAACTCTGGTAATCCAACCACTGGCATGGTTTCATTCAGAACATCAGCTTTAGTATTGTTTACGGCGAATTTGTCCTTTTGACTCATGAAATGTCAGACAAGCAGTCACAGAAATAAGGACAAACATGATCAATAAACAATATCGATTGTATGTTTTCTTTTTAGAATGAATGCATGTAATGCATAGTAAACGGTAAGTTGAAGTAAAAACATTTTTGTGGCCAGGGAAATGTAAATCATGTAAAATACAGATAGAATATATTTCTCGTGAACTTTACCCTTTTCGATAGCGTCAGAGGCCCATGGTATACAGTATGGTTTATGCAGAATCGTTAATATCTTGTTTTCGAGATACGCTTTAAGAACGAAATTGTGTCAGGCTCGCTAAGACCCGATCTTGCTAAGAGGGATAGACAGAATTTACAGACCTATTTACACGACGCCTTCCCAAAAAAGTAATGGTAACAAACAACTATTTTTTGTTATTCACACACATTTAATTCTGTCATTCAACAACACTTGAGTTAACAAATAACATATCAACATCATATCTTAAACAAAATTGATCACTGCACACCCAACACGCAGTGCTTCATCTACGCATCTTTCACGCAATCACACCCAAACACACCACAGTGCCCGGACTCTTAACATCGAACGCACAAGGTTATTGGCCTGCACGGTCGACCCGTCGATAGCCTTTCACTATCTGCAGTCTCTACCAGAACACTGTTTAACTCAGCTTGGGAGTCCCAGGCTGGTTAAACCACACAATTGGTTCTGAGGAACAAGCTTAACACCACATAAACTCATCAAATGCACGACAATGTATTAAACTCTGTATATTCCACGACACTTCAAACAAGACGCGGACACAATCAATTTATAGCAAAACACAAACCCTTGAAATTTATTAAATTGTAAACTGGAGTGTACTAGCAGACAGGTATAAGCAACCATCACGTTGCACAAGGCAAGGTAGATGATTCAACTTAGCCCTGACATAATTTAATTTAACCCATTTAAGTCCGCTGTCCCTTTTTAGGGACGGAGAATAAAACCCACCCCCACGGTAACTTTCCTGTTATTGTTCAGATTTTTGTTTTTAGATGAACAATGGAAGTAATCATTGTCACAAAGAGGCAGTTGTTTTCAGTGAATGCCCTTGCCGTTTTTGCTGGAGGCGGCCATTTGCATCTCATGAGGTGCTTTTTCTTGCAGCAATGAGTCAACATCAAAGGTAAGCATACAGTTTTCTTATTTTTAAAGTTTTTATACATCTTTATGAAGAGAAAGTGTTTGTTATAGTATGATATAGAAATGTATTTTTGGTTTTTGTCAGAAAATTATTATTGTTTATTTTATGCTATTGTAAACATGCGTCCCTATTTAGGGACAGCGGGCTCAAATGGGGTGGGTTTTTTTCCCCTTACTTCATCAATGTATTATGATATTGTTTCATAGTTTGGGGTTCTCCTGTTTGTTTTTTTCAGACAGTACACACTTCATGAGGTCATTAGCATGCTTGACGGTGATGCTCACTTTCGAGAAGCAACAATTGGCATTGATCCACCTGAGGAGGTCGGGTTCAATACAGACGAGGACAGTGGCGAGGATGACGGAGAAGGCACTGTTTCAAACTTGAACAGACGTCAGCTGATGGCTTGAGCAACAGTAACGTTTATGAGGAATGGTGTGCGAGAAAATCTGGACTTATTGTTGAAATGTCAAAAGAGGTGAAGGTTTTCTTGGCCATACTTCTTGTTTTAGGTTACAGCCCTGTTCCCAGGACGAGGATGTTCTGGAGCTGTGGTGATGATGTTTGCAATGCAGCCATCAAAGCAGCCATGACAAAAAACCGCTTTGAGGAGCTCATGAGGTACCTTCATGTGTGACAAAAGCAGGGTGGATCCTGCAGACAAAATGAGCAAAGTCCAACACCTGCTGACAATGTTTAACGATAGATTCTTGCTCTACTTCAAGAAGCTGGAGACTCAGAACCTCAGCATAGATGAGTCCATGATTCCATATTACGGACGGCACGGGGCTAAACAATTCATTCGTGGAAAACTCATTCGTTTCGGCTACAAGATGTGGTCACTGACAACACCAATGGGCTACCTCTTGCAGACAGAGCCATACCAAGGTGTCAGAGGACGACAAACCGAAGTTCCAGGTCTTGGTATGGGAGGGTCGGTGGTTGTTGATTTGATAGCCAAGCTTCAGCAGGAAGAAGGTCGTTGCTTCCACCTTACCTTTGACACTTGTTTACGATCCTCCGGCTAGTCGACTACCTCACCAAGAAAAACATTGCCTGCACAGGAACGATCCACGCTAACAGACAGCAAGACTGCCCATTGAAGCCTGTGAAAGACAAAGAGAAGACCAAGCGAGGATCCTTTAACTATGCCACGGATGCCAAGGCAGGTTTGGTTGTTGTGCGATGGCACGACAACAACGATAGTCAACACAGTCTCCAACAAGGTAGGAGTTGAACCAGTCCAAACAGCAAAGCGTTGGTCTAGAGCTGAACGACAGCGAGTGGACATAACGCAGCCATTCTTGGTCAAACACTACAACCAGACCATGGGGGGTGTTGATCGGATGGATCAAAACATCGACAAATACGGGATCTCTGTCCGTTCGAAGAAGTGGTGGTGGCCGCTGTTTGTCTTCTGTGTTGATGTCAGCGTCCAGCAGGCTTGGCATTGATACAGAGCCACACCAGCATCAGCTACAGACCCCAAGGATCTCCTCACCATCAGGCGCTCAATAGCCAGGGTCTACCTGCTCAGAGCAACATAAGCATCTTCTGCTGGTCGTCCGAGACAACCCACCCTGAAAGTGAGCAAACGGGTGCCCCCTGAGGTCCGCTTTGACAGGGTGGACCACATCATTCAGCCATGGAAGACCCAACTGAGATGTGGCTACTGTGGAAAGAAGACATACCGCAGGTGCCAGAAGTGCCTGGTATGCGTGCACGACAAGTGCTTCAGCTTGTTTCATACGCGCTAATGGGAGTTTCCAGCAAAGTGAATGGGCCAGGAAGGTCTTTTTTCCCTTTGTTTAGCAATGCCAAGCGTTTTCTCTTATGTCATTTCTAGCATTCAAGGTAATGCAGGTGTGAGAACAAAGGATAAACACTTGATCATTTTTCTTTGATTCAAACATATTCATTTCCCTTTAGTTTTGTACATGTTAATTTGTCTTTTGATTAGTTAGTTGTTTTTAAGTTGTGCACCAATTTGCCAAAATACTCTGTGTGTGTGTATATATGTGTGCAGGGTCAGGGTGGGGGGACGGGGACTAAGGGGGGGGGGGTTGCACTGGAAAAGGCTGGGGTGGGTGGGGGTGGAGGAAAATTTGTCAACACTTGAATTTTAAAAACTTATTTTGTTTGTTAAGTTCATTTTGAAACAATAAAAGAACTGAAAAGAAACAAGTGCCTGCATTTACTGTGTGATGCTGTTCAAAAACCCCTACCCACTTGAGCCCGCTGTCCCTAAAAAGGGACGCTAACATTTTATGCTCAAAATCAACATTTACAAAACTTGTGTCAAAATGAGTGTAAGATATGTTAATAAGACTTAAAAAACAAACATTTTGAAACATGCAGGCAAACCAATCACGTTACCCAGGACAACGCACACACCCGATTGCTCCACACACAACCCCACACATTCCCCGATTGATTCACGGTGAACCCACAAACGCTCCGGCACTGAGACCCAAACCGCGCGCTTCCCACGGAGATCATCTGATGATGAACGAGCGGAGAATCAGGATTTTGTGTTGCTCGCTATTATCGGTAAAGCGTCGACTTAGAAACGTCAAAGCTTGAGCGACGATTGATGCTTCACGACTCCAATCCCATCATCGGCACATTTGGCCTCGTGATCCGGACAAAGCCCAAGATGCCAACCCCTAGGTCTAGAGTCCAAGTTCCAGAGGTCCAAAGGTCCAGAGTACAGGTTACAGGTTACAGGTTACAGGGTACAGGGCACAGGTTACAGGTACAGATCACAGGGTACAGGTTACAGGTACAGATCACAGGGCACAGGTTACAGGTACAGATCACAGGGTACAGGTTACAGGTACAGATCACAGGCACAGGTTACAGGTACAGATCACAGGGCACAGGTTACAGGATACAGGGTACAGGTTACAGGGACGAATCACCTGTCTAAAATACAAACAATCGGTCCTTGACTACGCATCACAACAGGAAAATAATCTCTTACATCATATTTTACCCAGACAACCAATCACACCGATCATCAGACACACTGAGACAACCTATCGGGTAATGCGGGCGCGACAGCAAGGACCTATCTACGATTACTAGGAAAGCTTCCAGGACAAACTCCACATGAATGCAACCATAAAATGTAACCATGACCATGGGCCCAAAACACCAAAACATTGACCAGCCCTTGACGATAGCCACACTTTCATACTGGCACTCAATAACAGAGTTACCTGCCCATTTTGTCTTCAACTTCCTCTGTCCATCTGTCTGTCCGTCTCTGTCAGTCTGTCTGTCTGTCACATGACACAGATAACCTTATCTCCAAACGGTAAGCTCCCTTAGGTTTATCCTCAAACAGTAAACCAGCACAAATACTTATTATCCGCACATTAAATTGATTATCCTAACCGTCATGGCTTGGATTCATAACGCCAGGCCTATTCAACAACCCTTGGCGCACAGGATCGAAATAATCGCGAATTTACAACTCACGATGCGAAATAAACCCTAACCCAAACCTATGTTACGATGCAACACAAACTGGTTGGGCAAACCTCCCAAACTCGTTCGGAACTTAGGGAAACCCGGAATTAAACCCATAAACGCGGACAACACACCATCCATACAACAACCAACAACACAACTCCACACGCACATACCTCCTCACACAAAACACACAATTCCACAACCACCACACACAAAACTTCCAAATGCACTCCCCTTTAACCAAACTCAACTTACATACAAACTCACACACACACACTCTCAAATCAACACAAAACAACCAGAAATAGGCTGGCCCAAATACGACCCAATTACGACTCATTAAACCCAATTAAGGCCCAATTATTCACAATTACTACCCATCCGTGAAACACAGTCAACGCTGCAGCCACTGCACAGGAACAACCCAAACCGCAACTAACCTGCACATAAACTAACTGCACACAAACACAGGACACAAATGGGACTGCTTCCACCCCATCTGGAATTGAAAGACACAATTCGCAATTCACACCAAAGTCCCACCTATCTCCTCACCTCTCCAAAAGAGTCACAGAACTGCACTGATCTCCACCAGAATTTTCCTTCTCCTCAAAACAACATAGAAGTTGAAACAGCACAGACTAGCACAAACTTGTACTAACACACATCACCCTTGCCTAAGTTCATTCAACTGGACTAACAGAGTGAACACACAATAATATAAAAAAAAAATTCACAGAGAACTAGAACATCTTGAGTTCACCACACAACCTGTTACAAAGTAACCAGGTTATAATGAAATCTCAGAGAAAAGGGAGTACCACCTTCCAGAAACACAGATATTCTAAAACTGCCCAGAAATGTCCAAGTCAGTACAACAAAAAATCACAAAATCCAAACCTGGACTTTGGTTGGCCACACAATCCACAGAATCTGAATGAGAAGCATGATTCCCAGGCCCAAAAGAAACTCAGAGAGATTCGCCCTTGCTACACAGACCTAAGATATTCACTTTCACACAGATATTATAGATACACACACACACACACACACACACACACACACACACACACACACACACACACACACACACACAATCAAAAAAAAACCTGAACCAAATGAGAATAAAGCAGCAAGGGAAACAAGCCCTACTGCAGAAATATTGCCCAAAACAAAATTAGTCTCCCTTTGACCACTAACAGAGCATTACCGAATCTCTGCCTGTAACCAAAGCGACCCTGTAGGTTATGAAACCATCTTTGGTTCAGAAACGAAAACCCAACCAAGGCTTGGTGAGAACTGAATCAGTATCCAGACGACTGCAGCCTGACAAATTGTTTATATGAGAATACGAAGAAAAAAGTCAATGACAGAATTGCTCTTAAAGCTGATTCTCTGTGATAAAAAGCATATGGAAAGAATATGATCAACCATAAAAAAGTGCTTATTGCAACACATCTTGTTCTTGATAATGTTGTTCGTAAAATATTGTTATTCACTACATGTTAAACACGCATATTTTAGTGTACTAAATAGCTGTACACGTGACACTTTAGCACACTTGAAAACAGACTAGTTTGTAACCAAACGACTGAAATTACATGACAGATAAAAAAAAAATCAACGTCGGACAGTAAATAGTGTGGTGATGGTGGTCACTCCCATGTTTCTGAGTGAGTGGACAAACTGGTCCTTATCGCCTTGTATGGATATGCGTGTTGGATAGAGGATCGACTGTTAGTGACCATCTGTTATGTTCTTTTTCAGGCGTAGCAGAAGAGGAAGTCCTGCAGCACAGACTTTATTTCCGCTTGTCCCATATTTTGTTGAATAGCAGCTGTGCTGCGCTGTTCACATGTGACTGCCCTGTGTGCACTGCTGTCACCAGCTAACTCTTTGCAGGCAATGTCGTAAAAGTTGGGGATACAAGAGCTAATGAGGTTGGCCTTCAGAGAATGCTTTTATTGCTTTAGTTGTCTCCCTGATCTAATGAGATGGACAACGTATCTTGTTCAACGAGGATGGATTTGATGGGTAGACACACTATACTTGGCGGGCCACACCTCTTCAGGTCATGAGGATTGGACATTTTGATCACATTTTGTGATGTTGCAGATCTTACGCAAACATCTTTGAAGATAATTCTGCTGGTGACTTTTTCGCGCTATGCATAGGAGAGATATCCACAATGGTTATTGCATAAGGTTGTTGTCATCCACAGGAAATTACGGACAGTTATGCCATCTTAAAAGTCTTGAAGAACTTCTTCCTATTGTCATATAACCTGGTTCAGGATTGTCAGCTTCTCCAAGTTTCTAATTTACTATTTCATCTTATCAGTCCATATTAAAGCACTCTAACACACTGCAGAACAGGTAGATTATTGTATCAGATTCAACATCTACGGAGATTTGTCCCAGGCTGGCTTAGTTTTTGGAGCTATCAGGAAATGCATCTTGCTGTACACTACTCTGTGATTAGACCAGCAGTTTTATTTTACCATGTAGCGTACGACCGGGTAGATATTGGCTATCAGCCAGGGTTTAAGGCTTCTGGTGCGCTTCCTTTCCCATTTGGGGATATAAGTCATGCCCCCAGAAGCGGGAGGAAACAAACATTTTATCAGTCTCAGATCTATGGTAAACGACCATCCCTGCAATTGACCACCTGTAGAATCATACTAGAGGCTTCCAACAGCACCGGAGGTCGGTTCTACCAGAGATTCCTTTATTTGCAGTTGGGGGAGGGCTGTGGTGGCGTCCTCTGATACAATAATCTACCTGTTCTGCAGTGTTTTAGAGTGCTTAACATGGACTGATAAGATGTAAGCTTTTTTTGTCAGCGGAATGGCAACGTCGGATGTAGGGACTGATATTGAGTTGGACACTTTCGGTCCGTTCACTGCATGAAGACCACCATAGAATGACTTCATGTTATTGACCTTAGCCACAGCCTGGAATCTGGCAGCTTTCGACTACATCCATCGTGTTTTTATCTGCAGCAGTTTTTGTTGAAATAGCTATTTTGTTTCCAGACAATTTTCTTCTGGTTCTCCTGTGTTGTTACTGAAATGTTTCTTAAATGTAGAGTGGAGTTAGTCAAACAGCCTGCTGATCTATTCGTCACCTTCACCAAATCAGTCCTTCTGTTAAACCCTTTAACAAACCCAAGGATCAAATGCAATGTTCTAGATAAATTCTTGGAAAAATACCAATTTTGCCGTAACGTTCTCTCCCTCAAGCTCCCTGTTCGATAATTTTCCCGAGAACTTCTCTCTTGTATGGTGTTTTGTTGTTTCGCAGATGCGCGACATTCAACATCTACGGAGATTTGTCCCACTGGCTTAGTTTTGGGAGCTATCAGGAAATGCATCTTGCTGTACACTATTCTGTGATTAGACCAGCAGTTTGATTTTACCATGTAGCGTATGACATGCACGTTCCTTCAGTCATTCGGTTGTATATTCTGCTGGAAGAGGGCGTTAGTGATGGTGAGCCCATGCTGAGTACATGTACATGTACATATTGACGGCAACATCATTTCATTAGATTACGCTTAGTTGTGCCATGGGATCCATGGACGTTCGGCCTAGCGAAGAGGTCCACTCCCACATTAGCGTTGAAGTCGACAAGAACGACAAAGCTTTTTTTTATGGTTGACTGCGGCAATTAGACAGTTGAGCTCTTCGAAGATGGTTTCTCTGACATCATCTGGAATTGCCATCGTCGTGACAGAAGAAGTAATGATTTAAGAGAAGTAGTCTTCTATGAGCCAAATACTTCAAATAATTAATTATGTGATAATTGACACCACGGGTTAGGCTTTCCAGCATTTTTGAGAGCTCTGTGCTATGGCTAAACCGACACCATATATTCTTGGATTGTCATTGGGCTTTCCAGTGCGGTAGAAGGTATACTTCCAACAGCTTCTTTGAGTTGGTCTCGCCTGCTAATTTGGTCTCACCTAGGGCAGCTATGTCAATGTCATGATGATCTAACATCCTGGCAAACACAGGCTATTTGCATGTCTGGTCTGTCATCTTTGTTTAGTAAAATTTGGACGAACTATCTATGAAATAATAGTTAGAAGTGTTTCCTTGTTCTTGTTTCTACTGTTTCGACAGCAAATTTGGATGACCGGGTAGAATTTGGCTATCAGCCAGGGTTTAAGGCTTCTGGTGCGCTTCCTTTCCCATTTGGGGATATGTCATTACCCCCAGAAGCGGGAGGAAACAAACATTTTATCAGTCTCAGATCTATGGTAAACGACCATCTCTCTGCAATTGACCACCTGTAGAATCATACTAGAGGCTTCCAACAGCATCTTCTACCGGTCACCCATCACAACGTCTTCATCGCTGCAGGGTTTCGTTATAACCGATAATTCAATGCCTTTATGACTGATCATCACAAGGTATTTCTAAAGTATGGGGGAGGCATGCAATCCTCTCCCCAATCACTTAACTACTGAAACCCGTAGTCCCATAGGTGCAAAGACTGCCACGTCCACGTAGAATGGCCTCAGCACGTGTAGCTTTCTTGTACGAGATATCCATGTCTAGCCTCTTGCAAAAGAACTCCAGTTACAAATGCAAGAGCTTCAACAAAAGGCTGAGACATACTGTCATTTGAAAACAAAGTTGACTCTTTTCTTTATGGACTACCGAGGTCCATGTAACCAGATTGTTCTTAATCCCTGATGTGGACCTCGTGAACCTGATGGCGCCTGTTTTCTTTCGACATTATACCTTGACCAATGCTGGAAGTCTCATGGAGAAGCGAAAGAGAAGACATATCTGATCAGCATTTTTGGTTGTTGTTTTTATAAAGGAACAGTCAGGATTTAGACTCAGGCGTTCTGTAAGTTTCATTTCCTAAATAAAATCAAGAAAAAGACATGGTTATGTACCCGCTTCTTGAAATAAATGCTGTACTGATAGAAATTGGAATGGTGATTTCTTTTTGAATTTTAATGAAAGCACTGATCATATGCATTTGAAATGCCTACAATAAAAATAGACAGACAGAATGTAAGATATATTGAAAAAGTAGGCTATATGCGCTTAATTAAATCAAATCAAAATAAATGTGGCATAAACGTAACTGAAAAGATATATGTAGGTTATACAACAGACTTGTTTGAATGGATAGTTTTTTTATGATGAAAAAACAAATGTATACATTCGAGATTGTCATGTTTTTGTAACACATGCTCACGCAATCAACATATGCAAAAAGCATTTGTCCGTCACGCAACCGCACTGACTCCTTTCAACCAATGTCACTAAATAAATCACGATATTAAATTTTTTTTTTACATTTATTACTATTTACTTTCACACATCACACATACAGAATTTATATCCACGCACCTTCACATTAACGTCTTTTTGTTTTGTTTTGTTTTGTTTTCTCCTCCTTCTTCGTCTTCTGCTCCTCTTCTTCTCCTTCTCCCCTTTTTCTTCTCTTCTTTTTCTATTCTTTTTTGCTCTCTTCCAGTTCCTCTTTCAACACCACTCATACACTACAAGTGAAACCACCAACCACCTAGTGTAGGGAACATTTCTCCTCAGAAACAGAAACCAAACAACCAATGGGAAAGAACGCAGGTACAACAGGATATCTACTATTAACACAATCTTGTCTCTCAACTCTGGTTCACAGAATATCCAATATTAACACAATCTTGTCTCATAACTCTGTTCACAGAATATCCAATATTAACACAATCTTGTCTCACAACTCTGGTTCACAGAATATCTACTATTAACACAATCTTGTCTCACAACTTTGGTTCACAGAATATCCAATGTTAACACAATGTTGTCTCACAAATCTCGTTCAATACCACCAAATACTTTTAACGTGGCACTCATGGAACTTCCCGAGTTTCAACATATTTTTACCCCCCCCCCCCCCCCCCCGAGCATCAGACAACCCCGGTATGCTAAAAAAAACAACAACAAAAAACAACAACAAATATAGTTGTACCTATCTCTCCGTGACGTCACGGGAACATTGACGTCATCTGGATGACTTATTGACTTCGCGTGTTTACATTCCGTATTTGGTCCATACATTACTCCATGCACCCGACACACACACACGCACACACAAAAACATGTGCACACATCACTGTGCACATGACAGAGATATATATACCCAAAACAATCGCCTTAAAAGAATAAGTTGATTTAAAACATAAGATAGAATGGGGAATTGACATGGAATGTATATTTTGTTTAATAAAAGTGTGATTTGTAATTACTGTTCACAAGGAGAGAAAAAATAAACCTCGAAATTCCTACGAAAATTCTCTTATGTGACATATTTTTAATACACATGGTTTGTTTTCACGGTGATTTTATGATTATTTTTACCTGTTTATTTATTACTTCTATTTTTTTGAGACTGATATCTACTTATGTGCAGATCTGATGTTATGAAATAAATCTGAAACGGAACCTTTGACGATAACATTTTGACAGGGGAGAGCGTTGCATTCTCTTTTTATTTTGTATTTTTTCAGTCTGTTCATATGTCTTGATTGCCTCTGGAATATTCACTGTCTTCCAGAACGAGGTAGCAAAAATGCACGTCTTTTTGTGTGCTACAATTTGTTCAGTACGTGCCGTTCTGAGTTATGTCCTGTGAAGTTCTAAATGAAGCAATGCTAATACCATCTGCTTATAGGTTTAAACTGAGTTCAGTACGTTCTGTTCTAAGACGTGGCCTCTTCGATAAGATTCTCAAACGATCTGAGAAGCGTCCTCTTTTAGATTCTTAAAAAAAATATCTAATCACACGCTGTTCACGCGCTAAAAAAAGAACAACAAAACAAAAACAAAAAAAACCTTCAGTACTTTTTATTCTGGGCCACGTACTTCTGTAAAAATTCTGAAATGGATTGATGAAAATACGCCATATTCATGTGATAAGTTAGTTTAGTGCCTTCCTTCTTGAACAATGTTCTGTCAGATTTTAGGAAGTTCTATTCGCGTTTATGTACCGGATAGCTTTGAGCCGAGTGAAAAGGGTGAAACGGGCGTTACGGAGTGGACTTGCAGTGTTGAGTACTGTATGTGTGTTTGACAATGTTGATGGCTGCATACCTGACTTCGGTGCTTTTTTAAATGTAGCCTAGGTAAAACACAGGCTGGGTAGGACCTCAGGACCAGGTCAGCTCATAGGTTTATGTGCAGACTTAAGGCTTGTGCCATGATCACCATCACATGGCCCGTTTGACGTTAGTACATATGGAATTCATTCCGAAGGAGGAGACGTCATCTTGAGAAACTTCTTCTTCTTCTTTTTCTCTTTCAGGTAAAGACACACATGGGCACCAAGTCCATGGAAGCCTCCTTGCTGCGGTGGCGGCTCACAGTTGGGGCCTAACAAAGCGTGTTACTCAAAGCCGCGTCGGCGCCCCGGAACAATCACATTACACCCCATCTATCCTTTGGCGTACAGACAACCAACCACCACTCCGAGACTCCTTGAAGAGCTCACTTTATCCTCCCCGTTTGTCTGGACGCCCCTTCATCGAGGGTTTTCGTCATCTTCCACGGTGATATCCAGCTCCTTGAATCTTGTGAGTAGGATGCGCCTACACATGCAGGCTAAGTAAAACATAGGCTGGGTTGGGTAGGACCTCAGAACCAGGTCAGCTCATGGGTTTATGTTTATCTTGAGAAACTGAAACTGAAACTGAAACGGTGCTATTTTTTTTTGCCAGTGATAAACTTTGATCTTCGATTCCACATGTCATCGTGACCTCCTAGTTAAGATCCGAGCAGTGTACAGAGAAATAAAGAGAACCTAATCAACAATCCCATCACTCTCTCCATATGTTGAGTGCAAGCTTTGTGACAAGAAACTTTGTGTTTAATGTTGAAAGAACACTTTAGAAACTGAACGATCACACGACCCAACCAAATGGAATGCAACCCCCTTTTCCAAGTGATCAATAGATCATCACTTAAGTGAATCAAATGGTCAGTTTGATAAAAAGAAAGAAACAAACAAAATATTACCAATAACCTGTTCTTGGAAAAACTCTGGCCAATTACCTGTTGATAGCAACAAACATGACAAATCTGCAAATGCAATCACCCTATCCAGTTTAATCAATGAATCATCAGTAAACCAATTCTATGATCAGCGTGGTGAATTGCGTACTAATTAATACACCAGAATGCTCATCCATTCACAAACAGTGAGTCATCCAAATCAATCAATCATTCCATTATTCTACCAATCAATCAAACAATCGAATGATTGATCAATCTGCAGCTCAAACAATTGAAAATCAATCACTAAATCAGTAAGGGAATCAACCAAACATTTGGGGATCATGAAACTTAAAAGCATAATAAATTCAGAGAATTAAAATAATCAACCAACTAACCAACCAATCCATTGAACAGCACACATGTAAACATAGTATCATTTAACCAAATCAACCAAACGAGGTGGTACATGATTATATCGGATTTATCCATGGAGCTTAATGATCCCATCTAATGTAGCTGACTGATCATTAATCAAGTAAACAATCAATTGGCCAATAAGCAAACATCATCATGAACTCAAGAGAGATCCACTGATTAATCGAGTAACCATTCACACATTAAGCACATTATTCAATACACCAAACCTCTGCATCGATAAATATTGTATTATATCAATCAGTTGACAGTATCAAAATCAAAGAATAGTAATCAAATACAACAGATCCAGCTAATCTAATCATCATTCTTACAACTAACAACAACGATTTAATCGGCTATTAGGCTGATTAATCAGTCCATCAGACATATCCAGCAAAGTTACTCAAAATTATTGAATACTTCAAACAGTCCATCCATTAATCACTCAACCAATGAATCAATAAAAACGATAACTACCCGCCAAACATAAAGTTTGCAATTGGCAAGCGATTAATCTAAACAAGTATCATGCGTTGGAATAAATAAGAAAACCATCAATTCAATTAAGACATGTATGAATCAATCCATCGATCAACTGACTGGCCGGTCACTGGAATAATCCAGAGAAATTTTAACCCACAGTTTACAAACACACACACACACACACACACACACACACACACACACACACACACACACACACACACACACACACACACAACACAACACACACACACACACACACACACACACACACACACACACACACACACAACACACACACACACAGATAAATAATTGAAATAAAAGCGCAAAACGAAACTACCGATCAGCTTACTAACTTACCAATTTGCGATTTTTCTCTTAATACAAAGGCTTAGTTTCATCTCTCGACTGGGCCAAATATTTCACGTGGGCTTTATGCATATAAATAATAAGTAAATAAATAAGTAAGTAAATAAATAGAAAAATAATTAGATAAATAAATAAATAAATAAATAAATAAATAAACGAATAATATTTTCATGTATCTATGTATGTATATGTGTATGTATGTATGTATGTATGTATGTATGTATGTATGTATGTATGTATGTATGTATGTATGTATGTATGTATGCATGTATGTATGTATGTATGCATGCATGTATGTATGTATGTAGGCCTGTGTATATATATATGTATGTATGTATGTATGTATGTGTGTGTGTGTATCTATTTATCTATTTATCTGTCATCATACCTATGTATGTATGTATGTATGTATGTATGTATGTGTGTATGTTTGTATTATGTATGTGTGTATGTATGTATGTTTGTCTGTATGTATATATGCATAATACATATATATCTGGTACCTCGAGTTCATTCCCAGCTTGGAACAAAAATGGCCTTTAATGTGGCTGTCTTTATGCTTCAACCATTATAGAGGTATAGGTATCAGTCTTGTTTCATAGTGTCCTTCCCTTTTCCATCCTCAGCCATCGCTATTTCAAGACATAGGTTGCTGCACAGGCTAAGGACTTTACTGGATAATTCCTGGCAGTTTCTGTGGGAGAGCATGTGGATTTTCCAGAGTGGGATGAGACTTTCTTGGACTACATGCAGACTTCATGACCTTTCAGTGATTCAGTCAATCAACAATCAATCAATAAATCAAACCTGAATTGATGCAGACAATTGTCAGTGATTTGTAGCATAACATCAGAAGATATGGTTATCCATGCCAAATGAATGAATGAACACATTTAAAAAAAAAAAACGACAGAATTATCGGATAGATCAGTCATTTCATTTAAAAAAATGATTAGTTGATGAATCAAAGGAACATTCAACCAAGTGATCTACCAATCAGTCAAGGGAGACCAACTCAGACAGCTTAACATACATCCCACTCTTCTCTCCCTTGCCGGCTTACAATTATGCTAGCTTTGTGTCAAACTATCTAAATGTACTCTTTCAAAATGTACTCTAAACCATTACTTTGTCGTGCTTATATCAGCTCTAGTAAGGAGTAAAGCTTACGTATTTATACGGATAGGTTTTGGATAGGGCGATGGTGGGATGAATGGCTTGAACGGTTGTCTCGAGCATCTTGCTAATATTATCACAGAGTCAAGTGATCAATCAATTAATCGCCTATGTAGCCAATCAATCATTCAGTCCACCACTTTGATAATACGTCAGCCATTACCTCAGTCACTAGTCCCATCACTCAATGAACCAACTAATCAATGAACCAAGCAACCAATCAATCAATAGACCGATCGATCGACGAATCTACCAACCGATCGGTCTAATGATTGATTGGTTGCTTGGTCGACGAATCTACCAACCGATCGATCCATTGATTAATCTACCAACTAATCAATCAACTAACAAATCTACCCATCAACCAACCAACCAACCAACCAACCAACCAATCAACCAACCAACTAACCAACCAACCAACCCACTAACCAACCAGCCAGCCAACCAACCAGTTTAGATCCAGGGATGCACAAAGTGAAAGGGACCTACATGTACAAAACCTTGTGAATATACTTGAAACAGAAAGCAAAGATAAGGGGTTAGAACTAAACAGCAGGAAGACTGAAGTCATGGTGCTCAGTAAAAAAACACATGAAATCCCCTCATGCAAAATAACAGCAAACGGCACAACCTTGAGACAGGTTGATAAATTTAAATACCTGGGAACGATCATTTCATCAGATGGCAGATGCACATCAGAAATAGCCACCAGAATCGACCAAGCCAAAACAGCATTCAGCATTCAAGAAGATGGAAAGCATTCTTACCAACAAATGCCTTTCAATTAACATCAGGAAAAGAGTTCTTGAATGTTATATAGAACCAATACTGCTGTATGGTTGCGAGGCGTGGACAGCCAACAAGCAAAGCCAGAACAAGATTGAGGCAGCCGAGATGTGGTTTCTAAGAAGAATGTTGAGAGTTCCATGGACAGCAAAGAAAACAAACGAGACAGTCTTGATGGAGGCAGGCACAATTAGATCACTCGTAAGGAAGATTAGGAAAAGACAGGCAACATTTATAGGCCATTTTATGAGGAAGGGGGATTTGGAGCACCTGATCACAACGGGAAAGCTGGAGGGAAGGAGAGCACCAGGTAGACCCAGGGAGAAAATGCTGGAAGGACTTGTAGAGTGGCTGGGGACGAGGAGAGTGGGGGAGATGCTAGGGGCAACGAGAGATAGAGACAGATGGAAGTCCATAATTGCCAACGCCATGCGGCAAGGCACCTGATGATGATGATAATGATGATGCACATATAATTCTGATGGAAAAAAAAGAGAACTCATTTCTTAGTCTAAGTGATTTTTGTATGTCTGAGGCAGAAATAACAAATCCATTTCCAACATTGGCTGCATCTAATGTAGACCCATCTGTCAAAACTTTTAATGATTTGAATCTTTTGTGATGAAGTGAGATTTTGATAGTAGCAGAAAAATGTAGGAAAATAACAAAGAAAATACAGATATGAAACCAACTCTGAAGTTACGATGGAAACAGATGAATCAATGAATCATAACACTTGCAACGTTAAAGAAGTTATAAAAAATGAAATGAAACATAATAAAGCACTGCGAGAGGAAAAGAGAGAGAGAGAGAGAGAGAGAGAGAGAAGAGAGAGAGAAAGAGAGAGAGAGAAAGAGAGAGAGAGAGAAAGAGAGACAGACAGATAGACAGACAGAGACGGAGACAGAGACAGAGACAGAGACAGACAGAAACAGAGAGCAAGGTGGAGAGAGAAAGGGGAGAGAGAAAGGGGAGAGAGAAAGGGGAGGAGAGAGAGAGAGAGAGAGAGAGAGAGAGAGAGAGAGAGAAAGAGGAGAGCGAGAGAGAGCGACAGAGGGAGAGAAAGAGAAGAGAGAGAGAGAGAGAGAGAGAGAGACAGACAGACAGGGATAGAGACAGAGAGAGAGACACACACACACACAGATGGAGAGACAGAGACAGAGACAGAGAAAAACAGAGAGAGAGACAGAGACAGAGACACAGAGAGAGGCAGAGAGACAGAGAGAGAGGCAGAGAGATAGAGAGAGAGGGAGAATCATTGCTTTTGTAATCATTTTTTCTTGGTTTCATGATGATCCCTCGACATATGCACAATATTTGTATTTGCTTCTTCATCATTTGTATTGTCTCATAGGTCGTCTCTTTCCATCACAGTGGTAGGGGTTGACATGTGTGTGTTTTCTGCGTGTCTGTCTTTGTCACTCATGCTTTGTGGATCAGCTTAGGTCTGCTGTGGGATGATGCGCTGTACAATAGTTACTATTATCAGTAATAGTAACACTCGACATTTACACTTGTGATACGCCTGTTTAAGTTAACAAAAGCCACATTGGTAAACCAATCCATTGGTGAACATACTCACACCCAACAGGTTTAGTTTCCAATCTGACACTGACCACCCCTGTTACTGTTCACATACCCACTCGGCTATCATCAACAGTAATCCCTAAAAGTGCAGTGATTGATCTCACACCCCATCTCTCCCCGTCTAGGATATAAAAGAATATGCCCTCGAATTGGATGAAAAGCTCTCCTGCTGGTGACTCAGTGTTGGAAAGTGTGGAGGAGCAGTTAGCACCAAGTCAAACAAAGCCAAGAAAATGTTATTATCTCTCAGAGAAAAAAATACATGGTAATTATTATCTACACACAGTAAAATAAAATAAAATATAATCGATGGATAATTCGTATTCAACGGAGAGAATCTGTGACATTATGTGACGCATGTGCTATTAAAGAACACTTAAGACTAAGAAAATCCGCACATAGTTGTAATTTTAAAATACAAAAAATACCATATCCAACACAGAAACACACGTTCTCTGTGTGTATATGTCTCTGTCTGTCTGTCCGTCCGTCTGTCTGACTGGCTTCTGTCTGTCTGTCTATCTGTCTGTCTCTCTCTCAAGCACACAGGTGTAACCCGTGAACAAACATGCACACAGACACGCACACTTTTCTTTCCTGCAGCTTGGTTGATTTTATTTATTTAAATTCAAGAATCAAATGTACTTTTGAATAAAACCTGATTTTGTGTGGACGGTTTTGTATTTTAAAGAACTAAATTTGTCGACTTGATAATAGTAGATAGATTGGTTTGCAAGGACCTGACTCATTTTTCTTCGCTCTCCGGACGTCTCCCTACTTGACAAACTACATGAGCTTTTCTGTCCCTGACCTATATTCTTTTCAGTGACATTCAAAAGCTGTGTTTAAAAAAGTTTTGCATCTCACACTCAAGCCACTATGCTCACATTAATGGAAAAAAAAACTGCGACAAGGCCAGGTACCATTCAGTACCTGGCCTGATAGTTCTTTATCTCTGTCAGTGGTTGTTTAAACGTCCACAACCCGACAACATGAAACAAACCAACTTCCATATGGACACCAACGACTGCAGTTGCTACAGTGACGGGTTGTTATATGATGGGGAAAGTTGATACGCCTTCATCGAAAATCTGTCCCCCAAGCCATTCTTGTTTCCTCATCTATTATCTCTCCCTGTGACCAACACACCATGAGAAAAGTTACATCACGGTCCATTGCCTGACTTCGATGCATCTGCTAACAAGACGGTATATTGCTCTTTGACAAAACCCCGTCCTTTCTAGCCAGGTCAGGTGCATCAAAGAAGCATATATCGTAGTGCAAGTCATCCCAGTACCAAGAGGTTTAAATTGCTTGCACTGAATATCCTTTTTCATGGGTCTACAACAGCCACCTCCTATCCTTAGCCCCTTACAACACTCAGCTCTAAGCATACACTCTCTACTCTCTGCAACGTCAAACTCTGGTTTCCGGCTGCGCCACAGTACCTAATTCCAGTTCCCAATCAACATCATCAACAAGAATCGCTCTCGCAGAAAAGTCAACACCTGGTCACGTACCTAGGATTAATGATATGGAAGTAGTCTCTGGCCTGAGGAAAATTGCCATTTCCACGGAGAAACACCACGCCCAAAGCCACTTCCAGCACTCCACTCTCATCCTCTTTGGACAAAATGGCATGTTTTGCGAACCAGACTGTGAGAGTGGTGACTATGTGTTAGGTCAGTATGATGCAAGACAATATCATGCTGATTTTCCATCCATCCCCATATGATATATAAATCTTCAAACACTGAAAAAAGTTTTGAAACGAAGTACTTCAAATGTACGAGTATCTTCTCAAGAAATATATTCTCCTGGTCGAATGTCTGTCATCAACATGAATTTAGAATTTATTGTATTTAATAAAATGTAATGTAAATATGTACACAAAACTGTACACTCAAAAGAATCACACTACTAAAACATATATCAAAAGAAAAAAACAACAACAATATAACAATGGCATACCGCAAAACATCATATAAAATCTATCAAAACAAGAACGTAACCTTTCAAACCCAAGTGTAATGAAAACAAGCATGTTGTTACAATCCTAAGAGATCAAAAGCCGAGTTGTATCCCTTGCGATGGTAAAAACACACAGGCAATCAGAAATATAGAAAGAAACAAAAACAAACAAACTTTGGCATTCAACAAAAAAAACAAACTGTTTGGTCTGAAATCCGAAAATAAAACAGAGACCGTTAAGGAAGTCAACGCTGAAAATATATGTTTGGAGTTGGGGAGCAGCCTAGCGTAAAGCGTTCAAGGACGCTTTGAAGGACCCGAATACTGACAGAGCGCTCTAGTTAAATAAGAGGCTCACCTTGGCTGCTCATCAATCCCCAACATATTTTTTTTGTTTTGCTTTGGTGTAAATGAACATCACGCAATAATATAAACTCATTTTCAGTCTTCATAAATCTGACTATAAAAAATATCCTCAAAAATACTATAACACCACACGTTTCATTTTGATCTCTCTCTTTCTCTACAGCATCCTAAATATTTACCAAAGATACTCTCTCTCTCTCTCTCTCTCTCTCTCTCTCTCTCTCTCTCCTCCCCTCTCTCTCTCTCTTTCTCTGTCTGTCTGTATATCTGTCGCTGTCTCTGTCTCTCTCTTTCTCAAAAAAAAGTGCGACTGTCCGCGTTGAAGCAAATATGAACCATAAACCTCTTCTCCCACTGGATGAAGCAGTAGGGAAGTTTCAGTCTTTTCTTCTAATTTTTGTATTTGGTGTTTGTTTGTGATCTTACGTTCACACTTGACAAAGGCCAGTTGGCCGAAAATTTGTGCCTGTCTTGTCTTGTTGTATTACATACACGTTCGGATTCTATTTTCGTAATTTGCTGGTTTCTCTGTCTGTCTGTCTGTCTGTCTGTCTGTCTGTCTCTCTCCCCTCACTCTCTCTCTCTTTCTCTCTCTCTCTTATTGGCTGTTTGTCTGTCTGTCTGTCTGTCTCTGTCTCTGTCTCTCTCTGTCTCTCTCTCTTCCTCTCTCTCTCTCTCACTCTCACTCTCTCGCACACACACATTTCTAGCAGGAAGAGCAAAGTGCATAAAAATCGTACATAATACCACACAAACACCTTGCCAACGTTACAAAATGCCAAGTTTCCATCGATGATCCCCTGCAGTTTAATTAAAGATTTGATTCATGCCTGTGTGCGAGCGTACGTGCTAAAAAGAGAGAACAATGAACAATAGTTTATTGAGTGTTGGTCTTTGTTCAATATCACCAAATGACAGAACAAAAACAAGTTGCTCGATCATACACACATTCGGACGCTCGCGTAGACAGAAAGAACAAGAGAGAGACACAGAGAGAGACAGAGACAGACAGACAGACAGACAGACAGACTGACATACATACAGACAGAGACAGACATGAGTGTGTGTGTTTATACATAATGTATGTATATATATACATATATATATATATATTTATATATATGTATATATATATATATATATATATATATATATATATATATATATTCATAAATACGTTACTGGGAACAGACAACTGCAATGAGAATAGAAAACAATGAATGCTCTTTCCAAAACATCAAAAGAGGAGTCAGACAGGGTTGTGTTTTGTTACCAGATCTGTTTTCACTTTACAGCGAAAACATCATGAGAAACCTAGAAGAAGACCCTGGATTAAAGGTTGGAGGGAAAATGATAAACAACATTCGATACGCAGATGACAACGTGCTAATTGCAGAAAATGAAAGGGACCTACAAAACCTTGTGAATATTCTAGGAATAGAAAGCGAAGGTAAGGGGCTGGAACAAAACAGCAGGAAGACTGAAGTCATGGTGATCAGTAATAAACATGAAATCCCCTCATGCAAAATAACAGCAAATGGCATAACCTTGACACAGGTTGATAAATTTAAATACCTGGGAAGGATCATTTCATCAGACGGCAGATGCACATCAGAAATAGCTGGCAGAATCGGCCAAGCCAAAACAGCATTCAAGAAGATGACAAGCATTCTTACCAACAAATGCATATCAATTAACATCAGTAAGAGAGTTCTTGAATGCTATATAGAACCAATACTGTTGTACGGATGTGAGGCGTGGACAGTCAACAAACAAAGCCAGAACAAGATTGAGGCAGCCGAGATGTGGTTTCTAAGAAGAATGTTGATAGTTCCATGGACAGCAAAGAAATCAAACGAGACAGTCTTGATGGAGGCAGACACAATTAGATCAGTCATAAGGAAGATTAGGAAAAGACAGGCAACATTTATAGGCCATTTTATGAGGAAGGGGGATTTGGAGCACTGGTCACAACGGGAAAGCTGGGAGGGAAGGAGAACACCAGGTAGACCAGGAAGAAAATGCTGGACGGACTCGCAGAGTGGCTGGGGACGAGGAGAGTGGAGGAGATGCTAGGGGCAACGAGAGATAGAGACAGATGGAAGTCCATGATCGCCAATGCCAAGCGGCAGGGCACCTGATGATGATGATGATATATATATCAGATATATATATTATGTATTATATGTATGTATGTATGTATGATGTATGTATGTATGTATGTATGTATGCATGTATGTATGTATGTATGTATGTATGTATGTATGTCTGTATGTATGTATGTATGTATGTAAGTATGTTTATATGTATGAATGTTTGTATGTATGTACGTTGTGCTTTCCAAATACTACAGAAACATTGCAGCATTCGTAATCAAGTTGGTCAAAAAATAAATCATCCCGAATGTTTAGTCTAAATCCAGAGTTTTATATTTTATCGAACACTGACAAACCGCAGATCTTTCATCTAAAAATGCTCTTTTAGCTTTAATACATAAACGGTCAAAAGTTTTATATCCTTTTTATTCATTAATCATATGTTGATTTCAATGCCGCTATTGAAAGATCACTACGGTAGCTGGGAATAATGCAAGTATTTTCAAAGTGTAAAAAAATATTACAGAAAATGATTCAGTCGGGTTTTGTTTCAGTTGTGTAGTGTATATGTCAGGTGTAACACACATTCTGATTGGACTCTCTCAAGACTTCAGCCAATCATGTTTTTTTTTCTTTCATAGGCACAGTTATTGCTTCTCTGGTTGCAGATTATTAAAATAATACAGTGATCAATGTCAGGATCAATGGCAATGTTCCACTTTCCCTAAAACATGTCATTATCATTTTTGTAATGGTTTATATAGTGTGCTGTAATGCAACAATTCGTCTTTGTTGGAAAAACAAACATTTGCTTAATTAACAGAATAATGCATGTATATTTTTGCAATGTCGTTAATATTCATTTTTTCACATTCCAAGTTGTTTACAAAAATATATAAATAAACCTAAAACGCTGTTTAACTGTAAATGCAAGATAGACGCAAATAAATGTCTTTAACTGGCGTTTGTCAAGATGCAAGACCGAAAACAAAGAACATTAATCACTAGATTTAGGACTGATCGACATACCAAACAATCATTGCACTTTTCTGCATCTGTTGAGCTGTGGTAGTGTTCGTTTACTTGAACAGTGGCAGCAAAGTTGATCCCATGCTGTTTGAAAACGAAAAACAGATAACCATCCAACGTGAAAGGACTGAAAAGAACACAGTAAAGTATTCCTTTACATATAACATTGTTTTAAGTGCAATAGACTTAGGAACTTAATCCCGGGTTGTTGAGCTATATAAACCTTTCTTTCTATTGTTCCTTCTTCGTCTTCATCTTCTTCCTATTCTTTTTTTTTATTATCATTTCTACTACAACTACTACTACCACTATTGCTTCTACTATTACTACTACTACTACTATTACTACTACTACTGCTGCTGCTACTACTACTACTACCACTACTACTACGACTGCTACTACTCCTACTGCTACTACTCCTAGTGCTACTATCATTACTACCACTACTGCTACTAATACAATTACCACTGTACAACAACTACTACTACAACCACTACACCCACTACTACTACTACTACTACTATTACTAAACTACTACTATTACCAAGTATGTGTGATATTGATAATAGTAGTATTATTTAAAAAAAAACAATAACAACAATGAAACATATTTGGTAGCAAGAGCTCGAAATTAAGGGGAACAATAAAGTATATGTACAGTGATGTCTTAAGCAACTGCTTATGCAAACGAAACAACAAAATGATGTTTCTCAAAGAAAACAAGCAGCAGTTATAATAAGACACCCTACACATGTTTTGGTTGTGGCGTAGAAAGAAAGTAGACTTACTGGTGCAGCGAAAAAAATTGCAGTTTTTTGTTTCGATTTCTCAAGATGACGTCTCCGCGCTCGGAATGAATTCCATATGCACTAACGTCACAGATGCCATGTGATGGAGAAGATCCAGAATGATCACGGCACAAGCCTTAAGCCTACACATAAACCAGGTCCTGAGGTCCTACCTAGATAGTACCATAACCCTGGGGTTGTAGGGAAATGAGTTGGCAGAGACCGTAACTTTTCCCAGGGCCAGCACCACAAGGGCGGCGCTCATCCCCTCTCTTTCAATTAAAATTCATATTTATATTCACTTTTTTTTTTTACCAAGACTTCAGAAAGGCAAGAAGGCTAATTGGTTTTCAAGGGGTGGGACCTGGAAAATCAACCTATCTCTCCATTTTTTTTACCAAGGCAGCCAGGCAATGCCCTGCTCTTCACAATTTTCAACTGCCGTGGGATCTTTAGCGTGCGCAGTCGGAAGGCACACGGGTCCGACTCGTTTTTCGTCTACTTCTGAAGGACGGCAGGCGAACGTCTGAACCATTCTGCCAATCTTCTTGATCCCATGCTGTTTGAAAACAAAACCAGAAAACTATACAGTGTAAAAGGACTGAAAAAACACTGTACAACATTTCAAGGCAGTCGGGCAATGCCCTGCTCTTCGCGATTTTCAACTGCCGTGGAATCTTCAGCGTGTGCAGTCGGAAGGCGCACGGGTTGCGAAAAAAAATCTTGAACAGTGAAGACAGTCTCATCGGTGACCAGATTTAACTGAGACTTATACTAGAAAAAAAAAACTTGTAAAGAGTTATCCCGTCCCATGAAAATTAACACACACACACACACACACACACACACACACACACACACACACACACACACACACACACACACACACACACACACACACACACACACACACACACACACACACACACACACACACACACACACACACACACACACACACACACACACCAAACAAAAACAAAAAAAAGAAAAACAAATCAAAACATTCTTTTGCACATTATCTGTCGATTCCAATATTGTCAACGAATACAAAAACATCTAATATCTGAATAAAACATAAAGTAAGAATTATAAATTACGGCTTATTTTTTATCTGTGCATGAAAGTATCAGTTTTTTTTTTATTAACAATTATAAAAGAGGGTTTTTGTATTCAAATTACTGATTCCATGTTATCAAATGATTGTAAATTACTAAACATCAAAGTCAAAGAATTTAAACAAAATGCAACACAGCTTCATATATTGTGCAAGCATGCATCGTTCGCGATCTAAAAAACTGAAAAAAAGTAAAGGCACGTTTTGTATGTGGTCAGAAAATATTCACAATTCCTACTTCAAAGCGCACTTATAACGTATACAAAAAGATAAAAAAGATTAAAAAAAAAATGATTAAGTAAAAGGCACTTTTTTTTAATAAATATCTTTGAAAATAGAGCTATGTAATATTAAATAGAATGTTAATAACAGGACAGCTGACAATTCTATGATAACAATGTCGCAATAAACGTATTTCATTCTCCATCTTTACACAATAACCTCTCTTTTCCATCACACCATCACTAGATGGTAATGTGTTCTCCACAGTAGAGCTACGAACAAGAAGTAATGAATTTGTGTATGTGATTTAATTCTTTGCAATTCAAAACAGTTGAAGTCAAAATAACATAGTTGTTTTTCAGTTTGGCATCTTTTGGGTGCTTCTGTTTGTTCATGAAACCGTTAAATAAACAAGTAACAGGAACATGTAAAATAACGATTTAGAACTGACTGCCAAGTAATGCAGAACTTATAGGCGGTTGATGCCTATGACTGTGATCAATACCTTTGCCTAGTTGAGTTCCGCAATATTATAAATTAGCCTGCGCCATGACTGTAGAATAACAATTTCACAAGTTCACAGTTTCACAATTTCTCTCTCACACACAATACACACACACACACACACACACACACACACACACACACACACACACACACACACACAC
>CM060310.1:69974322-69976822 GCA_030674185.1 Monoplex corrugatus | reverse complement strand
CTATTTTGGCTCTTCCGATTCTGCTGGCTATGCTATGCATCTGCCGTCTAGTGAGATGACCGTTCCCAGATATTTAAACTTATCATCCTGTCTCGATGTTGTGCCATTGACCGTTATTTTGCTATGAGGGGATTTCTTGTTTATTCTTTCTTTTTCCGTTCCTTTTTTTAAAACTGATTACCATGACTTCAGTCTTTTTGCTATTAAACTCCAGCTTGTTAGTTTTGCTTTCTATTTCTTTTATATTCACGATTTGTTTAGGGTCTACTTCATTTTCTACAATTAGCACGGTGTCGTCTGCGTAAAGAGAGAGAGACAGAGACAGACAGACAGGCAGACAGAGAGAGAGAGACAGACAGACAGACAGACAGACAGACAGGCAGACAGACAGACAGACAGACAGACAAAGACAGAGAGAGAGAGACAGGGAAGGGGAGACAGACAGAGAGACAGAGAAAAAAAAAGAGGACAGAGAGATAGAGACACAGACAGACAGACTGGCAGACAGACAGACAGAGACAGACAGACAGACTGACTGAAAGACAGACAGACAGACGAAGAGAGAATCAGTACAAAGATACTGAAAATTTTCAAGAAGGCCAAAGACCTATATGAATGGGTATCAACAAGTTGAAATCAATTTACAATGCATTATTTATGAATATCATATTAGTTAACTGGAAACAAAACCAATACACTTAATAGTTAACAGACGTGGGCAATGAAAAAGAGAGCAAGCGAGTGACAGAGAAAAGGGGGTAGAGAGAGAGGAGAGTGACAGAGAAAGGGATAGAGGAAGAGAGAGTGACAGAGGGGGATAGAGGAGGGGTGCAGAGAAAGGGGGTAGATGAGAGAGAGAGGAGAGGTAGAGTAGACAGAGAAAAGGGGGATAGGGAGAGGGAGGAGAGGAAGGGGGATAAGGTGAGAGAAGGGGGATAGAGTAGAGAGAGAGAGTGAAGAGAAGGGGGATTAGATGAGAGAGAGTGACAGAGGGGGAGAGGGAGTGACAGAGAAAGGGGGATAGAGAGAGAGAGAGTGACAGAGAAAGGGGGATGAGAGGAGAGAGAGTGGAGAAAAGGGGTAGAGAGAGAGAGAGAGAGAGTGACAAGAAAAGGGGGATAGAGAGAAGTAGGAATAAAAAGAGAGAGAGAGTGACAGAGAAAGGGGGATAGATAGAGAGAGAGAGAGAGTGACAGAAAGAAAGGGGAGATGAGAGAGTGACAGAGAAAGGGGGATAGAAGAGAGAGGTGAGAGAGAAAGGGGGATAGAGAGTAGAGAGGGAGAGAGAGGGGTGAAGGAGAGAGAGTAAGAAAGGGGGATAGAGAGGAGAGTAGACAGAGAAAGGGGGATGAGAGAGAGTACAGAGAAAGGGGGATAGAGAGAGAGAGAGAGTGACAGAGAAAGGGGGATAGAGAGAGAGAGTGAAGAGAAAGGGGGATAGAGAGAGAGTTCAGAGGGGGGATGAGAGGAGAGGTGACAGAGAAAGGGGGATAGAGAGAGAGAGAGGTGACAGAGAAAGGGGGATGAGAGAGAGAGTAGAAGTAGAAGGGGTAGAAGAGAAAGAGAGTGAAGAGAGGGGGAGATGAGAGAGAGGAGAGGAGTAACAGAGAAGGGGGATAGAGAGAGAGAAGGGTGATAGAGAGAAGGGGGATAGAGAGAGAAGAGAAAGGGGGATAGAGAGAGAGGTAGAGAAGGGGTGAGAGGAGTGACAGAGAAAGGGGGATAGAGAGAGAGGTGACAGAGAAAGGGGGATAGAGAGAGGTGACAGAGAAGGGGGATAAGAGAGAGAGAGTGAAGAGAAGGGGATAGAGAGAGAGGTGACAGAGAAAGGGGGATAGAGAGAGAGTGTGAAGGAGGAGAGGAAGAGGGGGATAGAGAGAGAGTGTGACAGAGAAAGGGGGATAGAGAGAGAGTGGACAGAGAAGGGGGAGAGAGAGAGTGTGACAGAGAAAGGGGGATAAGAGAGAGAGGTGACAGAGAAAGGGGGATAGAGAGAGGGAAGAGAAAGGGGATAGAGAGAGGGTGAGAGAAGGGAGAGGAAGGGGGATAGAGAGAGGAAGAGAGGGGAGAAGGGGTAAGAGAAGGGAAGAGGAGGGGAAGAGAAGAGAGAGAGAAGAGAGGAAGGAAGGGGGATAGAGGAGAGAGTGACAGAGAAAGGGGGATAGAGAGAGAGAGGTGACAGAGAGAGGTGACAGAGAAAGGGGGATAGAGGAGAGAGAGTGACAGAGAAAGGGGGATAGAGAGGAGAGGTGACAGAGAAAGGGGGATAGAGAGAGAGGAGTGACAGAGAAAGGGGGATAGAGAGAGAGAGAGAGTGACAGAGAGAAAGGGGGATAGAGAGAGGAGAGTGACAGAGAAAGGGGGATAGAGAGAGAGAGAGGAAGAGGAAAAAGGGGAGAAGAGAGAGAGAGGTGAAGAGGGAAAGGGGGATAGAGAGAGAGAGAGTGACAGAGAAGGGGGATAGAGAGAGGAGAGTGAGAGAAAGGGGATAGAGGGAGAG
>CM060310.1:69936822-69966822 GCA_030674185.1 Monoplex corrugatus | reverse complement strand
AATCAATCATCAATGGATGATTTCATATTCAATTTATCCAGTGACAATCGTTCCGTCAGTTGTAGTATCAAAACTAGTCATTTGGTGATATAAACAATGTTTTGTTAATCAGATGGTTGCAGCCTCAGTTACATTTAAATAGTTAGTTACTGAAGTTATCATTTTGCAATAAACAGCAGTCATATTCTGTTTGCGTTTCCTACAAATGTACAACTCTGAAAATAAAATGTCAACATATTAATGAACTATAGTTTAAATGAGAAAATAAAACTTTAGCCATTTAACTTTTATTGAAAAATAGTCATCAAGATATCTTTATATTATTTCCGCTCTCTTAAAAAAAAGAGAAAAAAAAAGAAAGAGAGAGAGAGGAGAAGAATTGCGAGAGAGAGAAGAATTGCGAAGAAGAAGAATTGCGAAGAAGAAGAATTGCGAAGAAGAATTGCGAAAGAAGAATTGCGAAGAAGAAGAATTGCGAAGAAGAATTGAGAAGAAGAAGAATTCCGAAGAAGAAGAAGAACGAACGAAGAAGAAGAAGAAGAAGAGAAGAAGAAGAAGAAGAAGAAGAAGAAAGAAGAAGAAGAAGAAGAAGAAGAAGAAGAAGAAGAAGAGAAGAAGAAGAAGAAGAAGAAGAAGAAAAAGAAGAAGAAGAATTCCAAAGAAGAAGAAGAATTGCGAAGAGGAAGAATTGCGAAGAAGAATTCGGAAGAAGAAGAAGAAGAATTGCGAAGAAGAAGAAGAATTGCGAAGAAGAAGAAGAAGAATTGCGAAGAAGAAGAAAAAGAAGAAGAAGAAGAAGAAAAATTGCTAAGAAGAAGAAGCAGAATTGCGAAGAAGAAGAAAAAGAATTGCGAAGAAGGAAGAATTCCGAAGAAGAAGAAGAAGAATTCCGAAGAAGAAGAAGAAGAATTCCGAAGGAGAAGAAGAAGAAGAAGAAGAATTCCAAAGCAGAAGAATTGCGAAGAAGAAGAAGAAGAATTGCGAAGAAGAATTCCGAAGAAGAAGAAGAATTGCGAAGAAGAAGAAGAAGAAGAATTGCGAAGAAGAAGAAGAAGAAGAATTGCGAAGAAGAAGAATTCCGAAGAAGAATTGCGAAGAAGGAGAATTGCGAAGAAGAATTCCGAAGAAGAAGAAGAATTCCGAAGAATTGCGAAGAAGAAGAATTGCGAAGAAGAAGAAGAAGAAGAATTGCGAAGAAGAAGAAAAAGAAGAATTGCGAAGAAGAAGAAGAAGAATTCCGAAGAAGAAGAAAAAGAAGAATTGCGAAGAAGAAGAATTCCGAAGAAGAATTCCGAAGAAGAATTCCGAAGAAGAGGAAGAAAAAGAAGAATTGCGAAGAAGAAAAATTGCGAAGAAGAAGAATTGTGAAGAAGAAGAAGCAGAATTGCGAAAAAGAAGAATTCCGAAGAAGAAGAAGAAGAATTCCGAAGAAGAAGAAGAAGAATTCCGAAGAAGAAGAAGAATTCCGAAGAAGAAGAATTCCGAAGAAGAAGAAGAAGAAGAATTCCGAAAAAGAAGAAGAAGAATTGCGAAGAAGAATTGCGAAGAAGAAGAAGAAAAATTGCGAAGAAGAAGAAGAAAAACAATTGCGAAGAAGAAGAAGAAGAATTCCGAAGAAGAAGAAGAATTGTGAAGAAGAAGAATTCCGAAGAAGAAGAAGAATTGCGAAGAAGAAGAATTCCGAAGAAGAAGAATTGCGAAGAAGAAGAATTGCGAAGAAGAATTGCGAAGAAGAAGAATTGCGAAGAAGAAGAATTGCGAAGAAGAAGAATTACGAAGAAGACGAATTGCAAAGAAGAAGAAGAAAAAGAAGAATTGCGAAGAAGAAGAAGAATTGCGAAGAAGAAGAAGAATTGCGAAGAAGAAGAAGAATTGCGAAAAAGAAGAAGAAGAAGAATTCCGAAGAATTCCGAAGAAGAGGAATTCCGAAGAAGAAGAAGAATTCCGATGAAGAAGAAGAAGAAGAATTCCGAAGAAGAAGAAGAATTCCGAAGAAGAAGAAGAAGAAGAATTCCGAAGAAGAAGAAGAAGAAGAATGAAGAAGAAGAAGAATTCCGAAGAATAAGAAGAAGAATTCCGAAGAAGAAGAAGAAGAATTCCGAAGAAGAAGAAGAATTCCGAAGAAGAAGAAGAAGAAGAATTCCGAAGAAGAAGAAGAAGAAGAAGAAGAAGAAGAATTCCGAAGAAGAAGAGAATTCTGAAGAAGAAGAAGAAGAAGAATTCCGAAGAAGAAGAGAATTCCGAAGAAGAAGAAGAAGAAGAATTCCGCAGAAGAAGAGAATTCCGAAGAAGAAGAAGAAGAAGAATTCCGAAGAAGAAGAAGAATTCCGAAGAAGAATTGCGAAGAAGAAGAAGAAGAAGCTACATTTAGTTAAATGTTTTCGACAGCTTGTGCATATTTACAGCATGAAGTTTAGGGTTTGTTCAGAAGGGATTTTTCGCGCTCGGACAATTTCACATGCTTTTCATTCTCATCTACCAAACATCTAGTAGACTTTTAGAGTCTGCACATGATCTGATGTACTTCCAATGTCTTAAATAAGTTAGAGGGGGGATGAAGTAGACACGCGAAACAATAAACTGACACCTCCACAATGACCTCATCAACACAATGGACAGAAAACATATCAGCTTTTATGTCACAGGCAGGGACTGAACTCGAGGCATCAAATTTCGAGTCTATGGCTCTATGAATACAGCCAACCAGCCCTCACAACCGAGTCCCGACAGAAAGTGAAATCCATTCCCCCTGTTTTAATCAGCATGGCTCTCTAACTAACTGAGGCAGCAGTTGTTTAATTTCTGCCATAAGCACTTGGACAGTAAATTATTATGTAAATTTGTTGAACGTTCTAAACTTGATATACTTTACAGACTTTGTTCAGATGATTTCTTGGCCATATCCAGTGACTTGACATGCAGTCTCTCATGATGTGAGAGTTGTTTAGTATAATATCTTGGATAGAGAGATCCTGCCTCCCGCTTCATAAATTACTCTTTTACAATACTATCAAACAAAAAATAGCAACGTTTTTTAATAGACCTCAGATGCAGTCAGGCCGTGAACCACCATTTTTTTTAATGCTTCACAAGTCCTTCTTCACTGGTTCTTTTGTGGACCTAATGTCAGTATGAGGGTATGTATCTGTTTAGTAATTTCCTGTCTCTATTCTATACTACACACCGGATCCCACGGACGACTCTTCAATCTGGCAGGACTGAAAGCAAAGACAAAGGCCTGAGAGGTCTTTATTAGAGATCTGTCTTTGTCGATGATGCTGCCGTTACCTCATACACACAACAACAACTCTAATGCCTCATAGATTTCCCCAAGTCTGCAAAAGCTCTGGTCTGACCATCAACCTGAAAAAGACGAACGTGCTGAGCCAAGACATGGACACTCCACCTGTCATCACCATCGACAACTACGAATTTAATGTCGTCGACCAGATCACACACCTCGGGTCCATCATCATAACAATCTGTCCCTTATACCGAAATCAATAAGCGCATCGTAATGGCTACAGTAACTTCTGTCTGACTTATTGCACGTGTCAGGGAGAACCCAAAGCTGACAACTCCAACCAAGATGGCAGTGTACAACGCCTGCATCATCAGCACTCTACTGCCTGGCAGCGAAACATGGACAACACATGCCAAACAAGAGCGAAAGCTGAACGGCTTGCACTTGCGCTGCATTCGCTGCATCTTTGGCATTCCGTGGAGCGACAAACTACCAAATGCCCAGGTCCTAGCTCGTGCTGGTCTCCCCACCATGCACACACTGCTTAGACAATGCAGGCTGCGCTGGCTTGGCCATGTGCACCGAATGGAAGATGGACGTATCCCGAAGGATATCCTTTACGGTGAACTAATTTCCGGCAAGAGATCTATTGGCCACCCCCAGCTACGATACAATGATATCTGCAAACGCGATATGAAAGCACTGTACATCAACACAGAGAGCTGAGAAGACACAGCAGCTGACTACAACGAATGGCACTGTGTGCTCAGGTTCGGGGGGGGGGGGGGGAGAAGATGTAGACCTTCGTTGAGGAAAAGAAAATCAGGAAGAAAGTAAGCTCCTGACAAGGAAACCCCATGACCAGGGATCCATACATGCATCCAATGTCCCAGAGTCTGGTCTTTCTCGAATCGACCTTAACAGCCACAGCCGATGCTGCTCCAAAAGCGTCAACTTTACTCGATACGACAATGCGGCGCATCATCCATAGTCGACGCCACTGACAGAGGCCTACTACTACCTACTATTCTGTAATATGGACTATCATATTTTCGTTAATGTTTTACATTGTGGTCAAACGTTCTTTCTTTTTTAACAACAAACGTTGGTTCTGTCCTGCAATTTCCAAGGATATCCTGTTGTTGTTGTCTCTTTATTTAGATTTTTGTAGGCAAAAGGAACAAATTGAGAATTCCTGAAATGAACAAAGTAAAAAAGCAATGCAAGGACAACTAAGTATATGTACAATTACACATGTAGACTCAGTTGGGCAATATAACGAACACGTGCAATGTTTGTCTATTTTCATTTATCTTTGCAATGCTCCATTTTTCTTTATCTTTGAAATGCTTTATTTTCATTTATTTCCATACGTTTTTGGTATGGATACCATTTATGGCAGAAGGAGAAATCACCATCTTTCTGAACAAAAACGTAATGACTACGCGTTTGTACTTTGCATTTTCTTCTCTCAAGGTCTGCTACCAGGAACCAGGTCATATATTAGACATTCATTGTCCTTGCAGTCTCTCAAAACCAGCACCCCTGGGTTCTTTTAACTGTCAATACAAGCTCTTCTGCTGCCTGTTGCATGTGCGTGTGATATTCATAAATGTTCTGTGGTGGTGTTCAAATGGCTGAATTTGACAGATGTATTTTCTTATGAGTACCGTTGATTGTAGCGTATGTGTTTTTTTAAAGTTTGTTTGGTAAGCAGTATGGCATTGTTGATCTGTGTCCCACCCAGTATTCTCGGGAGTTTCTTATTAACGTTAAGAACCCCAAATATTTTGCAATCCAGAAAATAAGAACAATATACAGGGGGTGCAAAAGTAGGTATACAGTTATGAAAAAAGAAAACACGTACAATACTCAAACTGCTTGCCGTCGGTATTCACACACTCCTCCAATCGAGAGCTGACACTCATGCACACTCTAGCACAAAGATCTTTATCAGTATCATTTCTTGACAAGCCTGCAAGACGAACTGAATCATGTCATTAACAGTGCGCGGCGTGCGTGCGAAAACCCTTTCCTTTACATATCCCCCCAAAAAGAAGTCCATCTGTCTTCCAATATTGTTTTAAAATCCATTTGCGCTCCTCGTCTGTCAAATTACCAGTCATGGTTAAATTAAATTGCCCCTTAGATCTAAATTAAATTGCCGCTTTACCTGCAAAAAATAAGACAAATTAAAAGTTAGGATAAAAGTGCATGCATATTATTAGTTACGATAAAATATATTTAATGACACTGAAAATATCGAAAATAAGGCCAACTAAATTAATGTGCTAATAATTTTAATGAATTAAGCATTATGACAATAATGTGATACTTACTGTATACCTACTTTTGCACCCCCCTGTATATACAATGACAATTATGTCCACAAAGAAAGGAAGTGTCGTTTCTGACCCTTGTGAATTATTGAAAGAACAGATATCTTTGCTATAAAAAAAATCATACTGTCAAATCACTGACATCGAAGGGCTTGTCTTCATTAATAAAAGCTTTGCTCACCCTCTCCAGCAAGAAAAATGGATCTCCATCAGGTATGGGTGTGATAACGATAGAGGTTATGAAATTATTTTGGTCTGGGATAGAAAAAAAATATTTTGCCAACTCATTTAACGATTCATTTAATTGATGCGAATTCTCCAACATCTAAAAATAAGATTTGATAAACTGGCACGTCAAGGAAATGAACTAGATGCAAAGAAACTGACAAACTGGGGACCAATGGTATTAACTAACATGGGTTATGAAATGTTCGATAAAAGTTCTAGCTCCTAGTTTGAATGAATACATACAACCCTTGATAAATAAGAATCAGGATCAGGATACATAAAGGGCAGAAAAGTACATACTTTCTTCGAATAACTAATGATATTATCAATTATCTAAACAAAACAGGTCAAGCTGGCAATATATTAGCACTTGTTATTTGAAAGCATTCCATTTCATTTAAAAATTATACTTACTTCATTCTTGCAAGACACTTGGCTTTAATATAAATAGCGATTATGATGACTCATACCAAAAGGTATGTCAATATCGAAGTATTTTAGCACAACTGTAGTCTAAGACAAGGTTGCCAACTTTCTCCTGTATTATTTGTATTTGCTGTTGAACTCCTAGCCATTACAAATTAGAAATAGATAACCAAAATACAGGTACAGTATCAGAATGGAGTAACCGATCGTGGGCAAAGAGCAAACAAATAGCTGATGATACAATATAGCTTTTAAAAGACAATTACCATAACCTATGCAGCTATATTCTTAAAACAGTTCGTTCGATTTCTGGACTCAAACTAAATATAAACAAAACTAAAGTATTGAAAATAGGAAATGGTGACAGAAACCAAGACATCCCTTTTAAATTAGACACAATCAGGATCGTGGGAATACATTTCATGAAAGACAAAATGGCAAGGTATAGAGGATAAAAGAAACTGGAATTAATGTATGTATTCACCATGATAAAAGATTGGGTTAAAAGAGATCTTATTAGACAAGAAAAAACAGGTGTTGCTGAAACATTTTCTCTTCAGCCACCTTATCTATGTTATTCAATGTAGTGGCCTTCCAGCTAGTATTCTCACGAAAGTGAACTCAATCGTTCACAAATCTGCGTGTCAAGTAATAGAAACACTTTTAAAAACAGTTAAACGAAAGATTATGAAACAAAATTATAAAGACAAGGGATTAAATCAGGTTGACTTTCCAAGATTTATTCTATCTACAATGGACAGGAACATTGTATAACAGAAAATAAAATCAGCAAACTGGTGTACCATTTCTTTGTGGTACCTAAAAAAACTGGTCCAGATATCTGTTTTTAAATTAATTGCTCGCGCAGTGAGATAAAAGGAATCCCTGCAGTGAAAAAAAAAGAGTTTTAGAGGGAACAAAAATAACATACCTGATTAAGAAATCATAAACATCAGCAGATAATATAACGTCTAGAAATATGGGGAAGCAGCATCTCTTCAATAACAGAGTGATTAAATACAAACAGAAGTTACCTGATTTAAAAAAAAAAAAACGAAAAGGGTCGTGGAACCTTACGGGATATCATATTAATGCAGTATAGAATAAAAACATAATGACACTAGCAGAAATACGATACCAGCTTGGCTAATAATAGAGCAGTAAAATTATTTTGGTGCAATGCACTTATAAATGCAATACCCCAAAAAACCATGATAATTAACGCCAAAACACTCCCTGAAGCAGATTTTTCAGTTGTTTTAGAAGCAACATATCTTTTTAAACTAAACACATACAGTTTTACACATTTAGCAAAAATCACTCCAGCTGACAATGTCTCATTTAGTTGAAGTCGGGCTCAGAAGGCGAAATTTTGTGTTCGCCAATTGGGTATGGGTTATGTATATTTAGTTACAAAAGATGTGTGCCTGCACTGTATGCACTGTAAAGTATGGCAACATTTCTAACCCACTGATATTTTACTACAAAAATGGAGTATCTGATTTGTTTGTTTGTTTGTTTGTTTGTTTGTTTGTTTGCTTGCTTGCTTGCTTGTTTTCCTTGTGATTATTGCTTGAATGTTTTACATGTAATTGAATTCTCTTTTGTGATGTTCTTCAGAAAGACGCTTTTGGAGATACATAGAAAGCATTATTTCGTTATCAATCGGAAAGAAAGCACATCTGTCTGTGGCCTGTGCCTGCTCGGCTATAATGAGCCAAAGACTTCATTACAAATAAACTTGAGAATTAACAAACTTCTTTTAGTTTGAAAGAGAAATTGCATCAATAAAGTAAGGAAAACAAAATGTATATTTCACTATGAAGCATTTTCTTAACAAGGGCCTGAATTGCGAAATATAGCCTTGGTTAGAAACACGCTGTTATACAACTACAATTATTGTTTACTCTCTCCGTGTTAAATTGAAGCAGCTCAAAGACAGCTTGTGCGAATTATTGTTAATATAGCTACGACATTATACACATACACAACGTCAACAGCCACCAAGACCCCCAGACATGTTAACACAAACATGCTGTATTAAAAGAAGAGTCCATATAGTAGTATACATGAAAATGCATGGATTTTGCAAAAGAAAAAAAAAGGCAGATGACGCTGGACACCTATGTGCCAGTGGCCAAGACAAAAATACCATATGTGAGTGAACCCTCATAGCTGACTGGTCCTCGATTCATCAGAGCTGAAGCACTCTGAGAAATGAACAGACGTGAGCGTGATCAGAACCAAACGCCATGTAATAAAAGGAAATAACTGATGGAAGGCTGTCAAGAGGAATACCCCTACCTACCCCCCCCCCCAGATTGCTTTGTTGAAACTTGTTTATAGAAGGGAATGCTAGCATCCTCCTGGAAGAGGAAGTACACTAACAGAAGGAGACAGAGAATGAATAAAGACTATCTCTGAAGTATGTTATAATATGTCTATATACATACATACATATACATGTATTTTATATATATATATATATATATATATATATATATATATATATATATATATATATATATGTATTATATACATATGTGACCTCCCACTAGGAAATCAGTCTTAACTCGCAGTCAGTCGAACAGCACTAAGAGCTGAAAAGGTGACTGAAGGTCTATCTGGGGTGTTTTGACTTTTTCTCAACATTGATTTCTGTAGACTATAATCTATCTCCCACAGATTTTTTGTCTTGAAAAAAAATATTATAAATCAATTTAAAATGGTATTTTAATGCACTGATCGCAGCAGAAAGAACGCAATTTCCTACCAAAAGTACCTATATTTGTGTCTTATTATGAACCGTAACCTGTACAGTACCTGCACATGTAATATACTGGTGGAAAGCTCTTTGGTGCACCTTTTAGGTAATGACAGCGAAAAGTGGAAACAAACTGGGTCAAAGCCACCAAATAAAGTAATTTAAGGAAAATGTGTAGGAGAGCACACAAAAACTTCAGAGGCCATTTTCTCAAAATGTCCGTCATACAACTTAATGACTTTAAACATACATAATTTCTATATTTTTTTCAGTACAAGCTTTATTCAAGTACCAAAATAGTCAGCAGAATGTTCACTTTCCAGTGATCTGTATATCTCAAAATGCCCAAAATGTTAGTTGAGACTGATTTCGTGGTTGAAGGTCACACACACACACACACACACACACACACACACACACACACACACACACACACACATATATAAATATATATATATATATATATATATATATGTGTGTGTGTGTGTGTGTTATATATATATATATTGTTGTGTGTGTGTGTGTGTACATATATATGTACTCGTGTTGTCTGAGGTAGAAGGGGATATGAATAAGGAAAATGATGTTCATGTTAGGGATTGATAATAAACCTAAGATGCACCAGTTTGTGGAGTGTTTTAAATAGAATGGTTACTTATATATGTTTTGCAATACTGTTCATCTCGTCTGAATCCTTGATGTGTATCATCAGCATGTTTCTACTTGCTTACCCTCTTCTTCCTTACATGTGTGCTAATCATACATAACTGCTATTGCTGATGTGGCAAAACGCTATCTATTAACGTATGGTCTTTCGACAAACATCTTCTTTCCATTTTATCACTATGCCCTCACGTTTACAATATTTCCTAAGACTAGGTCTGCTTTTTTGTCATTCTAAAAGTCTCTTCCTGTCCATGGCAGCTGTTTATCCACTCTCCAACACTCTAAAATATTCTGTCTCACCACACATCTTTGCCTGGCTTCTTGTTATGATTGCACACATTTTTCCAGTTGGGATTATGGTCGCCAGTGCATATGCGTGATTGATGCTGCAAATGGCGAAATCTAAGTCTGATGAGACGTATTGTTTCAAGGGAAGTGAGGAGATTTACCTTTGTCATTGCAGTAGGAGATCTTCTCACTTCACTCGCTTACAATCACTCCAGTACATTAAGTGTTTCCGAGGACCCCAATGTTTGAAAAGCATCTATTTAATTCTGCCTTTTTTCACATCTTTAGAGATATATTCACAATCTCCCTCACATAGGCAAGTCGTAATTCTCTGTTTTCAATATCTGATTCTATTTCAGCAAAAGTAATATCAGAGTCAGTGGACGGTTTCACAGCCCATTAGCGCAGATTTGATCCCCCTGAATAGTACCTGGTGCTTTTGTTGTCACAGGGTATGAACTGCCTCCGGGGCAACTATTACAGCCTTTAAATTCACCTCTCTCATTCTGAAAATCTATCGTCCCTTTCATTTATGTCAAGAATCACATGATTTATGCCCCTGACTTCAACACTGGCATCACCGGGCCGAGTCGTATATCAGTTTTGATAGTGATGCTTATCCTCTTGTTGAAAGTAAGGGTCTTTAGCTGAACTACTTGACACATATGATTTGTCATGAGCCCTCATAAGCAGTGCTAACAATGCCTTCTAGCCATGGGACTCCTGTTCACGTACGTGTACAGTCAGGTCCTTTTGTTGTGATGGCGGAAGTCTAGCAGACGAGACTGGCCCGGACGTGACCCTACCGTGTTCACTCAGGTGACGTCACGTCCTGGGCAGAAAGCTCAGTCGCAGAACAGCCAGCGGCGCCAAAGGAACGGTCGACAGTAGAAATCTCAAGCAGATCTGTTTGACCTACTGTGAGTGACGTCCGTGTCCCCTGACAACTTTATCTAGGATCAAGTGCCTAAACTAACATTCGTCAGGCGAACCGTAGCTTCCCAACGGGTTGTTGCTGGTTCAATATACGTTGAATCCTCGCAGTAGGCCCACTCAGAACTGCTATCCGCCATCTTGGTACTCGGTGCAACACACCGAACTGGCCATATGGGGTGTTTCCTGAGCAGACCGGCACCCCCACAAGCGAACGGGACAGCGGCCAGAGCCTGGACAGAAATCCCTAATCTACCAGTAAGTGCTATTTTCTGCTCTGTGGAATTTATAGCTTAATTAAGTAGGGAACTAGTTCCACACGCCCATAGGCATAGTGCCACACAGAGATTCAGGGCCAGAGCACGCACTTCTAAGGGAGGTAGATACACTTTACTGAGAACACGCGTCAATGACCTGCTCTCTCTCTCTCTCTCTCTCTCTCTCTCTCTCTCTCTCTCTCTCTCTCTCTCTCTCTTTCTCTCTTTAAAATCAGTTTGCATAAGCTATCAAAATAGTTCTCACTGTTCAGTAATTCTATCCATTGTTGAAGGTATGTCTGGAGTCTGACCACAAACTGCTTCAGGGTTCTTCCAGCTTCAGCTCTGGGAAACGACGACAGTTCACTTTTTTTCTGTGAAGTCAAAGCGTTGGAGCAAAAGCCCCTTCACCTAGTAGTAATCTAAAGCCTAGCCACATGGCAGTCCTGAGTACACTGCCAACGCTCTGCCAGTTGATAGACCGCTCAGTTGTACCTCTTGATGTATCCATTACATCCGCTACTTCAGCAAAGCTTTCACAGCATTCTAGGTAACTGTCGATGTCGTCCTTCCCACCCATCCATAAACGTATGTATTTTTGAGACCTTGTAATGTAAGTAGTCTTCATTCTAAGCCCTTCTCTTTGTGCTTCAAGGTCCAGACGTTTCATCTATAGTCAAATCCCGACGCTGCGTTTCAGTCACTTGGATCTTCAGCAGTCTACGTTGTTCTTCTTGTACCGATACTGTTTCCTCTCTTTCAACGCAGGCTTTTCTTTCTCTTCTTCCCTGGTTACCTTCTTCCGCGTTTAGTGATTTTTCTTCTTTCTTTCGTGACTGTTCTTTCATTTCTTCCTCATTCCATCTTTCATCATCATTAATAGTAGTAGCTGAAGTAGTTGTGGTAGTAGTAGAGGAAGTATTAGTAGCGGTAGTAGTGGTGATAGTAGTAGTGGTGGTAGTAGTAATAGTAATCGTGGTAGTAGCTGTTGTAGTAGTGGTAGTAGTAGAGTAGTAGCAATAATAGTAGTGCTAGTAGAGGAAGAGTAGTAGTAGTAGTATAGTACTAGTAGTACTGGTAGTACTATTACTAGCAGCAGCAGTAGTAGTAGTAGTAACAGTATCATCCATGGCAAGCTTGTTCTTTTTCCCCCTAGGCCAATTTTGTATAGTTTGACGTAGCTGTCTGTGGTTCTTGCTTCATGTTAAGGCCGTCAGCTCAATAAGCTCAATACCTATGGTCCACGAGCCTTCTCCGTTTCTGGTCCACTCTCCTGGAACAAACTTCCTCTCTCAGTCCGTCAGCAACCTACTTTTGTCTCCTTCAAGTCCGCTCTCAAAACTCACCTTTTCTCCTCTGCATAAAATCATGACCTTACTCAACCCCTTTTGCAGCCTGTCTCCACTCGGAGGGGAATCACACTGTAATATATAATTGTATATAATATGCTCTCTATAATTTTCCATTGCTTATTCTTTCTCCCCATTTATAGCCATGCGTGTGTGTGTGTGTGTGTGTGTGTGTGTGTGTGTGTGTGTGTGTGTGTGTGTGTGTGTGTGTGTGTGTGCGTGCGTGCGTGTGTGTCTGTTTCAGCGCTTAGATTTGATTTTATGAAGATTTTGCGCTATATAAATATTGTAATTATTATTATTATTATTAGTGTCAAGACGGATGTAGATCTGCTAGCGGGAACCTCTGGACACAGTAGTAACCTTCGTTAGTTTTGATGTCTGCTGATTAAGAAATCATGTCTTGGCTTCAAAATATAGCAAGTCCTGTGCTCGAAGTACGGAAAAAATGTGGTGGACCTGTTGTCTGAGTTCTTTTTGATATCTTTACAATCAACTTCCACACCAACCAGGCGGAAACAGTGATATGGGAAACTGAAGATGAAATGTGTATCACCAGCTTAACAGCAGCATTTCAGTCATGCAAGGATCAAAATATTGTCAAACATACACATACCACCTCAGCAATGACCTAACGACAGCTAGGATTTTCGCACTCAACCTTTCCTTTCTTTTTTTTTTAAACTTCTTTCTCGCTGCCCGCTTTGCATAAGCCAACAATACCTTCTGGATTCTCACGGAACACGCTTCGAAATGAATGTACTGGACTAAACTTCACACATAAACTGCGATTATCATTTCACGCTGAAATTATCAGAAGAACGCAGAACATCTTAAATCAACTTATATCATGTAAACAGAGTGGGTTTTAACATTCTGTTTCAAAATCCCACAGAAGAGCGCAGTGCAGAGCATGATGCACGGAACTAACGTAAACTCGTTGGTATCGTGTATTTACACTTTTTTTTATTCTAGAAGTACACGGCTCGCCTTGTACAAATATACCATCTGAACAACGAGAATCATTCACGTGAATCACTTCATTCTTTATCTTTACAGAAAGACACGGAGGAGAACAGAACGCACGTGACCAACTTCAACACATGAAAAACGAGTGACAGTATCATCTCATATTCTGGAGACATTGATGCTTCGTGGTAAAATAAAAAAAAAGTAAAATGAAAATAAAAACCAACTGTGGTACAGTCATGAACAATAGCAATAGCTGTCCTTCAGTTTGGAACTATCCAGATGAAACTTCTGTTTGCGAGTTATTGTGGAACATATACACTTCATCCATTTACATTCAAATTCTTTATTGAGAGGAAAAGCTTTTTATTTTGTGCATTGACATTTTTCTCTTTAAAGCCTCGAGAGCTCACAAGACTCGGTGACAATGTATGTAAGAAACACAGTAAAAATCGTAAAATCAACAGTTAACATTAATGGTTAAATATTCTAACTGGTGCTTTGTAGAAAGAGGCTGCAGAAAAGGTGACCCATACTCTCCGTATTTATTTGAATCATGTGTCAAAACTCTTGCAGTTATAATCAGACGAAAATACATAAAACTTAGCTAAGATGTCTGAGCTTGCAGATGATGCCCAACTAGTGACTAACGGTGATGAAATATCTGTTGGGAAATTTTTATATATTCTTTTCAAGATCCAGCAACTTTCCAGGGGTTTTCATATAGCTAATAAAGCATAAGCAGTCTAGCTTGGCAGTAAGAAATGTTCAAACATTGAATACATACGTTTGACTGTATATGGAATCATCAAGGATTTCAGACATCGGGTGTATGGTTTATGAAAGACACAACAGAAAATGAACGAATAAACTATGCCAAAAATCATCGGAAGTAACAAACTTTTGCTGCTAGGAAATGTAACATCACCAAGAAGAAGTGCAATGTCAAAAGCCCCGATCCTATCCAAATGTGACCCCCACCACGAAATCAGTCTTAACTCGCAGTCATCAAACAGCACTAGGTGTTGAAAAGGTGACAGAGGGTCTCTCTGGGGTGTTTTGACTTTTTCTCAAAATCGATTTCTGTAGACTATAATCTATCCCCCACAGACATTTTTTTTTCTTGAAAAAAATATTATTAATCAATCTAAAATGGTATTTTAATGCACTGATCGCAGCAGAAAGAACGCAATTTTCTACCAAAAGTACCTATTTTTGTGTCTTATTATGAACCGTAACCTGTACAGTACCTGCACATGTAATATATTGGTGGAAAGCTCTTTGCTGCACCTTTCAGATAATGACAGCGAAAATTAGAAACAAATTGGGTCAAAGCCACCAAATAAAAGAAATTTAAGGAAAATGTGTAGGATAGCACACAAAAACTTAAGAGGCCGTTTTCTCAAAATGGCCGTCATACAACTTAATGACTTTAAACATACATAACTTCTACATTTTTTTAGTACAAGCTTTATTCAAGTACCAAAATAGTCAGCAGAATGTACACTTTCCAATGATCTGTATATCTCAAAATGCCCAAAATGCTAGTTAAGACTGATTTCGTGGTGGGAGGTCACAAATCTACTTCCTGATTTATTACCAGACACTCCGACATATTTGTGATTAATCTTTAAAATAAGAAAATAGGCATTTCGTGTATCTTGAGTGATAAACAAGATAAAGTCAACAGCAGTTCAGCAGACGCCTCAGGCCTATTTCTCTGTACACAGCAATTTTTGTGTCGAACCAGAAGCCAGAAGCCAGAAGCCCTTTTCTTGCCAGAATCGTCAACTCGCCTTTACAAAGGTAGAACTTTTCTATGAGACAAGCGGCAGTATCTCTGCTTCAAGAATACTCCAAACACAACATATAAAGTCTAAGTAACATGCTTTCTTCATATATTTCACAAATGTGTTCTGTTTGAAATGTGTCTATGATTCCCGGTATTTAAGCAAATCATTTATATGTTTGCAATGTCACCAATCTGTGTATCATATCTCTGCTGGTTTTTTAAAACATATGCATGAGTCTGAGTCTATCACACATGCAGAGCTAAAGAAAATAAACTGAAGTGCAGTCATTACACAGTTTGTCACACATGTAGCTCTACTACCTGTCGTCGTGCAAAAGTGTAGCTCTTTCCTATCATTTTATATTTGCAGGTAATCTGACAAGTACCGTCTGAATATACATAAACATGCTATAATTCATCCTTTCCAAAATTAAAGAATCGCATTCCCTCAGAACCAGAGTTGTACTGAGAATTGGAACAAGCAATCTCATTAAATATACATTTTTTTTCTTTTGATGCTGTTTACACGATAACCAGCAGTAGCGAAGTGATGACTTGTCAGAAACATAAGCAAAACAGTCCAGTGTCTAGTCTTCTACATGTAAATGCCTCACTTTTAGGGAGCTTCCGACTGCTAAGTGTCGCGACTAACAGCTATGCGAGCTGGTGGCAGGGCAGACTGCCGAAAGAGAGATTAAGACCAGAGTGGGGCGTGAGACGGGTCTTTCATTTTCACTTGGTCCAGAGGCTGGGCTGGACTTGGTTGGAAGCGCGTTGTGTGGCTATGCCCTGGTTTTTGTCATCTTCCCACCTTGCCATTCGGTTTGTAAACAAGGTAACTGATGACTGGGTCCGAATGAATCGTGCAACGCATGGACAGCCCCTCTTTGCTTGAAGAAATGACTGTCGATTGGCGTCGGGAACTTTGGAGGTGAGTGTCCCGAGAGCGGCGGGGCATTGGTGCTCCAGGTCCCATCCGCACTCTCGTGGTGTTTCTTGTAAACTTGTTAACAATTATCAGGTGTGTGCTTGATCTTACAGTTTTTGTTTTGCTTTTGTTTGTTTTTAGTTTATTTGTTTTGTTTTTCAGAAAAAAATCGGTTCACATGAGACAAGATACAGAATGAAGCAATGATGGTATTTCTGCAAATCACAGAAGACACCCCTCATTGAAACGTTCAATACCTGTTCGTCTTCGATCAGTCCATGCAAAATTATTATCGATACATTAGCGCATTAGAAAGCCTTGTAGATTTTCAGTAAATGTAATGAGCAATACTCCATCCAGATCCAATAAATGTGTGTGTGTGTGTGTGTGTGTGTGCGTGTGTGTGTGTGTGTGTGTGTGTGTGTGTGTGTGTGTGTGTGTGTGTGTGTGTGTGTGTGTGTGTGTGTGTGTGTGTGTGTGTGTGTGTGTAGTGTGTGTGTGTGGTGAGTGCTAAACCAACATTCTAAATTCTTTTCATTTTAATTAAGTGGTTTAACACATAGGAAATTAGACTGTTGAATTTCTAAGAGCAAAGAGCAAACTACACACAAATCAATACAAGGAAATAAAATGAAACAAACTAAACTAAACTAAACTAAAGTAAACAAAACTAAAACTAAACTAAATAATATAAAATAAAATGAAACGAGACGAAACAAAGCAACAAACAAAACAAAACATTTATAATGATAAAAAAATCCACTTGGATAATTGGGATTTAATCCAGACCTGCTGTCAAGTAGCTAGAACCAGAGTGTAGAAAGCGATCGTGCGTTCTCATACCATCTAATCCCCAAACAACAAATATTTGCTACTCTGCCTATAAAGCACCAGTCTTATTTCTTCTGCCCACTGTCCAAAGATCCACGCCATCAACACCGAAACAAGTCCTCAAACCAGTATCTAGACCCAAAACAAGTCCCTAGCTTCATCAAAGAAACTGCCCAAAACGCTATCAACCCGACCACGGAGCGCACGCGCGCGCACACACACAAACACACACACAACACACACAACACACACACACACACACACACACACACACACACACACACACACACACACACACACACACACACACATTCACACACACATCATACAACACACAAACACGCACACGCACACACACACACACACACACACACACACACACACACACACACACACACACCACACACACACACACACATTAACACACACTCATAAAGCACAATCCCCCAATGCCAGCCCATCAGAGCATCATGCAGGTACCCCGACAAAATGGCAGCTCACCTCCCAACACCATTCTCTCCATTCCAACCAAACGATAAAAACGTAGGCACAGATATAAGCTACTGCCATCTGGCTAGCACTCAGCACAGATCATCCCCCAACTTACTCCTGAAAAAAATCTTAAAGAAATAGATACATGCAGATAACAAGAAAATCATTTAGCAAAGGACGAAAACGTGATTATCCGGCCTTCTAGTACGAATGGAATGCACCAATGCCATACTTAACCATGCCATAGTACACCACTCCACAAACAATATAGTACATAATCCGGACCTTTACCCAACATTAATTATCGACCCAGCTACCAAATTCCATCATCTATTTCTGTCCACATTATTTATTCACACACACAGAAGCTGATGCAATTGTTTATGCTGCTGAACACAGCTGATTCGAGAAACAAGAAAAATAAATATAGACGTAAAGAAAAAAAATGTACAATTTGTAACATACATTTAGAGTATCACAGTTTAAGAGCACTGTAGCTTATGGTTAAAAATGAAACATCGATAGATACACTGTTGTTCAGAACATTTTAGTACTGAGGTTTGAAATTTATGCACGCCATTTTCCTGAAACAGAAATTTCAGGTAGAAATTTAGAGTTTACCACGTGTGAACCCTGTACCTCAGCCATTGTCACATATCAAAATAGGATCAAACCACGAGAAAGAGCAGAAACCGTGCTCTAAGACACACAACACGCAATTAAACTTTAACATCAGGGATCATACACTTCATTCCCTGCTGGACAACCACAGTTCTAAATTATCAAGATATAAATACCGCCAAGGCCATGGTTGTTAGCAAGGTTTGAAAGTAGAGTACTGTTATTTGTTAAATCAGTTGAATGTTTTTCAAAAATTACATGCACAATAATCTTCACACAACGTATTAGTTTTACTGGGGCATAAACCCCTGTGAACTACACAGACATGAGTTTTGCATTGCAACAATCAATGCACAACACTAAATATTACATACATAAAAATAAATAGAATATTAAAAAGCAACAGCAAGCACCAGGATCTATAAACAAGAGGAAAATAGGTGGGGTGCATATCTAATTTTCTGAGTATCATAAACCCTTCTTGAACGAAATCATTAATCCTCGTGCAAACATTGAAATTTAACAGCTTGCACTCCTACAAAACCATTGCGAGTATGGAAAACCTCGATATTTATAATACACTGAATGTTTTCTCGCTAACAGTTCTCGAACTCCTGCTATAATAGAAAACTGAGCCCACCTGCACGCACGCACACACACACACACACACACACACACACACACACACACACACACACACACACACACACACACATATATATATATATATATATATATATATATATATATAGAGAGAGAGAGAGAGAGAGAGAGAGAGAGGAGAGAAAGATCAGCGAGAGAGAGAGAGAGAGAGAGAAGAGAGAGAGAGAGAGAGATCAGCGATTTGTAAATCTCCTATATACGCTCTGTCTCTCTCCTCGCTCTCTCTCTCTCTCTCTCTCTCTCTCTCTCTCTCTCTCTCTCTCTCTCTCTCTCTCTCTCTCTCTCTTTCGTTTTTTATTTCTTTATTTCGTGCGAACATGCACATACACATTTATTTATACAAACGTATACTAATTAATCTGCGTGATACCGATTTCCTAAACAATGCAGTTCAATTTAAGTGGTAACTTATGAAAAGCATTCAGCGTATTGATTAAACCATGAGTGTAAACAGTAAAACCCTTCTGCTACTTCGCACACACCTAACCCTGCTTACTTAAATTCACCACACACACACACACACAGACACACACAGACACAGACACAGACACACACACACACACACACACACACACACATACACACGCATATATATATATATATGTATGTATGTGTGTACACATATAAATGTATGTGTATATGCATATATATGTGTGTATATATATATATATATATATATATATATATATATGTATATGTATACGGCAGATAGACGAGTGTGTGTGTGTGTGCGTGCGTGCGTGTGTGCATGGGTGCGTGTGTGTGTGTGTGTGTGTGTGTGTGCGCGCACTATTCTCTTATTAACAAGATCAAACTTACTGAGCAAATGCTATAACTCACTGGCATATGAAGGAGCAGGAAGCAGCATTCGTAATATCATACCTGTTTCAGTATAAAACGTTCATTGTCGTCAGAAATTTACTAAAGACGAACACTCACTGAATAATTCGATCGTTCAAATGCATAGAACTTTTGCTTTTGTGTTGACAGACGTTGCTGTTCATTGTTAGTATACGTATTACTTGCGGAAAATGACAATCATTAGTAAAATATTTTTGTAGGCATTGCCGAATTACAGTGTGCTCTTTTAATAATTTGAAATAAACGATTAACTACATTACCAAGGAATTGAAGTCACGAATCTCACTATTATTCATTTTGCTACAACAGTGAATATACGTCACTTCATTAAGATCAAGGGCACTGATATTTCAAAATCGATTGAACGTGCTGACTATTCCAATCAGCACCAGCTGAATTATGTAAATAAACTTATACTAATACAGACACTGATGTAAACAAAAATAATGTTATGATCACAGTCATAATCAAAATAATTCATTTTGATATCAGTTCGATTTAATCTTGTGCTTAAGAGAACATTAACACGTTAATTTATAATTGAAATGATAAGCAAAAGAAAACAGGAAAACGAGTCATACGCATATAAATGAGGCAAGAACAAAATAGGAATCATTAATGACATTAGTTTTAATGCAAGTCGGTGGTGGTTGACAAAATATCACATTAAAAAGATATAATGATGTAATTTACATAAAACTGTTAAAACTTTGTCTTTCAGTTAATATCTATGTCGTACATAAACAACAACATTATTAATATTAGCATATGTAATGGTGTTAGTATTAGTATTATTGTGTTATTCAGCTGCTGCTAATTGCAACATTCAGACTATTCCATCGACTTTTTTTTAACGAGCTTGCTTTTGATATTGAAGTTTGTTTTGTACAGATGAAATCATCATTGATCATTATTAATACAGATACAAAGAGCCCGTTGGCATTGGAATACCCACGTGGAACTTTGTAAAACCGTTATAGTGAGAAAACATGACATGAAACATACAACATCACTATCAGGTCTTTACAGCCTGAAACAACTGATATTATCTCCTTTCCCGATTTCGTATTTTTGAATCCGAAGTGCAATGTTTACTTGTTTACATCTTTTATCTAACCCTTCATAGAGCAGAACAGCACGAATGTGCATGGTTAGTTAATTTGGTTGTAATAATAGTCCAGTGCAATTGTTATATCTATCCAAAGCTTTGCAATTACAGAGGGCTGATATATTATTATTATTATTATTATGAACATTTAGTACGCCTAATCAAATTAATGCCCTAGGCGTTTACAATGGCAAAACATATAACCAGAATCACAAGCACACACACACACGCCCACAGAAGCACCCACACACACACAAACACACACACACACACACAAACACACACACAGCATGACATGCAAATACAATGACACATTGACACTAAGACACTATAATGTCACCATTACATTACATGGGGGGAAGGGGGCAGAGATTACCAGTTTTGGGAAACAGGTGAGTTTTGAGGGAGCGTTTGAATGTGGACAGAGAGGGTGAGTATCTAAGAGAGCGAGGTAACTGATTCCAGATGGTTGGAGCTTGATAGGAAAAAGAACGCTGCCCAAACCTTTTAGTGCGGACTATGGGGATACTATAGAGACGGGTATCAGATGAGGACCGCAAAGCTCGAGATGGCGTGTAGAGATGTAACAGATGGGTGAGATACTCAGGACAGGAAGACTCAATAGATTTGAAGCAGAGGCAGGCAATCTTGTAGGATATTCTTTGCTGAACAGGGAGCCAGTGGAGAGAACAGAGCAATGGCGTAACATGGTTAAATTTTGAAGAGCGGAAGATGAGACGGCAGCATGATTTTGAACTTTCCAATTAAACATAGTTTACACTCGTATCGAGTTATTTATGTATACTGCCATAATCAGTTTATTTTGGAAATTTGGTATACAATACCTCATATTAAGACAAGATAAAAGCTCTAACGTGAATGTATTTGGAAAAGATTTCAGGAAACACCATCATAGCATTTTCATTGTTCTCTTCGAGTGGTCATTTTTTTTGAAACACCAGAATTGTTTCTGTGTCCAGAACCATGGATAATTTAAATGTAACACATTTGAATATGACTGTGACCAGTGTCAAGATGGATATTTCTGTTTCCTCGGCAAATACTGTTGATTTTAACTCCTTGCCATTAGTTCAGATTACTACATGGATCCAGACCGCTGGTCTAGGCATCATCTTTCTTTTGGGTCTCTTTGGAAATGTCATGACCATCATTATTCTTCATCGATTTCAGGCCAACCGTTCTGCCTTGGACCGTTACTTCATGTGTCTGGCCATGACAGATCTCTGTGTCAATGTCACGGGACCACTTCGGAGGTGGATCATGGCAGTGACGAATTTTAGATTATTCGCACTTCATAATGTTGTATGTAAGATGGGTTATTTCATCTTGAACACAGCATCCCCTTGTTCTGCTTGGTTTGTGGTGGTGATGGTGACACACAGAGCCATGTCTGTGGTGTGGCCACATCGTGTGAACGCGCTGTGTACAGCAAAGACGTCCTGGGGAGTTATCATCAGCGTCGTGGTCATTTTCAGCTTGTTCTACACTCACTACATTTACGGATTGGAAATTTCAGATGGGATTTGTGGAGCGAAGGGAAGCTACTTAGAGTTTTTAATAGACGAACACGCTAAAATTGATATCTTTCTGTTTTCTGTCCTACCTTTCATCTGTCTGATGATCAGTAATAGTGTGCTTGTGGTAAAGTTAAGAACGTCAGTGAAAGAAGCTGGTGACCAGTTTGCTGCCACAGATAGACAACAGACTGAGAGAAAGAGAAAAGTGAATTCTATTACTCTGACAGCTCTCGCCCTCTCTGTGACCTTTATTGTCTTCACTTTCCCGCTGGCCATTCAGAACATCATGGACTTTGTACTTCCTTACAGTTCTGAAGTGACAGACATTCACAAATTGGCTTTTAGTCATTTTGTTCATAATATCCTGCTCTGTATCTATTATCTCAATTTCTCTATGAACTTTTATACTTATTGTCTGACAGGTCAACGTTTCAGAAGTGAATTTTTAAAGCTCATGGGTGCAATTGTCATGCTTACCAGATCCCCCAAAACGTAGCTTTGTAATGAGTCTGAGACGATAATGAAACAACTTGTCACTGACAATTCAGCCTGTGACAAAGACAGGCTAATTAACGATTGGGCACTGTTAGACACGGACAACATAGAACTGGTGAGCAAGATGCTGAATAGCAAAAGATATGTATCTGATAGGAAACACGATTTTTACAAGAGAATGGATAAAAAGGAGAAAATGTGCAATTAAACAAAATCACTATAAAACGCATATTCAAAAATGTCCAAACGTTTTCACCATGATGAACCATAAGACATAGACTTTCTATATGAATACATATCAGGCTCAAAAGTTGCAAAAAGATGTTGGCAATAATGACCTGTTTGATAGTAGACTTTTCTAGCTGAAGAAATATGTCAGAATTTCCTCCTGAAATAACCTGGTGGGATGATCAGTCACAGACAAATATAAACAATATACGCACAATATTTGAGATAACCTGGACATATACGATAAAAAACGTCTTTCATGAAAAGGAAACTTGACTTTGAATACGGAACATTAATGATAGGTTGTATGCATTCAAATACACCAAATTCAATAACCAAATTATGTTGAATATTTTTGTCGTACATGTAAAGGGACCCGCAGGAGGTCTGGCCCCCAGACGTGCGGCACATAGGCCCACCGGCGTGTGGATATGCCCTGGTGCTCACGAACCAGACCTCCAAGCTATGGGTAAATAGCTCCACTACCTTGTGGACATCTCGGGAGAAAAAGGCTAAGTGGGTTAACCCTGAAAAAAAATCACGCTACTGCCTTGTACGTTGTCGTGGGATCACAAAGGCTAGCGGTGAGACCGTAAACAAACCGATGGAAGGCAACGGGAAACCACCATCGTATTTTCACCAGCACGATCATTGCCAGACAAAAAAAAGTGAAGATAACGACGTAAATAGGCGCTCACCATAGGAGCACCTACGTCCGGTAGGGACCGTCATGATGCGCAGGTGACACCAGACCGTCAGCAAGCTACTGCGATCAACTTCAACCTCAGAAAAAATACCAAAATCGCAACATGGAAAATTAGAACATTGTTGCAAAAAGGTAAATTAGACAATATCAAAATGGAGATGGAACGTCTTAACATTAGTACTATAGGACTAGGGGAAGTGAGATGAAAGGGGGCAGGCATGATAACATCAGGAGACCATACAGCAATATACTCTGGTGGAAACTCACACGAAAGAGGAGAAGGCATCGTAATGAACAGGGACAAATCAAAAGAAGTTAGGGGATACTGGGCTGTGTCCGACAGAGTTTTGCTGGTTACATTGGGTGGCAGATCATTTGATATCAACATCATACAGGTGTATGCACCAACATCCGCAAGTACTCAGGAAGACACCGACAACGTCTACGAAGTATTAGAGTTGGCCAAGGCCCAATGTAAACCACAAGAAGTTACAGTAATAATGGGAGATTTTAATGCTAAAGTGGGACAGGATAGGGTAGAGGATATAGTTGGACCTCATGGTCTTGGTACACAAAATGAAAGGGGAGGGAAACTTGTAGAATGGGCACAGATTAATGAGATCATAGTAGGAAACACCTGGTTTGAGCAGCCTAATAGAACAAAATGGACATGGTTGAGTCCAGGAGATAATACCAAAAATCAGATTGATTACACCCTGATTAATAAAAGATTTAGAAATTCTTTACTGTCAGCAAAAACACTACCAGGCGCAGACTGCAACAGTGACCACAATCCTGTAGTGGGAAGATCTAGGCTGAAATCTAGGAAAAGGAAACAGACCAAAGGTAATATCAAACTAAATCGTGGACTCTTAAAAACAGATGAAGTGATACGTAAAACAATTAAAGTATATGTTCAAAACAAATTCAGTGCTCTGGAAGACGTTGGTGACAGTGAGGAACAATGGACAAAGTTGAGAAATTCGATAAATGAAGCTTGTGAAGAAATCACAGAAGTAAATAGAAAAGCAAAAAAGAAATGGATGACAAAATACATTTTTGGCTTGATGGAGGAACGGAGGAATGCAAAGAGAAACGAGGAAGATACAAGAAGATTAACAAAGAAAACAGAAATAGGTGCAATGAAGCTAAGGAAGTTTGGCTGAAAACAAAATGCAAAGAAATAGAAGACCGACACAAAACGGATCCTCAGGGTATGTAAAGACGAATTGAAGAAATTGTTCACAGGAAAAATACATGCACATCAACTCGAAAGATGGTACACTTTTCATGCAAAAAGACAAAATATTAGACAGATGGGGAGAGTACATTAAAAACCTTTTTGAAAATGACAGAACCGAAGAACACATTATAAGAAAGAACTTTGAAGGACCACCCATAATGAAAGATGAAGTTAGAGTAGCACTGAAAAAGATGAAACCAGAAAAAGGCCCAGGACCAGACAACATTACTACAGAGATGATTGAAGCCCTGGAGGAATTTGGTATTGAAAAAAAAAGTCCTCCTAAATGACATTTACGACACTGGAAAAAGCCCCAGACATATGTCAAAATCAATTTTCATCGCACTTCGAAAGAAGACAGGAGCTATAGAATGCGAACTTCCATCCTACAATCAGTTTGATGAGTCATGTAACAAAAATCATGTTAAGAATAATCATGATGAGGACAAGGAATAGAATCAAAAGAGAAATAGCAGATGAACAATGTGGATTTGTGGAAGGGAAAGGAACTATTAATGCCATATAGATTCTAAGAACTATCAAAGAGAGGTCAATCGAGATGAATAAGGATTTATATTCATGCTTTGTTGATTATACCAAGGCTTTCGATCGGGTAAGACATAAAGAATTGATCAACCAACTGGAGAGACTCAATATTGATGGAAAAGATCTACGAATAATCAGAAATATGTATAGGAACAAACAGCTGCAATGATAATAGAAAAGTATATATAAGTCCTTTCTAAAACATCAAAAGAGGAGTCAGACAGGTTTGTGTTTTGCCACCAGATCTGCCTTCACTTACAGCGAAAACATCATGACATGAAAAACCTAGAAGAAGACCCTGGATTAAAGGTTGGAGGAAAAATGATAAACAACATTCGATACGCAGATGACACCGTGCTAATTGCAGGAAATGAAAGGGACCTACAAAACCTTGTAAATATACTTGAAATAGAAAGCAAAGGTAAAGGATTAGAACAAGACTGAAGACATGGTGATAAGTAAAAAACATGAAATCCCCTCATGCAAAATAACAGCAAACGGCACAACCTTGACAGAGGTTGATTAGTTTAAATACCTGGGAACGATCATATCACCAAACGACAGATGCAGAATCGGCCAAGCCAAAACAGCATTCAAGAAGATGAAAAGAATTCTTAACAACAAAATTAATGTCTATCAATTAACATCAGGAAGAGAGTTCTTGAATGTTATATAGAAGCAATACTGGTATACGGTTGTGGACAGTCAACAAGCAAAGCCAGAACAAGATTGAGGCAGCCAAAATTTGGTTTCTAAGAAGAATGTTGAGAGTTCCATGGACAGCAAAGAAAACAAACGAGATAGTCTTGATGGAAGCGGACACAGGTAGATCATTCATAAGGAAGATTAGGAAAAGACAGGCAACATTTATAGGCCATTTTATGAGGAAAGGGAAATTGGAGCACCTGGTCACAACGGGAAAGCTGGAGGGAAAGAGAGCACCAGGTAGACCCAGGGAGAAGATATTGGACGGACGTGCAGAGTGGCTCAAGACAAAGAGGGTGGAAGAGATGCTTGGGGCAACAAGAGATAGAAACAGATGGAAAGCCATGATCGCCAACGCCATGTGGCAAGGCGCTTGATGATGATAATGATGTAAAGAAAGAATAATGCACACACGCATGTGTGTTCCTAAACACACACGCACGCGCACGCGCACACACACACAACACACACACACACATGCACGCACGCACGCACGCACACACGCACGCACGCACGGAGGAAACACACAGGATGTTGCTGAAAATGTCGTGACCTTTCCTCTACACACACACACACACACACACACACACACACACACACACACACACACACACACACACACACACACACACACACACACACACACACACACAGATACACACACACACACACACACATACACACACACACACACACACACACACACACAACACACATCACACACACACACACACACAAAACGGAAATGCGTGATGCATTGACAATCACAAAGACATATTGCTTATGTTACAGTGAGTTTGACATAAGACAAGTGTCTTACCTTCTGTTCGCAGCACTTCAGTATATGTTCTAATATTGGTGAAAAGTCGATCGTAACTTTCAACAGCTTGCGTAGTTTTACAGAAGGAAAGGGAGTTATCTTCTTCACCATTTCACAAGACCTCAGGGTTCGCTGGAGAAGACAACTCTCTTGTCTTCTGTTCTGATCTTTTCCAGCTGAACGAAACATCAGGGACCTTATCTGACTTTTTTTTTTATTCTTCTTTAAAATCAGGTGTTTTTTTTGTCCCAGGTGATGTTTGTGTGTGTATGTGTGTGCGTTGTGTGTGTATGTGTGTGTGTCTGTGTGTGTGTGCGTGCGTGCATACTTACGTGCGTGTTGTGTGTGCTTGCGTGTGTGTGTGTGTGTGTGTGTGTGTGTGTGTGTGTGTGTGTGTGTGTGTGTGTTGTTGTGTGTGTGTGTGTGTGTGTGTGTGTGTGTGTGTGTGTTTGTACGCTGACAAAGGCCAGTTGGTCAAAGATGTTCACCTAGTAGCATCATGGTTATCATCCTGATTGTCACCATCACTATAGCACTGCGAAAATTGTCCTAGTTTTTGTGGCCCAGTAAGGTAGTGTAGAAAATAGGATTGAAAAACAAACACAGAAACGAAAAACGTGAGCAGAAAGAAAATTGTCTATGCATTGTTGATCTTTAAAAGTGTGCCAGCCTTGGTTTCGTTGATGAAATACACGTTGGCGTTTTTTTCATGCATTTCTGGTTTCAACACACAAGAGGTGTTCCAGATCTGGATGACTACCCCACGTCGCTTTCAAGGAAGCCTGATAGATTCAACGAACAACAGAGGAATCTGTTGAGGTTGTTCTACACGTAGCAGTCACTTTATTTGTGGAATTATATGTGTCAAGTAAGCGAGAATATAGGGTCGGGGATTCCATACCACCTCACTACTTTAAAAGAAATTACCTTCTGCTGGTCAAGAAATGGTGTTTTCTGGTGACAGCAGCGCACTCAGGGCACAAACAGAAGCGGGACCAGTGGAATCAGAATCCAGAGTAGCGTGACTCCTTCCCATGTAGTGTATGTGGACGAATACATGCCTCCATTATTGGTCCCATATCCCATGTTAGTGCCTGTGGAAGAATATGCGCCTCAATGGTTGGTCATTTACCTTATGTGGTGCCTGTAGAAGAATGTGTGCCTCTAAAGTTGGTCCTCTATTCCATGCGGTGCCTGCGGAAGAATATGTGCGTCTGTGGTAGATCCTTTATTCCATTAGTACCTGTGAAGAATATCTGCCTCTCTGATTGGTCCTTTACCTCATGTGGAAGAGTATCCCATGTGGTACCTGTGGAAGAGTATGTGCTTCTATTATAGGCACTTTCGCTCATGTAGTGTCTATGGAAAACATGTGTCTCTATGGCTTGCCTTTACCACACGTAGTGCCTGTGGTAGAACATGTGCCTCTATGACTGGACCTCTATCCCACATGCAGTCCCTGAGGAAGAACATCTACCTCTATGGTTGATCCTTTACCTCATGCAGTCTCTGTGGAAGTGCACGTGCCTCTATGATTAATCCTTCACCTCATTTAGTGTCTGTGGAAGTACATATGTCTCTACGATTGGTCTTTTACCTCATGTAGTGCCTGTGGACGAATATGTACCGCTATGGTTGATCCTTTATCCCATATAGTGCCTGTGCAAGAATATGTGCCTCTATGGTTGGCGCTTTATCCCACGTAGTGTCTGTGGAAGAACATTTGCCCTACGATTGGTCCTGTACCTCGTGTAGTGCCTGTGGACGAACATATGGCTCTATGATTGGTCCTTTACTTCATGTAGTGTCTGTGGAAGAATATGTGCCTGTATGGTTGGTCCTTTATCTCATGTAGTGTATGTGGAAGAGCACGTGCCTCTATGGCTGGTCCTTTATCCCATGTAGTGACTGTGGAAGAGCACGTGCCTCTATGGCTGGTCCTTTATCTCATGTAGTGACTGGAAGAATATGTGCCTCTATGAATGGTCCGTTATCCCATGTAGTGTTTGTGTAAATATATGTGCCTCTATGTTAGTCCTTTATTTCATGTAGTGTTTGTGGAAGAACATGTGCCTCTTGGTTGGTCCTTTATCTCATGTAGTGTATTTTGGAAGAACATATGCCTGTATGATTGGTCTGTTATCCCATGTAGTTTTGTGGAAGAACATGTGTCTCTATAGTTGGTCCTTTATCTCATGTAGTGTATGTGGAAGAATATGTGCCTCTATGGTTGTTTTTCCCAAATTGTACCTTTGGTAGAACATTTGCCTCTATAACTGGTCCTCTATCCCACATGCAGTACCTACGGAAGAATATGTGCATCTATGGTTGGTTATTTACCTCGTTTAGTGCCTGTGGAAGAATATGTGCACCTATGGTTGGTTCTTTATCCCATTTAGTGCCTGTGGAAGAATATGTGCCTCTATGGTTGGTTCTTCATCCCATTTAGTGCCTGTGGAAGTACATATGCCACTATGGTTGGTTCTTTATCCTATGTAGTGCCTGTGGTAGAACATGTGTCTCTATGACTGATCCTCTATCCCATTTAGTGCATGTGGACAAAGACATGCGTCTATGGTTGGTCCTTTATCCCGTGTAGTGCATGTGGTAGAACATGTGTCTGTATGACTGGTCCTGTATCCCACATGCAGTGCCTGAGGAAGAACATGTGCCTCTATGATTTGTCCCTTACCTCAAGCAGTGCCTGTGAAAGAACATACTCCTATACGATTGGTCTTTTGCCCTGTATAATATCTGTGGAAGAACATGTGCCTCTATGATTGACCATCATTTCATCTTCTTTAAGAATCCAAAGTTTAATTTGATGTTGTTTTTGGCCTGTTTCCTTTTCCTCAATTTCAGTTTAAATCTTCCCACTACAGGATTGTGGTCACTGTTGCAGTCTGCGTCATGTAGTGCCTGTGGAAGAACTTGTTACCTCTTTGATTGATCCTCTATCC
>CM060310.1:69926822-69931822 GCA_030674185.1 Monoplex corrugatus | reverse complement strand
GGCTCAGGACACTGGTCGTCCTCCAATGAACGAAGCAGCAGAGGAACCCGGCAACATCCTGAGTGACTGAGCAGCCCTCTTCAGGACCCGCACTGCTCACCTCCTAGAATGAGGAAGGGGCTAGAAAAGGTTGCCCTAAACATTGCCTGCTTCAACCTACCCGGACCAGCATACCGCGGCTGGTAGGGATCCCATTTAGCGGTCGAAAAAACAGAAACGAAAGAAAGGTGACAAGGCTCACCATAGGTACATGGAACGTACGTACACTTCTAGACAATGCCAAAGCTGACCGACCTGATAAAGAACTGCACTGGTTGCTGGAGAATTAGCTCGTTACAAGGTTGACATTGCCGCTCTATCAGAGACTAGACTGACTGAAGAAGGTCAACTCACTGAGACAGGTGCTGGCGATACATTCTTCTGGAGTGGACGTAAACAAGAAGAACGCCGTGAAGCTGGAGTAGGCTTTGCGATCAAGTCCAGTCTAGTTAAGAATCTTGAACGACTGCCTAAAGGTTACAATGACAGACTCATGGTGATGCACTTGCCCCTCACAGACAAAAAGCAAGCCACACTGATTAGTGCCTACGCCCCAACAATGACAAATTCTGAAGAGACCAAAGAGAAGTTCTATGAAGATCTTGATTCTCTACTAACAAGCGTTCCCAGAGCTGACAAACTTCTGGTCCTCGGGGACTTCAATGCAAGAGTTGGGTCCGACTATGAAGCATGGGAAGGCATCATTGGCAAACATGGCATAGGGAATTGCAACAGCAATGGACAACTCCTTCTTCGGACATGCAGCTCACACAACTTGGTCGTCACTAACACGCTATTTCAGTTGGCAACCAGAAAGATGACAACATGGAATGCCACTAGATCCAGGCACTGGCACATGTTGGACTATGTCATTACCAGAAAGGCCGACAAAGATGATATACGAGTAACTAAAGCCATGTGTGGCGCTGAATGCTGGACAGACCACCGGCTAGTCGTCTCAAAGCTTAACGTCCGCATCAAACCAAAACGCAGGCCTCAAGGCAAGAAACCTCCACCAAAGAGACTAAACACTTCAAAACTAAAAGAGGAAACCACTGTAGAGAACCTCTTTAGTGACCTGAACGTCAAGCTGGCTGACCTTCATTTTGGTAATGCTGGTGTCGAAGAAGAGTGGGCAGTCTTCAGGGACCATGTCTATACATCAGCCCTAGAGAAAATAGGACCTGTCACACAAAAACATCAAGACTGGTTTGATGAAAACGACAGCATATCCAAACCCTTCTGGATGAGAAGCACAGACGCCATCTTGCCTACTAATGTGACCCAAAGTCTGATTCAAAGAAAACTGCATTCCTGGAGTGTCGCCGACAAGTCCAGGCAAAACTCAGGAAATGCAAGACAAGTGGCTAAGTGACAAGGCTGATGAAATCCAGCTATATGCAGACCGTCACGACTCGAAAAGGTTTTATGACGCCTGAAGGCTATCTATGGGCCAACGTCATCTGGCACATCTCCATTACTATCTGCGGATAGGGAAATGTTGATCACCGAGCGGTCAGAAATTCTTGAAAGGTGGGCGGATCACTTCGACAGTGTCCTGAACCGCCCTTCCTCAATAAACGAAACAGCCATTGATCGCCTCCCTCAAATAGAAAAGAACAACCAACTTGATGTACCACCTAACATACAAGAGGTCACAAAGGCCATTGGCCAACTCTCCTGTGGCAAGGCCCCTGGCGTTGACGCCATACCTGCTGAGATCTACAAAGCGGGAGGTCCAATGCTCACACAAAGATTAACTGAGATGTTTGTAACACTTTGGAACAGTCAGTCACTCCTTCAAGACTTCAATGATGCCTCAATAGTCCACCTATACAAGAGGAAGGAAACAAACAATCATGTGACAACCACAGAGGAATATCACTACTGTCCATTGCAGGCAAGATATTAGCAAGGGTGCTGCTGAACCGCCTCACTAATCATCTTGAGCAGGGTCTGTTGCCAGAGAGTCAATGTGGATTTCGGGCTGGGAGAGGTACGGTGGACATGATCTTTGCTGCTCGTCAACTGCAAGAAAAGGCGCAGGAACAACACCGAGCACTGTACACAACCTTTGTCGACTTGACAAAGGCGTTTGACACGGTGAGTCGCGAGGGGCTGCGGAAGATAATGGCGAAGTTCGGCTGCCCTCCAGCCTTGTAAATATGGTACGACAATCCCACGATGGTATGATGGCACGGGTCCTTGATGACGGAGAAATGTCCAGACTTTCCAGTCAGCAATGGCGTGAAACAAGGATGCGTCCTTGCGCCTACACTATTCTCTATGATGTTCTCGGCAATGTTATCAGATGCATTCTCTCCAGAAGATCCTGGCATAGATATACGCTACCGCACAGACGGCAAGTTGTACAACACAAGACGCCTCAAGGCGACCACTAAATGCAGTTACAGCACTCTTCGTGACCTCCTTTTCGCAGACGATTGTGCGTTAAATGCTTACAGTGGTGAACAGATGCAACAATGCATGGACACATTTTCAACTGCTTGCGACAATTGCGGTCTTACAATAAGCACCAAGAAAACCGAAGTCATGTATCAGTCTCCTCCAGGTGTTCCATATACTGAACCAATTATCGAGGTCAAGGGCACAAAACTACATGCAGTCGACAACTCACATATCTCGGCAGTTCCCTATCACGTTGTGTGCATATCGACGACGAAGTCAACAAACGCATAGCTAAGGCCAGCACTGCATTTGGGAGGCTGCGTCCTACTGTATGGGACAGAAGAGGTATCTCGGCCACAGCCAAACTCAAAGTGTACAAAGCGGTGGTCCTCACCACTCTCCTCTACGGCAGTGAGACCTGGACTGTTTACAGTAGACACGCAAGGAAATTGAATCATTTTCACACCAAAAGCCTCAGAAAGATTCTCAATATCCGATGGCAAGAGAAGATCCCTGATACAGAAGTACTAGAGAGAGCCAATCTCCCCTCCATCTACACTTTACTTCAAAAGAGTCAAGTTCGCTGGGCTGGCCATGTGTACCGGACGTCTGACACCAGAATTCCGAAGCAACTCCTCTACGGGGAACTAGCGTCTGGCAAGAGAACAGTTGGAGGCCGAGAAAACGGTTTAAAGACAGCTTGAAAGCATCGCTAAAGTCCCTAACATAGACTGGGAGAATTGGGAAAACCTTGCCCTCGACCGTACAGTCTGGCGTAGAAGAATCAAAACGGGATGTACCACTTCAGAAGTGTCTCGTATCCAGTCTGCACAAGAAAAACGAGCTGCACGGAAAGCTAGGGCTGCAAACCCTTCAACCACAGTAACTGACCATAGATGTCCAACCTGTGGACGTTACTTCTGTGCCCGGATCGGATTGATCAGTCACCTCCGGACACACTGACTCAAAGCAACTTCATGAAGCCGTGGTCATTGTCGACGACGACAGACGAACACTACCATATATATATATATATATATATATATATATATATATATATATATATATATATATACACAAACACATAGATATGTATGCACACACACTATATATATATATATATATATATATATTATATATGTATATATTACATAATAATATGTGTCTATATATATATTTATGCATATATACATGTATACATATACATGCATATATATATGCACACATAATACATACATACATACATACATACATACATACATACATACATACATACATACATACATACATACACCTACGTGAATATTTGCACAAAGCAACATAATCTGTATATAGTAAAGAAAACGCCTAATGGTGGATGAGCAATGATGAGGTCCACAGTGGATGGCAAAGGTGAACAGGAAATCCTTAACTTTGACATATAGTGCAAAAGAGTGGAAGTTCCGTCAGATCAGCCATCAGTGAGTTCCCGGAGAAGGCATAATGAACCTCACCTACTGATTTCAGCTTTGAGTTTTTGGCACCATCAGAAGCCTTTGATGATCGCAGGGTGCATGATGTTTGATATGCACAGAGGCGATCTGAAAGTGTGTGTTAAGGATCCATCACAATGGCAATATGCAAGACGTGTTGGTTTGTCTGTTGTGGTAAGGATCCATCAAAATGGCAATGTGCAAGACGTGTTGTTTGTACTGTTGGTAGGTATCAATGAATTCCTTATCAAAAATGGCAATGTGCAAGACGTGTTGTTTGTACTGTGTGTCATGATCCATCAAATGGCAATATACATGTACAACATTTGCGTTTGTGCTGTGGGTGATAGGATCCACCAAAATGGCAAAATGCAAGACTTGCCCTTTATACTGGCAGCGATATTTGAGTTAGTACGAGTGTAGTGTTTTGAGCAATGGTGTTATATGATCATTCCTTTTTTTCTTCACGATGGAACGTGCTGCATTGCTCAAAGCTAAACTCTGTGCTGTCAAGAAATATGTTCTATTGAATAGCAAGCAAAAGCAATTTCAGTTTCATCTCAGTTTCAGTTTCTCAAGATTACGTCACGATTTCAGTTTCTCATCTATCTATTATTTATTTATTTATTTGTTTATTTGTTTATTATTTATTTATTTATTATTTATTTATTTATCTATCGATTTATTTGTTTATTTTCTTCCGTCTTTTCTTTCTGTCTTTGTTTATTTATCTATTTAATTATTTATTTTTTATTTATTTATTTATTCCTTCTCATTACTTCTTTGCAGTGGGGTCGCGAAAGAATGCAGGGAAATATGAATAATAACCAAACAATTGTTTTTTATATTGAGAGGTTCAAAACGAAAGTGGTGCATTAACGTTTGCTGCAGAATGAAAATGTAAGGACAACAGTTTCCAGATTCTTTTCGTTGTGTTGTCTGATTCGATAAGTAACAAAAACAGACTCTTTTACTTCATTGCAGAGTATACGAACTACAAGAAATGGTCGAGAGGTTTGTTGTTTCGATATTCAGCGAAGTAATATCAAGCCTAAATGTGGCAAATGCACGTAAAAAGAA
>CM060310.1:69901822-69916822 GCA_030674185.1 Monoplex corrugatus | reverse complement strand
GAGAGTTAAAAAAAATTGCAAAAAATTTGACGGAAAAAAAAACTGTATTCATTTGGTAAAGACAAAAATTAAGCATTTGCAAGACACTTCTGATATTCAAAAGGGTACGGATATTACGAAAACACACTTACAGGACTAAAAGCTACACAGAGTTATGGTACTCCCCTCAAAAACAGGATCAGAAAGTTTTAAGGGAAGGTTATTCTGAGTTGCGGTAAGAGTTACTTTTGCTTCATATACTGTATAGGAGCAAAATGTATCACCAGAAACAGATAGTTTTATAAAGAACATGTAAGTACTGTCCTGAAATGCTAAATAAATATTGCTGCCTTCATTTTTATGTATAACGAGGCTGTTTTGTACCTATCAATTAAACATAACTATGGATAATGGTGCAACTTTTTTAAAGATGATAAATGTGATGCACTTTCAGAAAATGGTTGCTTTATGTTGAACAGTGTCTTCTTATTTGACTGTACAATTGTTTGACACTACCGTCTTCTAACGACCAGTATACAGCAAACTTCAAATTCTGTACTATAGTAAATAAACAGGAACAAATGGCATACATTTCATAAATACAATGGATAAGATAAACTCAACACACTTGATCATGACTGTGTCTAGTATCACGATACAGGATGATTCTACCTCTTCAGCAGACAGTACTGACTTTTACTCATTGCCATATGTTCGGCTTGCAACATGGATCCAAGCCATTTGTCTGCCCATCGCTTTTAGTCTCGGTGTGTTTGGTAATGTGATGACTATTGTCATTATTCGTCGTTTTCAAGGCAACCGTTCTGCCATGGACCGGTATTTCTTGTGTCTGGCTGTGAGTGATCTCTGTCACAACATCACAGGATCATTTCGAAGATGGATCATAACAGTGTCAGATTTCCGGCCATATGCATTACATGATGTTGTATGTAAGCTTGGTTATTTCCTCTTCAACACAGCAAACCCTTGTTCTACTTGGCTTGTGGTTGTGATGGTAATACACAGGGCAATGTCTGTGGTGTGGCCTCATCGAGTGAACGTGTTATGCACGGCAAAAACATCTTGGGGCATCATTGCGAGCATATTCATAATTTTCAGCGTGTCTATGTGTCACTATTTTTATGGAATGGAAGTTTCAGATGGGCTATGCAAAGGAACACCAGACTACATGGAATTCCACGTGGTCGTTTTCTCCCCAGCTACCTTATTTTTATATTCTGTGCTGCCTTTCACATGTCTTTTCATCAGTAACATCGTGCTTGTGGTGAAGTTAAGAACGTCGGCGAAAGAAGCCGGTGACCACTTTGCTGCCACAGACAGCCAACAGAGTAAGAGACAGAAAAACGTGAACTCCATCACTCTCACAGCTCTCGTTGTGTCTATCTCTTTCATTATATTTACCTTACCTATTACCATTCAGAATATTATTGATTATGCCATGCCTTATAGTCAAGAGGTAAGAGATATTCACAAATTGGCTTTCAGCCATTTTCTGCACTTTCTGTTTCTCTGTTTCTTTTATTTCAATTTTTCCATGAACTTTTACATGTACTGTTTGACAGGCCAGAGATTCAGAAATGAGGTGCTAAATATTACGAGTAAATTATTTCGTGGCAGGAACTCCACTTAAACATAAGCCACTACTTTTGTGTGAGTCATTGATAATCAGATATTAAATTCACGAATTAGCGTTCAACCAGGACAAAGGTTCAGTCAATATATTACTGTCAACTGATGGATATACACTGTCAGTGATAGACTTCTCAAACGGTGAAGTACTCTTTGAACAACTGATTCATATGTCATTTGGACTCTTTAACATTCCTATGAACCCACTTAAACTGAGATCACAGTTAGAGCAAAACATGAAGGATCGCAGAATCTGAGACAATATTTGACGATGTTATGCGACGGTTGGCACTGACGTTGACTTGAAGCTGTGGGTACGATATGTTTTCCCTCAATCTCTCGTAAAGTTTAAATAGGCAGTGAAATATCTATCTCTTCGCCTCCCCTCGTGGGGATGCCAAGAGCTCTTTCAGTATAAATAATTTCTCCACCTCCTGGAAATTCTGTGGTAGAAATTTCCTCTTTTCTGTCACTCTCTTTGTTTCTACCTTGTTCCTTTCCTTTCTGTCATTTCTACCTATCATTGTCTGCCTTAATGGCCCATTCAACGGTACGTATTTGCTAAAGTCTTACGTACTTTTTCTAAGGATTGATAATTGGGTACATGTATTAAGTGCATTTTTGGCTCTATGGAGGTGAGATATGCGGAAGCTATTTTAGGCAGCTTACGTCTGGACCTGCATATATTTGTATTCACGTGTGTATTCTAATCCCCTGTGCGATACATTGGACGGAGTGGTCAACGCCAGGGGCATCTCCTTAGATTATTTGTGCAAATGCATTGTTGTGTGTATTTAATTTTCTTTTATTTTTTCTTGTTGAAGTATTGTATATCTTTTGAAATGGTCGTAGCCCTGATATGTACCTCTATCCAGCTGACTGGGCTTTAAACAACAATAACAAAATAATAAATCTCTGCACCAATAACGCCTACGAAAATACTCGTCTGGGAAGCAGGAGGTCCCAAACTTTGACATTTTTATCGACGTTTCTGACAAGGATAGATGAGCCAAACTTGTTTAGATTGATTGTATTTTCAAAAGTATTATTGAACTTTGATTTCATATTACTTTCATTGATGAAGCAGATGTTGTAATCCTACAACTGACTGTAGCTTGGTGTTGAAAAGATCCATTGTTATCCAATAAGGCCCTGTCTGTCAAGGGCGCAGTTTTGCTGATCACTATTTTGCCTTGTGGATGAGCGGCTGCAACTTCCATGAAGTTTTCATCAATTCATCATTGACTAACTGGGGCTCAGTGACTCAAATTGTTGATTGCGCAAAGCATTATATAACAATCAAACAGAGTGATGGAAGATTCTTTTAAAGACTGTGGAATTGTATTTACTTATAGAGTGTTTGTGTCTCTATCAAGAAACGGCATGAATGTCCAAATTAGTAACACCATGTCCACAATTTGAAATCGTATCGTGTACAAAGATTATATTTATCAAAACTCGGTTTACTTGTTCTTTTGAATGCTGGGAAGTGCACGGCATGAAACATACGCTATACCAGTTAGCACTTGACTTACGCCAAGACGCACTATATTTGGCACTTAAATCTCAAAACTTTTTAACTTAGTGAATAGGAAAGTTACATATTTTCTATGCACGTTTAAGGTATTACCATGAAAAATAGTCCAAGTCACACAAATGCGTTCACCATCAACATGAAGTAGGTATGCAAAACACACACAAACATTTTTGACCTACGTGTATTGTCTTCCACTTGTCTTGTGACAGCATATAAACAGCAATGACTACATTTTATTGGCATCAAATGGGTGAACAGTACATAGGAAAATAAGAAGAAAACAAATCTACCACATAACTGTAATGATGGGTCAAATCTTGAAACAACGATATTCGCAACATATCTTCATAAACCACAAGGGGGAAAAAACTGAAATAGAAATGACAGGCACTTTTGTCAACGTTTGTCACTGCTGCCAAAACTCCACTGATTAGTTTTCACTGTGTAGAATCCAACTGGTTGTGAACAAACTTGAAGCATGGGTAGGAGGAGCACAGAAGCTTCAAGCATTGCTCACACTGGATGGAAGTCACAGGATGCTTGTTTTTATGTTCCTGGCGTTTTGACCTCCGATTCACCATTTTCGCATAACAGACAATACACGCCTTCTGAGACTCGCGTTTCTGACCTTTTTTTTCATGGTAGTGGTGCCAGCCAGTGATTTCCTCGATGAAGACGTTTGACGTCAGATTCTGCTGAGGTGGCTATATGGTTTAGCGTTTAGACAATGCAGACTCGGTATCATCAGAATCCTCATCAACTGGAAACTGGGCCAAGACGTAATAGACAATCCTGGCATAGTGCTCCAGGGTCACTGTGTTTTCGTTTTTCTTTGCATGGTACTTCTTGTTCAAGCAGTGTGCCTGGACCATGGCAAGTCTCAGCAGATGAAATGCCAGCTTCTTCCACTATTTCAGGGTTTTGCGATGAAGCAGGTGATAGCTGGTGAGAAAGGTGTTCGGTGGTGAGCATCAACACATCACGTTTTCTTTTAAAGTCTTTATTCAACTGGAGAGTGATACTGTTAAGGATTACAACTCACTTATGAAGTCGTTACGTAGGTGTGTTACAGGGATGCCATCCGTTCTCCCCTTTGCGGTGCAATGACAGCCTTTCTAGCGATGTTGCATGTCTTTTCTCTACCAGTGATATCTTCCATGTCACCAGAACAGGCATACAGATTGTGTTGGCACATAATATTGACAGTCAAGAACTAGTTTTTATCATTTGTGCATTTTATTGTGTTAGCACATGGCCTAGAATGTTATCTGTTGGCAGCATTACTGTTGATGATGTGTCCTTTTATCTTTATAGTGCTTTCTGGGTTTTCCAAAACCCGGAGGCCATATAAAAAACCGAATATCCCCTGAACAATTTGTGTTTTATTTATGAAACTGAAGGAGGTTGTCAAATATTTTAGTATCTTCTAGCCATTAACAATTTCGTTTACGTACATTAAACTTATCAGTGCAAATGGTCCCATGATTTTGATGGCTGATGAGGTTCTCTTGGGACCCATGATATCTGGTGAGAAATGAAATGTTAAGCAGCTCTTAATTGGGAGTGGATCTTACATGATTCACTGCATCTGAATAGGGATAAATCTGTTTGCAAGGTATGGGTCGTGTTGTGTCACTAACGCGTTACATCGCAAAGAGGATTCACCGATAAACGCGCATGGAAATAACGAGTGATTCCCGTGGCGTGAAGCGAGGTGGTAGCTTCTGTCCTTTCCTTAGAATAAACTCATCCGGTGAACGATAAACGTATCGCTCTTTTAACATAAAGAACCAGCTTGATGCATAACAAACTGATTTGGTAGGAATGTGCCCCTGACATCGGTCTTGACCTTACCATAATATGCGAGCAAATCATATTATGTAAGGCGTTCCAGTCAGTGTTGTTGACAGTCGGCAGAAGCCATTTTCCCTTCACTTGCCAGGGCTTCACTAAAGAGGCGGAACTTATACGCTTCGCCGTGTGTAGCATGCAGAGGTCCATTCTCCTGGTGAAACAATGGACACGGCTGTTCCAAACGTGCTCTTTAGTTGGAGAGGCGAGCGGCCTGACCTAGCAGTGACCTGACCTACTTTCAGCCTGTGGGGGGCATTCCATCCCACTGACAGCTGTAGTGCCAGCACAGCGCTGTCAGGGAACAAAAATGAGTTGGTTGCTAAACAGTCCCAATTTTTAGAGCGCCTTTCAACAGTCTGTCTGATATGTAAGAAATCGTGTAGCCAATATAAACAGCTTTAGAACAAGACTAAATATGACCAGGTTAGTTCAGTAGGCTACTCTACCAAATCTTGTATAACACATACGTAAATTCATGCAGTAACGTAACTCCGTCACGATCTCAGTTTTCTCCCATAAATGTCAACCCCACTAATCAAGCGTTCTAGGTTTTCATGGTCTAACGAAGACGCATTATGCAATCTGTAACACTTCAGCTCCTGTCTTCGCTTATCAGACAAATCTCAATGTTGGCGGGGAAGGAGGGAGCCTCCAGTTAATTACTCTACCATAGCGGCAACTTGACCCGCCTGGTACACTGCCTCTTAGCTGCCGGCTGCAAGAGAAAGTCGACATAGGAGGCCTATAGACTGTTTCTTGTGTGTTTGCACAAAGCCGTGAGAGAGAGAGAGAGAGAGATGGGGTGGGGAGGTGGGGGTGCTTGTGTCTCTCTACAAAGGGTGTGTGTGTGTGTTTGAGAGAGAGAGGGAGGGGTTGTGAGTTGGTGAAACAGAGAGACGCTCCCACACACCGGCCTACACCCCTCTACAACCCCCCTCCCCAATACACTCAGACACAAAGGCAGTTCTAAAGACAGAGAAAGTGAGAAAGAAAGAAACGTGAAACATGAAAAACACTTTGTTATTCAAGGATTGTAGCATTAGATCCCACTGGCCCTGTCTTACAGCTAGTCCTTACTAATATTCTAATACTAAGCGTACAGACATAAAAGTGAAGAACGAAGAGAAAAGTGGACTGTGGCAGAAAAGAAAAAGAATACTAGCTTTTAAACAGAAGGAAACACAGAAAGCATTAAATAAAGAACGAAAAGAAAAAAAATATAAAGGGAATAAAAAGGAGGATGGTGTGTGTGTGTGTGTGCGCGCGCACGTGTGTGTGTGTGTGTGTGTGTGTGTGTGTGTGTCTCAGAGAGAGAGAGAGAGAGAGAGGGGGGACACACAACACAAACTGACACACGCACGCACTGGCACAGACGCACACATCACATAAACATACAGAGACAGACAGACAGACAGACAGACATGCGTCTTCACTTACCAGGTGTCTTTTTCTTTTACGAAAGGGGAGGAGGAAAACACAGGTTAAGTACTCCAATGTCACGAGGTTGGCCACTAGACTTGATAGACGGGGTTATGGCTGTTCTCACTATATACCGTTTATTAGTTGCATTGGTTTATTTTCCTTTGGGTCCGTCTGTTGGAGTCATATAATACATGAGAGTGGGACACTCAGTCATATTCTGTTCTATTCAGCTCCAGTCTAATAAAGTCTCATCATTTTTGATGAACAAAAGCAACTCCAACATTAAAAAAAATATATCAGCTGCTGTTGTTGTCAATTAAACCTGTCAAATCCAGTTCGGTCTATACCGAGATTATCACTGTATAGTAGAATGTAACAGAAATCATGCAATGTTGTTTTCAATTCAGCACGATTTGTAATTACCTTTTATGACATATTTTATTTCACAACGACCTAGGCCAGCCCATGCTCATGTTTGATTGAAAAAAAAACTGATATTACAATCAGTGACATTGTCTTGGCTAATTTTGTGTACGCATTTTCACTCTATTTTTTTGTGTTTTCTGGTCACTGACAGTAGTTCATGAAGAAATACACACACTGAAGATAGATACCGAAAAAAAACAACAACAAAAAACAAACACACTCACACACACACACACTCCACGTTACTGGAGTAAAAAACTGAAAATAAACACCTTCACTTCAGCAGACACAGTGCACTAAATACTCATTCAATTCCACGTTACTGGAGTAAAAGATTGTGTGCCCCACTCTTATTAGCACCACTTGCTCCACTAAAGAATTAAAATTAATTTCACTGTCTGACTAGCACAGACGATGTGTTGATACGGCAAACATATACCCAAAACGATTGCAAATAAATAGTAAACGACTAAACAAGAAATTCTGAAACTTGGTGTAGTTCAAGACAAGGGAAAATTCTTTTGACTGACAAAAGATAGGCGCCAACAAAACCTTGACTGCACTGTAATCCGCTTCCAAAGAGAGTGAAAAGGCGCCACTTTTTAACAGAGACAAAGAAGGGAAGTACTCCGTGACCTTGATGGTAGGCAGTGGAATGTCTGGCACTGACGCTATCAGGGGTCACGGGCTGGGTCAGCCGCCCGCGCCCTAGCCCTAACTAAACGTGCCGTTTTTCTCCTCTCTGTACAGCCGTGTGGAGTTCTTATTTAAGTTGAAATCTTGACTGAACTTTCATTTATAAACGTGTATCTATTATTGTCTTTTTGGTCGTATTTACATCAATTTTGATGAAGAAAAAGACGTGTCTGTAAGTTTTAAATTCATTATTTATTAATTGAATGTCGGATTTGCACAGTTTAACGTATTGTACCCATTAGTGACCTTGGTTCCGGCTAGTGACATGGCAATTGGGATTGTGTAGTCAAGAAACGTTATCTGACAGAGGTTAAGGTCTACACACACGAGTGCCTTTAGTAGCATAGAGAATACCAACCAAAGACATACTTTGAACTACAAGGGAAACAACTTGATTACATGATGGCTGGGTCTTACCTTAAAAGAGATCTGCGACATATTAAGCTTGTGCACAGTTGCTGAAACTACGTAAGCGAGAGAAGGTACATGGCGTGTGTGTAGGGGTAGGGAGGATGGCAAAAGTACGTTCAATACAGAGAATATATCCTAAAAAATGCATGATAAATTATCATTGGAAAGGGTAGTTCGAAGATATACACTCTTCTCAACAAAAATGCAGCACCTTCAGAAAAAAGGAATAAGAAATCAACACCACAAACTTTGATTGGCGACCATCCTACTAATTCTGGATCACCATGATACAGAAACAGCCCTGATCAAGACAGAAACTGTGAACCAGACTCTGCCCTGAACTGGCCAGAACAATGGATGGCAAGCTGACTCAGTAGGAAACAGGCCAGCGTTTTGTTCACATAACTGTCCCAGACACGCCACTTAAGCTCAAGTTGAATACGGCTCACACTGGAACATCAATATCATATGGAGCAAAGGCGAAACAAAAATAGACATAACAATGATGTGCCCTGCTGAATGGCATTGGCGATCATGGCCTTCCATAAGAATCTACCCTGTGTTGTTGCAAGTATTTCTCCTACCCGTCCAATCGTATCTCCCTGTGTCTATCTGCTGCTCTTTTTCCCTCCAGCTTCCTGTTCTGACTAGGTGCTCGAATTTCTCTAGCATTTTAAAATGTCCTATAACTGTTGCTTGTCTTTAACTCATTGTCTTCATAATTGTTCTTTTTGTGTCTGCCTCCTTCAAGACTGTCCCATTTGTTTTCTTTGCAGTCCATGGAACTCTTAATATTCTTCTTCACTTCCAGCTGTCTTAATCTTGTTGTCAGTTTGCGTGTTGACTGTCCACACTTCAAATCCGTGAAACAATATAAGTTTTTTTTTATAACACTCAAGAACTTTCTTCCTGATGTTAACTGAAACACATTTGTTAGTAACGACACTTTTCGTTTTTTCGAATGCTTTTTGAGCCTGGCCGATCCTGTAAGTTATTTCTAATGTGCATTCGCCATCTGGTGAGATGACTGTTTCCAAGTATTTAACCTTATCAACTTGTCTCAATGTGGTGCCATTTGTTGTTATTTTGCATGATGGGGATTTTTATTACTGATTACCATGTCTTCAGTCTTCTTAGTGTTTAGATCCAGTTCTTTACTTCTGCTTCCTATTTTTGTATTATGTTGACAAGATTTTGTAGATCGTTTTTTCGTTTTTTTGCCACTAGAACAGTGTCTTCTGCATAACGAAAGTTGTTTATCATTGTATTCCTCCAGCCATTGTCCCAGGGCATTCCTGTGGGTTCCTCATGATGGTTTCGCTGTAAAATTAAAATTATCTGATGACAGAACACATCCCTGCCTAACCCCTCTTTTGATATTTTGGGAAAAAAAGTTTATATCATTTTCAACTCTCACTACTATTCTTTGCTCCCAATACATATTCTTCATTATTCATATATCCTTTCCATGAACACTGAGCCTTTCTAGTTGGTTGATCAATTCTTTGAGTCTTACCTGAACAAAAGCGTTGGTATAATGAACAAAACATGAATGCAAATCGTTATTCAACTGAACATATATATCTGTGACAGTTCTTAGGATGTATATTCCATTAATATCGCCTTTCCCTTCAACAAATCCACACTGTTCTTCTACTATTTCTCTTTTGATTCTCTTCCTTGTCCTCACCAGGATTAGTCTAATAGATACTTTGTTGCATGACTCAACAAGCTGATTGCACGATGTAGTTCGCATTCTATAGCCCCTGCTTTCTTTGGAAGTGCAATGGCAATCAATTTTGAAATTATTTATGAATATTCCCAATGTCATTACTTTCATTTAGGAGAACTGTCATTTTTCAATACCAAATTCATCTAGAGCCCCAATCATTTCTGTAGTTGTGTTATCTGGCCCTGGGGATTTTCCAAGTTTCATCTTTTTCAGAGCTGCTTTAACTTCATCTTTCAGTATGGGTCGTCCTTCAACGTTATTTCTTATAATGTGTTCTTCCTTTCTGTCATCGTCAAAAAGGTCTTTAATGTATCTCCCCATATACTCTCCCCATGTACCTAGTATTTTGTCTTTTTCCGTGACAAGCAAAACAAATTTAGATTTTAAGCAACCAGCTGATGTTCAAATCTTTTTCTTGTGGGCAGTTTCTTCAATATTTCTGTACATAAGCTTAGGATCTGTTTTGTGTGAATCTTCTAGTTCCTTGCACTTTGTTTCAAGCCAAGCTTCCATAGCTTCAATACACTTGTTCCTGATTTCCTATGTATCTTTTTGTATTTCTCCTCTTTTCCTTTTCCACTTCTCTGTTCAGTGCAAAAGTGATACTAACGATAGAAAGCCTGGGTGAACAGTTAAGTATCTAAATGTAAAGATGATAATGATGATGATAGAACTGATGATAGATGATGATGACCGTGATTATCATGATGAGAATGATAACAACAATTATAATAAATCATTCTTTTATAGCTGTATTCTGCAACTCATTTTGACTCATTTAGCATCAAACAATTCTTATGAGACAAAGTGTAATGTATACTCAGAAGCACTTACATATCACATGTACGTGGACAGACACCAGAATACACATAGATGAACATGTACATATGAATACATACCAACTACACATTACACACTGAACTATGTTCATAAATGCAAACACACGGATGACTGTCAATGCTGTACAATCGGTGGTCTAACCCGGAAGCGCAAACTAGTGGAAATGCAGAAATGATACCAACGATAAGAAGGCCTGCGTGAATAGTAAATCTCTAAATGTGACTTGAAGAGCCAAAGGGTGGGCAGATCCCTAAAAGCAGACAGCACTGGGTTACAAACAGTTGCAAGATAAAGTGAAAGCACGCTCACCAGCTGATTTAAGATTTTAACGTTTGGCACCATCAGAAGCATTCGCTTTGAAGGCCTCAGGGTGTGTGAATTTTTTTCTGTATGCAGAGGCTATCTAAAAGGCACGGTGGGGGAGATCCATCAAAATAGTGCTATATAATGATTTGTAGGCTTGAAAAAATGTACATGCATAATTGACAAAGCAATGTATGATCACATTATAAGGAATATGTAACTTGCACAAAGCACTAACAACTTGCAGAAAAAAAAAATTTTTTTCGGACCAACAACATGGAATTCACTCCCAGTATCTTTGAGCGAAGCAGTTGTTTGCTTACTTTCAAAGAGAACATCAAAACCCATCTGTTTCAGGAGCATCTCTAAAAATCAGAAATTAATGCCTGTGGTTATTCCAAATCGGGAGAGAATAAGGCTAGCGGAGAGACTGAAAAAAAATCCGATGGCAGGCAACGTAAAACCAACATTGTAGTATCCCAAGAACATTACATGTATGTACAGAAAAATGATGGAAAATAAAGACAACGACGTGAATAGGTGTCCCGATGGAGCACCTTCGTCCAGTAGGGACCGTCATGCGGAGCACGTAACACCAGACTGTCAGCCAGATACTGCGAACAAACTCAAACTCAACAACACGAAAATAGCAACATGGAATATAAGAACTTTCTTCCAAAAAGGCAAATTAGACAATGTCAAAATCGAGATGGAAAGGCTTAACATTAGTATTTTAGGACTAGGGGAAGTGAGATGGAGGGGGCAGGCATGATAACATCCGGAGAGTATACGGTGATATACTCTGGTGGAAACTCACATGAAAGAGGGGTAGGCATTGTAATGGGCAGGGACAAAGCAAAAGCACTTAAGGAATACTGGGTTGTGTCCGACAGTGTCTTGCTGGTCAAATTGGGAGGTAGACCATTTGATATCAACATCATTCAGGTGTATGCACCAACATCTACAAGTACTCAGGAAGACATCGACAACTTCTACGAAGTATTAGAGATGGCCAATGCCGAATGCAGATCACAAGAAGTTACCATAATAATGGGAGATCTTAATGCTAAAGTGGGAAAGGATAGGGTAGAGGATATAGTTAGACCTCATGGTCTTGGTACACAAAATGAAAGGGGAGGGAAACTTGTACAACGGGCACAGATGAATGAGTTCATAGTAGGAAATACCTGGTTTGAGCAGCTTAATAGAAGAAAATGGGCTTGGATGAGTCCAGGAGATAATATCAAAAATCAGATTGACTACATCCTGATTAATAGAAGATTTAGAAATTCTTTATTGTCAGCAAAAAACTACCAGGCGCAGACTGCAACAGTGACCACAGTCCTGTTGTGGGAAGATTTAGGTTGAAATTACGGAAAAGTAAACAGACCAAAAGCAACATCAAACTAGATCTTGGACTCTTAAAGACAGATGAAGTGATACGTCAAAAAATGTAATGTACATGTTCAAAAAAATTCAATGTTTGGAAGACGTTAGTGACAGTGAGGAACAATGGACAAAGTTGAAAAATTCGATAAATGAAGCTTGTGAAGAAATCCCTGTATTAGATAGAAAAGCAAAAAAGAACTGGACGACAAAAGAAATTTTAGGCTTGATGGAGGAACAGAGGAAGGCAAAGAGAAACGAAGAAATATACAGGAAGATAAACAAAGAAATCAGAAGTAGGTGCAATGGAACTAAGGACGCTTGGCTGAAAACAAAATACAAAGAAATAGAAGACCAACACAGTATGGATCCTCAGGGTATGTACAGACGAATTGAAGAAATTGTCCACAGGAAAAATACATGCACACCAACTGGTTGCTTAAAATCAAAAGATGATACGATTCTAATGGAAAAAGACAAAATATTAGACAGATGGGAAGAGTATATTAAAGACCTTTTTGAAGATGACAGAAACGCAGAAACATCATAAGAAAGAACTTTGAAGGACCACCCATAAAGTAGGATGAACTTAGAGCAGCATTGAAAAAGATGAAACCAGGAAAAGCCCCAGGACCAAACAACATTACCACATAGATGATTGAAGCCCTGGAGGAATTTGGCATAGAAAAAAATAACAGTCCTCCTAAATGAAATTTACGACACTGGAAAAATCCCCAAAGATATGTCAAAATCAATTTTTATTGCACTTCCAAAGAAGACAGAGGCTATAGAATGCGAACTCATTGCACAATCAGTTTGATGAGTCATGTAACCAAGATCCTATTAAGAATAATCATGACGAGGACAAGGAATAGAATCAAAAGAGAAATAGCAGATGAACATTGTGGATTTGTGGAAGGGAAAGGAACTATTGTTGCCATATACATCTTAAGATCTATCATAGAGAGGTCAATCGAGGTGAACAAGGAGTTATAGTTATGCTTTGTTGACTATTCCAAGGCTTCTGATTGGGCAAGACATGAAAAATTGATCAACCAACTAGAGAGACTCAATATTGATTGAAAAGATCTACGAATAATCAAAAATATGTATTGGGAACAAACAGCTGCAATTAGGATAAAAAAAAACACGATATAAGCTCTTCCCAAAACATCAAAAGAGGAGTCAGACAGGGCTGTGTTTTGTCACCAGATCTGTTTTCACTTTACAGCGAAGACATGAGAAACCTAGAGGAAAACCCTGGATTAAAGGTTGGAGGAAAAATGATAAACAACATTCGATACGCAGATGACACCGTGCTAATAGGAGAAAGTGAAAGAGACCTACAAAACCGTGTGAATATACTTGAAATAGAAAGCAAAGGTAAGGGGTTAGAACTAAACAACAAGAAAACTGAAGTCATGGTGATCAGTAAAAAACATGAAACCCCTCATGCAAAATAACAGCAAACGGCACAACCTTGAGACAGGTTGATAAGTTTAAATACCTGGGAACGATCATTTCACCAAACGGCAGGTGCACATCAGAAATAGCCAGCAGAATCGGCCAGGCCAAAACAACATTCAAGAAGATGGAAAGCATTCTTACCAGCAAACGCCTATCAATAAACATGAGGAAGAGAGTTCTTGATTGTTATACAGAACCAATACTGTTGTACTGTTACGAGGCGTGGACAGTCAACAAGCAAAAGCAGAACAAGATTGAGGCAGCCGAGATGTGGTTTCTAAGAAGGTTGTTGAGAGTTCCATGGACAGCAAAGAAAACAAACGAGACAGTCTTGATGGAGTCAGACACAAGTAGATCATTCAAAAGGAAGATTAGGAAAAGGCAGGCAACATTCATAGGCCATTTTATGAGGAAAAGGGAATTGGAACACATGGTCACAACAGGAAAGCTGGAAGGAAGGAGAGCACCGGGTAGACCCAGGGAGAAGATACTAGACGGACTTGCAGAGTGTCTGAAGACAAGGAGGGTGGAAGAGGTGCTTGAGGCAACAAGAGATAGAGACAGATGGAAGTCCATAATCGCAAACGCCATGCAGCAAGCCACCTGATGATGATGATGATGATTCCAAATCCAGTGGTATTGAAATTTGTCTTATGTGCGTGTGTGTACGCGAGTGCGCGCGCGTTGTGTGTGTGTGTGTGTGTGTGTATGTGTGTGTGTGTGTGTGTGTGTGTGTGTGTGTGTGTGTGTGTGTGTGTGTTTGTGAGTGAGTGTGTTTTCATATGCGTGGTTGTCACTGATAAATTGAAGAAATATAATAGTTGTTATTTCTGAAAGAAACATGCTTTTTTTTCTGATAAAACAAGTTTATGTTGCATTGATGTATTGGTGTAAACTGGTATCCCATTTGTTTTTTCTGAATTATATTGTATTGCTTTGGAAGTGTTTATGCTGCATCGATGTATTAGTGTATGATCCGTTTGTTTTGCTGCATTACAGTATTAACAAGACAATGTCTATTCTGTTTGGAAAGGTCAACGAGCGTTTCTAACATGTTTGTTTGTGCTGTATAGATGGAATCATCATCATCATCATCATCATTATTATTATTATCATCATTATTATCATTATTATTATCATCATTATTATTATTATTATTATTATTATTATTATTATTATTATTATTATTATTATTATTATTATTATTATTATTATTATTTATTATCATTCTTACCATTATTATTATTATTATTATTATATTGTTGTTATTACTATATCATTAATATCATCATCACCA
>CM060310.1:69879322-69899322 GCA_030674185.1 Monoplex corrugatus | reverse complement strand
ATGTATTGATATGTGCAGAGCGCATGAATCAAGTCAACATCAAACCGTCCAAATGATGAGAAAAACGCAGGACACGCAGGAAGTCCAAGTTTTCAAAGAAAAGAAGACAGCAAAGCAGTATAGCAAAGGAAACAAACCAGAGTACAGAGAGAAATGCGGATATTGTGGTGGAAAGCACCCAAGAGCAAAAGAGAAATGTCCAGCATTTGGAAGAAAATGCAAAGCTTGTGGAGGAAATAATCACTTTGCTTCATGCTGCAGAACACCCAAGAAAAATCAAAAGAAAACAAGAGTTCGGCACTTCGAAGAAGAGGAGACTGACACTGAAAGCGATAATGAAATCCTCGGGATCGAAGACAAAACCAGAAAAAACGAGAGAAACATACGAGCAAAAATGCTGATAAATGAGATGCCGGTAACATTTCTTCTTGACACAGGTGCAACAACAAACGTGATGTCTGAGAGCCTGTACAGAGAAGTCACAGGAGATGAAAGAAAGTCTGACCTGCAAGAGACGAAGAAGACGCTGGTGATGTTCAACGGAACAGAAATGAAGCATGTGGGGGAGATAGTGCTGCGAGTGAAAAACCCCAAGAACAGAAGGAAATATAAAGTCAACTTCGCGATCATCAAAAGGGACTATAAGCCAGTACTGGGACTGAAAGCTGTACAGCACATGCAATTGTTGACGATCAATGAAGAGAACATTGCAACGATAGCGGCGAATCAGAAAGAGGAGGAACATGCAAAAGATATGCTCACAAAGTACAACGATGTCTTTGAAGGAGAAGGAAAACTAGAAGGGAAATTACACCTAGAAACAGACCCCAGTATTGCTCCAGTGAAGATGCCTTGCAGAAAGTGGCCGATAGCAGTGCAAGAGAAAGTGAAGGACGAGCTGAAGAGGTTGAAAAAACTGGACGTGGTCACTAAAGTAGACACGCCAACGGAGTGGATAAGCAGTCTGGTCGTAACAACAAAGAGCAATGGGAAAGTCAGACTGTGCATCGACCCTAAGCCACTGAACAAAGCCCTCAGGAGAAACGAGTACCCCATGCCAACCATTGATGACGTACTGCCTCTCCGCAAAGATGCAAAATACTTCACACACCTGGACGCGAAAAACGGGTTTTGGCACGTTGAACTGGACGAAAACAGCAGCTACCTGACAACATTTGAGACGCCTTTTGGCAAATACCGATGGAAACGAATGCCCTTTGGTATTTCGCCAGCCCCAGAAGAATTCCAGAGGAGGATTGACATCGCTCTGGCAGGACTGCCAGGCGTGGTAGCGGTTCATAATGACATCTTTGTTTTTGGCAGAGGACCAGCCGACGAAGCAGGAGCACAAGTTCATGATACCAACCTGAACTGTTTGCTACAACGATGCCGAGAGACTGGAATCAAACTCAACAAGGAGAAGGTTGAGATGAAACGAACAGAGATATCATATTTGGGACACATCTTCTCAAGAGAAGGCTTGAAAGCCGACCCAAAGAAACTGGACGCTGTACAACAACTCCCAATGCCAGAAGACAAAGCAGCTGTGCAGAGACTACTCGGTGTAGTCGGATATCTTCAGAAATTTGCACCAAACCTGTCTGAGGCAGCAGCACCACTCAGAGAACTGGTAAAAAAAGACGTCCACTTCAGATGGGATGAAGACGTCCACGGAGAAGCCCTGAAGAAAGTGAAGAAGATACTCTCTGAGCCAAGCGGTACTTCGCTACTTTGACTCTTCAGGAAAGCGTACAACCACCCTTCAGTGTGATGCTTCACAGTTTGGACTTGGAGCTTGTCTCATGCAGGATGGTCAACCGATTCAGTACTCATCACGAGCTTTGACCGAGACAGAAAAAAGCTATGTTCAAATAGAAAAGGAGATGTTGGCAATACTCTTCGGTCTGGAAAGGTTTGAGAGATACGTCTATGGAAGAGACATCCTGGTGGAGACCGACCACAAACCACTAGAGACCATTCACAAGAAGAGCCTGCTCTCAGCACCTAAGAGGATTCAGAGGATGCTACTCAGAACTCAGAAGTTCAGGTACACGGTAGTGTACAAGCGTGGATCTGAGATGCACCTGGCTGACACCCTCAGCAGAGCAGTCTGTGGAAAAGCGGAACAGCAAGTCACCCACAAGGAAGCCGTTTTCCTCACAGACCTGGAGAAAACAGACTCATTACAAGAACTGGCCATCAGCCAAGAGAGACTGAACAGTCTGCAGCAAGCAACTCAGGAAGATGCAACCATGAAAACCCTGAAAGCTGTCATTCTACGAGGCTGGCCAGAGGAGAAACAACAACTTTCATTACAGTTACAAGAATACTTTCCTTTCAGGGAGGAACTGTCAGTCCACAACGGACTTGTCTTCAAAAGCCACAGAGTAATTGTACCTGAAAGCGAAAGAGCAGACATCCTTGAGAAACTTCATGCAAGCCACTCAGGAATTTAGAGTTGCATAAGAAGAGCACGTGAGGTAGTCTACTGGCCCAGGATGAACGTGGACATTGAAGATTTTGTCAAAACATGCAGCGCCTGTAACACATACCAACGTGGTCAGCAGAAGGAACCACTTATCAGTACAGAGATCCCTGACCTGCCCTGGCAACACATCGCTTGTGACATCTTTGAACATAATGGCAATGAATACCTGGTCACGGTCGATCACTACTCTGATTTCTTTGAGATTGATCGGTTACAAACAAGAGAATCCAAAGAGGTCATCATCTGTCTGAAGAGACACTTGGCAAGACACGGAATACCAGAACGCCTGACAACAGACTGTGGAACTCAATTCACATCAAACCAGTTTGGAAAGTTCAGAAAAACATATGGGTTTGAACACGTAACAAGCTCACCACACTACCCTCAGTCCAATGGAAAAGCAGAGAGCGCGGTGAAGGCTGCAAAGACGTGCATGAAGAAAGCAGAACACAACAATCAAGATCCCTTCCTCGCTTTACTTGAGCTGAGAAACATCCCGACAGAGACTGTAAACAGTTCGCCTGCTCAGAGACTGTTCGGCAGAAGAACACGAACACAAGTGCCGACGTCAAAGACATTACTCCAACCTACAGTTGTACCAATCAAGAAAGAACTTGAGAAAAGGAAACTGAAGCAAGCGCACTACTACAACAGAAGCGCAGTAGAGCTGACAGAACTGAGTCCGGGACAGATTGTGAAATTCCAACCTCCAGGATCCAAAAAGTGGATCAGCGCCAAAGTAGACCAACAGGTGAACATCCGGTCATACAACATTCGCACAGAGGACGGACGTCAGTACAGAAGGAATCGTCGTCAGCTACGAGACACGACAGAAACGGAGCTTCAGCAGACAATCAACCCTCAACGACTTGTCCAGAGGATGATGATTTCTGGAAGACATCAGGAAAGCGACACATCGGGCAAACAACAGCAAATCATCGTACCATCAAAACAGATGCTGGAAGATAACAAGAAAACTGGAACTGGAACAGATGTCAGGACGCCAGCATCGTCTGTCCGTGAGAACTCATCTGATCAGTCACCAGTCATCAAAATGTCAGACAACCAGCATCACGGAGCCAGATGAAGTTATCAAACAAACAAGGACAGGACAACCCGAACCAGTTAGTTCTCCTTACAGAACAAGATCTGGAAGACAAAGCAAAAGGCCAGATTTCCTGAAATATGAATGAAACTGAAGACTCTACCACAATCAGATAAACTGAAAGCATTGCGAAATATGGACATGATGATGATGGATAGTATAATGATCAGAGATAAAAAGAGGTGAATGAATGATTGGGCCCTGTGCGAAAGAATGAGTGTTTGTTAAGTTAATGTTGTGATAAAGGTAGGAAACACATTTGTTTCGTATGGATTGAAAGATAGGAAAAATGATTAATTGATTTTGTTTCCTTAAAGAAAGGGAGATGTGACGTGTGTTAACAGTAAACAGCGTGCGGATAGCAGCACGGCATGATATTCGTTTAAATGATAACTGATTGCTGTTCACTGTGATATGTATATATACTGTAGTCAGTTGAGAATCAGACAGCGACGAGTAAAGACGTAGAAGCATTGCCCTGTCTTCCGAGTTGGCTGTAGAAAGAACGAAACACACACACACACACACAAATCAACAAATATACCATAACACGCTACTGCTACGGAATGAACTTAAACTATTATCATCACTAAGACTACTTCTTCATTGTCTTCTCCTTTTCCTATTTCTCCTCCTCTTGCTTCTTTTTCCTATTCTTCTTGCACTCCTCCTTTACCTCTTTATATAATCTATCTCTCTCTCTATCTATCTATCTATCTATCTATCTATCTATCTATCTATCTATCTATCTATCTATCTATCTATCTATCTATCTGTCTATCTATCTTTCTTTCTTCCTTTCTGTCTGTCTGTCTACCTGTCTGTGTGTGTCTGTACGTTCTCTCTCTCTCTCTCTCTCTCTCTCTCTCTCTCTCTATCTATCTATCTATCTATCTATCTCTCTATCCATATATGTATATATATATATATATATATATCCATATACATATGCGTGTGTGGGGTGGGGTGGGGTGGGGGGTGTGTGTGTGTGTGTGAAATGGCTGATGTGATGCGTCTAGTGTGTTGGCTAGTGACTGCGTGCTTGTCACCTCTCACTTTCAGCCTGCACCGCTGGTTAGCACTGCTGCTTGCAGCTATGCGAAAAGGACAGCAGGATGCGTAAGTCTCTCTCTGTCAGTACATGGCCTCTCCATCAGCAAGTCCTACGTTGTGTCTCCTCTTGGCGACATGTGGTAACTGAGCACCTCACGGACTCAGGCTAAAATTCGAGGGACTCGGAGGAGGTCTGGCCCCCAGATGTGCGGCACGAAGGCTCACTGGCGTGTGGATATGCCCTGATACCCACGAACCAGGCCCCCAGCTATGATAAATAGCACCACAGCCTTGTGGTTATCTCAGGAGAGAATAACGCTAAGGGAGTAAACCCTGAAAAGAAAATCACCCCTACTTCCCTGTAGGATGTCGTGGGAATGACAAAGGCTAGCGGAGGGACCGATGGAAGGCAACGTGATACCTTACAGCAACAATGCTATATCTCGATGGCTGCCATTTTGAAAAGTTCAGAGGTACATTCACTTGAATAGTTTGAAAGCTCGTAGAAAATCAGATTCTCAAGCAAAATATTCACAATTTGGTGATAATGTAGTAAACCCTGTTTACACTTGTACATCACAAAACGGTTGCCGCTCATAAACTGAAAATTGATTAAAAATCATTTTAAACTCGATAGTCCATTGTTGCTTAACTTTTGTTTCAGAAAGAGGACAGACGTTTTGAGCAACAACGGACTACTGTGAGATGTCCCGGTTTTGCATGAAAGGAGACTCCATGAACACAGACATAAATTTAGGCAACAGCCCTATATCTATTCAAAAGCCCGTTGTACCATAACATGATGAATAAAATTGCATACACATAAATTGTTGTTCAAACAAAAATATTGTTGAGATCTATAAGATAATGTGGTGAAAAGCAATTACTCTGTGCACAGGCACTACTGGCTTACAGTTCTAGTAGTTTGTTGTTGCAGAAACTGTTCCTTCCGTGTTCGTACTGAAGTGTGGGAGGAAGAAGGCGGTATTTCACAGTGATCCGTTTTTCCCCGTGAAACGCCTAGAACAGCGTCTTTGGCACTTTGCTATCACAAATAAAAAAAATGAAAATTGAAAACGATTAAGCTCTTTCCAAAATTTCAAAAGAGGAGTCAGCCAAGGATGTGTTCTGTCACCAGATCTGGTTTCACTTTACAGTGAAAAGATCACGAGAAGCCTAGAAGAATGCCCTGGATTAAAGGTTGGAGGAAAAATGATAAACAACATTCGTTACGAAGATGACACCATGCTCATTGAAGAAAATGAAATGGACCTACGAAACCTTGTGAATATAATAGAAATACGAAGCAAAAATAAATGGTTCGAACTAAATAGCAAGAAGACTGAAGTCATGGTAATCAGTAAAAACATGAAATCCCCTCATGCAAAATAACGGCAAATGGCTCAACCTTAATTAAGCCAGATTGATAAGGTTAAATATCTGGGAACGATCTTCTCACCAGATGGCAGATGCACATCAGAAATAGCCCGCAGAATTGGCCAAGCCAAAACAATGTTTAAGAAGATGAAAAGCAATCTTACCAAGGAATGCCTATCAATTAACATCAAGAAGAGAGTTCTTAAATGATAAATAAAACCTGTACTGTTGTACGGTTGTGAGGCGTGGACAGTCAACACACAAAGCCAGAACAAAATTGAGGCAGCCGAGATGTTTCTGAGAAAAATGTTGAGAGTTCCATAGACAGCAAAGAAAACAAATGAGACAGTCGTAATGGAGAGAGACACAGGAAGATCAGTCATAGGGAAAATTAGGAAAAGACAAGCAACATATATGGGCCGTTTTATGAGGAAAGGGAAATTAGAGCATCTGGTCACTACAGGAGAGCTGGAGGGAAAGAGAGCACCAGTTAGACCCAGGGATAGAATATTGGACGTTCTAGCAGGCTGGCTGAGGACAGAGAGGGTGGAAGATGTGCTTGCAGTAAGAAGGGATAGATACTTATGGAAGGCCATGATCACCAACGCCATGAGGAAGGGGACATGATGATGATGACGATGATATATTGGACACTTGTGTTTCTATTACCTATTCTGATTTCTTTCTCTTTCTCCTGTCCATGGCGAAAACATCATGAGAAACCTAGAAGAAGACCCTGGATTAAAGGTTGGAGGGAAAATGATAAACAACATTCGGTACGCAGATGACACCGTGCTAATTGCAGAAAATGAAAGGGACCTACAAAACCTTGTGAATATACTAGAAACAGAAAGCAAAGGTAAGGGGTTGGAACTAAACAGCAAGAAGACTGAAGTCATGGTGATCAGTAAAAAACATGAAATCCCCTCCTGCAAAATAACAGCAAATGGCACAACCTTGACACAGGTTAATAAGTTCAAATACCTGGGAACGGTCATTTCATTAGACGGCAGATGCACATCGGAAATAGCTGGCAGAATCGGCCAAGCCAAAACAGCATTCAAGAAGATGACAAGCATTCTTACCAACAAATGCCTATCAATTAACATCAGAATGAGAGTCCTTGAATGTTATATAGAACCAATACTGTTGTACGGATGCGAGGCGTGGACAGTCAGCAAGCAAAGCCAGAGCAGGATCGAGGCAGCTGAGATGTGGTTTCTCAGAAAAATGTTGAGAGTTCCATGGACAGCAAAGAAAACAAACGAGACAGTCTTGATGGAGTCAGACACAAGTAGATTACTCATAAGGAAGATTAGGAAAAGACAAGCAACATTTATAGGCATTTTGTGAGGCTGGGGGATTGGAACACCTGGTCACAACGGGAAAGCTGGAGGGAAAGAGAGCACCAGGAAGACCCAGGGAGAGAATGCTGGACGGACTTGCAGAGTGGCTGGGGATGAAGAGGGTGGGGGAGATGCTGGGGGCAACGAGAGATGGTTGGAAGTCCATGGTCGCCAACGCCATGCGGCAGGGCACCTGATGATGATGATGATGATTCTGATTTCTTCTTCTTCTTAATTTTACGAATGGTTGTAGCAGTAGTAGTAGTTGTTGTAGTAGTAGTAGTAGAGTAGTAGTAGTAGTAGTAGTAGTAGTAGTGGTAGTAGTGGTGGTAGTAGTAGTAGTAGTAGTAGTAGTATAGTATCATGGTATTAGTATAGTTATTATTATTATTGTTGTTGTTGTTATTGCTATTGTTGCTGTTAATTCATTATTGTTGTTACACTGATGTTTGCTTAAGTGGTTTTCGTTTGTGTATTTACCCAACATTGGATCAGCTGAATTCGCGCCATACACAGATTGTTTTCTTCTGAGTTATGTAATTATGACATTACATTGATATTGTTTAATGTTTGCTACCTTAAGGTCAAAGGTGTTTTGAAATAATACTGTGATTCCGCTAGAATTGTATTCAAATGATACACTATTAAATTTATTAATCTACTGATCTGATATAATTCTTCTGTTTGTTTTTTTCTGTTCTAAAACTTAATGATCTTTGTAAGTAAGCGTCCCAAACTTAAGGAAATAGTCTGTATATGTAAATTAGAGCACCTAGTCGTAACAGGAAAGCTGAAGGGCTAGAGAGCAAGAGGCGGACACAGAGAGAAAATATTGGACAGACTTGCAGGGTGCTGAGGACAGAGAGGGTACGAGATGTACTTGCAGCGATAAGAGATGGTTTCGTATGGAGGACCATGATCACCAACACCATACGGCAAGGCACACGATAATGATAATGATGATGATGATGATATGAGGAGAGATGTCTGAAGGTACTATTGAAACGAAAAAAAAAAACCAAAACGAAACAAGAAAGAGGCATTCATGAAAGCTACAAGAAGAAGTTGTTCTGGGATCAACTCACAGAGGTTTTTCTTGCGGCATCGAAAAAGGTATAACCGATGTTGCGGCAAAAAGCGCCGTACAACCGAGACAGACTGGTGTAAAGCTGTTCGCACTCATACCTCTCCGCGCAAATTTCATATACATCCGTTTTCTCGCTCAGAAAAGAAAAAAAACACCAAAAAACAAACAAATACAGAAAGAAAGAAAACCCTATACATGTAGTACTGTACATGCGGATTATCAGCCTTCCACCAACATTCTGAGCAACTAATAACACATTCAACACAGTGAAAGTGTCCAGTGTCAACAGAGGTCATCTGGGGCAAAACTGAGCACAAAATCCACTTTCATAAGTTAGTAGATACACATATATTTAAAAAGGTGCCGCTGCACTGAAGCAATGCTCTTTCGCCGCCGCTAGAATTTCATGTGGTAAGTCCAACGTAGAAATAATAAATACACATATGAAGGGAAAAAATGAATAAAGGAAAAACTGAAAGAAAGGAAAATACTCAGTACATTTTCAGTTTTCTGGATATGGAAGCGCGCATGTGAGCACGCGTATCTGTATGTGTATGTATGTATGTATGTGTGTGTGTGTGTGTGTGTGTGTGCGTGCCTCTGTGTGTGTGTGTGTGTGTGTGTGTGTGTGTGTGTGTGTGTGCATGTATGTGTGTGTGCAATTGTGTGTGTGTGTATGTGTGTGTGCGTCTGTATGTGAGCGTGTGTGAGTGAGAAAGAGTATGTGTGTGTATGCGTGTGTATATGTGTGTGTGGTGTGTGTGTCTGTGTGTATCTGCATGTGTATGCATGTATGTATGTATATACTTGTGCACGTGCGTGCGCGCGCGTGTGCGTGTGTGTGTGTCCCACAAACATCCATACAGGAAGGCATCTGCACATGTTATAGGATAATATACACGCTGAATTATTGTCTTAATTGGCCAGTGAATGGTACAGCGCACAGATCAATATATCAGGTACGTATTAATCATATTTTAATAAGTTTACTTACGTATTCACGTCTTTGTGCACGTTTGCACAAGTCCAGGCACACGCCCGTGTGTGTGTGTGTGTGTGTGTGTGTGTGTGTGTGTGTGTGTGTGTGTGCGTGCGTGTGTGTGTGTGTGTGTGTGTGCGCGCGTGTTTGTGTGTGTGTGTGTGCGCGCGCGCGTTTGTGTGTGTATATCTGCGTCTCTGTGTGCGCGTGCGCGTTTGTGTGCGTGTTCTTGAATTTGTCCGGTATGTGTTTCTGTGAAAGTTTGTGTCTATATTTGTAATGTAACATGATGTCATCGATTAGCGAATTAGTACAGCAGGAACTTATCATCTATCATTGAAAAACGCATTTCAAGATTGGAAGTACTTCTTTCATTGTAATGAGGTACGTTTATCATAGAAACGTAGGAATAGCTGGGGCAAACTAATCGATCATGGTCTCTAACTTCCGACGTTAATAAAGAACTGCCGAAAAACGAGTGCGTGTCATTTGCTTGTCAGTACTCAGAGGTCCATACCTTTCCATGGTCTTCCTATATATTCATTCAATGTCTTTAAAAGTACAGACGACAAACAGCGGAAACGAAAGAAAGGATACCTTACACTTATTCCGATATTAGTTGTTATGAGTCATGTTGAAGCGGTAGCATAATGGTTAAAAGCCCCTGCTTGAGACAGAGACGTCTGAATCATTGCCCAGACAAGGATCTTCAGCTCTCTTTCTCAAACACTGCTTTTAATTATATTGTATGAGTGAAAGTCCAGGCGATGGTGTTTCATGTGCGACACTAGACCAAATTCCATTGTGCAGCACGTATTCATTGAATGTAAAAGAACCCATGGCAGCAAAGGAGTTGTCCCTGGAAAAAGATCCACTGTTGTTCGAAACCGAAAATACACTGAAACTACCAAACTAACCAAATAACCAAGCAGCAAAACGTCAAAAAGAGTTCTCTGGATTTTGCACTGTTCAGAAAAGAGAGAGAGAGAGAGAGAGAGAGAGAGAGAGAGAGAGATAGAGAGAGAGAGAGAGAAAGAGAGAGAGAGAGAGAGAGAGAGAGAGAGAGAGAGAGAGAGAAAGAGAAAGGGAGAGATAGAGTAAATTAAAAAAAAAAGTAATCAAACGGATTTGATGGAAGAAAACTGTTTTCATCTGTTACTGTTATGAAGACAGAAATTAAGCATTTGCAGGACAGTAACCGTTAACAACCGACCAACAAAGATACCCTGGGTCACGGAAGAAGTACTAAAGCTGAGCGACAAACGCAGAGAACTAAAGCAAAAGAAGAGTACGGATGAAGGAGCTAAAGTATACAGAAAAGCCAACCAACAAGTTAAAGAAGGCATGAGGAAAGCAAAGGAAACATGGATTGAAGAACAATGCCAAGATATCGAAGCAAACCTGCAGAATAATAACAGCAAGAAAGCCTACCAGCTTGTGAAAGGACTAACAAGCTCAAAACAAGGCAGAACCACTACCATACAGAACAAAGCAGGGAAATGTCTCACAGAAGATCAAGAGATTCTGCAGAGGTGGACAGAGTACTGCTCCGAATTATACACACACACAACAACAGGAGATCCCAAGGTACTAGACGTTCCTCCACCAACCAACAACGACAGCTACCCCATCGTGCGAGAAGAAGTTGAAGCTGCAGTAAAATCATTGAAGAAAGGCAAGTCGGCAGGAGTGGACAACATTCCCTCAGAACTGGTCCAGGCAGGAGGAGAGGCCATGATAGATATATTACTCATTATTTGCAATAAGATCTGGCGGACAGGTGAGTGGCCAACACCTTGGACCCAGTCCTTGATCATCACTCTCCCGAAGAAAGGCAACCTACAACTATGCCAAAACTACCGTACCATCAGCCTGATCAGCCATCCAAGTAAGGTCATGCTAAAAATCCTTCTGAGTAGACTGAAGCCACAAGCTGAGGAGATAATAAAAGAAGAGCAGGCAGGTTTCAGACCAGGAAGAAGTACCACAGAGCAAATTTTCAACCTCAGATTGCTCTGTGAGAAATACCTGCAACACCAGCAAGGCCTTTACCACGTCTTCGTGGACTTCAAGAAGGCATTCGACAGAGTTTGGCACGCAGCCTTGTGGGCAACCATGAGGCTGTACAACATCAATGCCAACCTGATCAGAACCATAGAATGCCTCTACGAAAAGGCGACCAGTGCAGTCTATCATGACAACAACATAGGAGAATGGTTCCGAACCACAGTTGGAGTACGCCAAGGATGCCTGCTCTCCCCCAATCTCTTTAACATCTTCTTAGAGAGAATAATGGCTGACGCACTTGAAGACCATGAGGGAACAGTCAGCATCGGAGGTAGAACAATCACAAACTTGCGTTTTGCCGACGACATTGACGGACTAGCTGGGCAAAAGCAAGAGCTAGTCAGCTTGATAAAACATCTTGATGAGGCCTCCACAGCATATGGCATGCAGATCAGTGCAGAGAAAACCCAGTTGATGACAAATAATACCAATGGCATCAGCACTGACATTACCATAGACAACAAGAAACTTGAGACCGTCCATAGATTTAAATATCTGGGAGTATAGTATCAGATGAAGGATCAAAGCCCGAAGTACTTTCCAGGATTGCCCAGACCACAGCTGCAATGACCAAGCTAAAAGTCATCTGGAACGACAAGAATATCGCAATCGGCTCCAAGATCAGACTGATGCGTTCCCTGGTCATGTCAATATTTTTGTATGCATGCGAAACATGGAACATAACAGCAGACATTGAAAGAAGGATACAGGCAATGGAGATGAGATGCTTCCGCAAACTCCTTGGTATCTCGTACAAAGATCATATAACCAATAAGGAAGTGAAAACCCGAATCGAAAACGCCATCGGGCCGTATGAAGACCTCCTGACCTCATTGAAAAGACGCAAACTGAGGTGGTACGGGCACGTCACACGATCATCTGGACTGGCCAAGACCGTCTTGCAGGGAACAGTTCAGGGAGGGAGACGAAGAGGCAGACAGAGAAAAAGATGGGAAGACAATATCAGAGAGTGGACTGGCCTTGAATGGAATATCATTCTGCGGAAAGCTGAAGACCGTGAGGAGTGGAGGAAGTTGGTTGCAAAATCTTCAGTGGTGCCCCAACGGTCAACCAGACTACGGGACTGATGATGATGATGATGAATCGTTAACAGGACAATTAAAACAAACTCATTTGTCCTTCTGATATTCAAAAGGGAACGGACAGTACCGTAACACATTTACAAGACTAAACACTAAGCAGAGTGGAAGGCACTCATTGATGCATTGGAGTGATGTCAAAACGAGGAAACTGTGCCTCAAAAACTGGATCAGAAAATGGCGAGGGGGGGGGGGGTGGTATTCTGATTTGCCCTAAGAGCTAGTTTTCTTCCTTATACAGTAAAGAGCAAAATCTATCACCACAAAAAAACAACAACAGTTATAGATGATCTGTAGGTATTGTCCTGAAATGCTAAACGGACATTGCTGCCTTAATTTTCTATATACAACAAAATAATGATAATCTGGTTTGAATCTACTCATTAAACATAAGTATGCATAGCAGTGAAAAGTTTGTGAAGATGATAACTGTAATTCACTTTCAGAAAATATTTGCTTTATGTTGAACAATATCCTCTTATTTTATTATAGAAGTGGTTGACACTACCACCTTCTAAAGACCAGTATTCTGCAAATGTTACACACTTCATAAATACCATGGATAAAATAAATTCAACACACTTGATCATGACTGTGTCTAGTATCACGATACCGAATAATTCTACTTCTTCAGTGAACATTGACTTTTACTCATTGCCATTTGTTCGGCTTGCAACTTGGATCCAGGCCATTTGTCTGCCCATCGCTTTTGTTCTGGGTGTGTTTGGCAATGTGATGACTATTGTCATTATTCGTCGTTTTCAAGGCAACCGTTCTGCCATGGACCGGTATTTCCTATGTCTGGCTGTGAGTGATCTTTGTCACAACATCACAGGATCACTTCGAAGATGGATCATAACAGTGTCAGATTTCCGGCCGTATGGATTACATGATGTTGTATGCAAGCTTGGTTATTTCCTCTTCAACACAGCAAATCCTTGTTCTACTTGGCTTGTGGTTGTGATGGTGATACACAGGGCAATGTCTGTGGTGTGGCCTCATCGAGTGAGCGTGATATGCACGGCAAAAACATCTTGGGGCATCATTGCGAGCATATTCATAATTTTCAGTTTGTCTATGTGTCACTATTTTTATGGAATGGAAGTTTCAGATGGGCTATGCAAAGGAACACCAGACTACATTGAATTTCACATGGTCGTTTTCACACCAGCTGCTTTATTTTTATATTCCGTGCTGCCTTTCACATGTCTTTTCATCAGTAACATCGTGCTTGTGGTGAAGTTAAGAACGTCGGCGAAAGAAGCCGGTGACCAGTTTGCTGCCACAGACAGCCAGCAGAGTAAGAGACAGAAAAATGTGAACTCCATCACTCTCACAGCTCTCGTTGTGTCTATCTCTTTCATTATATTTACCTTACCTATTACTATTCAGAACATTATTGATTTTGCCATGCCTTACAGTCATGAGGTTAGGGATATTCACAAATTGGCTTTCAGCTATTTTCTGCACTTTCTGTTTCTCTGTTTCTTTTATTTCAATTTTTCCATGAACTTTTATATGTACTGTTTGACAGGCCAGAGATTCAGAAATGAGGTGCTTAAGATTATGAGTAAATTATGTTCTGTATAAAACTCCACTTAACTTTAAGCCAGTAATTTTGTTTGAGTCACTGATAACCAGATATTAAATTCACGAATTATCAACCAGGACAAAGGCTAGTCAAAATCTTTTTGTCATGGATATATACTCTGTGAAAGACTTCTCAAACGGTTTAATATTCGTTGAATCATTCATTCATGTTTGTAAGGAACTCTCTCTCTCTCTCTCTCTCTCTCTCTCTCTCTCTCTCCCTCTCCCTCTCTCTCTCTCCCTCTCTCTCTGTGTCTGTCTCTCTGTCTCTGTCTGTGTCTCTCTGTCTGTCTGTCTGTCTGTCTCTCTCTCTCTCTCTCTCTCTCTCTCTGTACCTCTCCAAAAACTTATGTTCTGGGGTTTGGGCATTTTAAGTTTGTTCAAGATATATTCATCACACTCTGACAGTTCCACATGCGCTCTACCCGAATCTGTCAGTAATTATCTGGCAGATCCTCTAAACCTGCGCAAAACCTTAGGCGCTGGCAAGACCTTGAAAGGTCAGATCTGGAAACAGAATGCACAGTGTAATAATAACAGTAATTTCTTCATAACAGCCATTCAATGTCAAAAGCATGGTCGTTCCGTAGTAGTGGTTAATGAGTTAGATTTCATATTGTGACAACAGACAGACATATGAAGGCCTTCACATCAAGCATAGACGGGTCATCAAGAGAGATGCTAAATAATAAGATGATATCAAAATAAAAGGATCAGAAAATATTGTCATGAAAACAGGCTTTTTCTTTCTTTCTCACTCTTTCTCATACTCAAACACAGAAACACACTGACAGAGACAGAGAGAGAGAGAGAGGAGAGAGAGAGAGAGAGAGAGAGGGGAACATACACTCACACACTCACACACACACACACACACACACAGCACACACACACACACACACACACACACACACACACACACACACACACACAACACACATACACATTCACATGGTAAGAAACAAGCGTAGGCACTCCATCAAAAATTAAAAGAACAATATAATACATACAAAAAATATTACACTTCAGGCGATCAGAATTTAGATTGGATTGCAAGATATAAAATCTGAAATAAGAAAAATGCAAACATAAAAAAAATCATCACATGAGTACAAGTTTTTTTCTTTCACACACACACACACACACACAAACACACACACACACACACACACACACACACACACACACACACACATGCACACGCACGCATGCACCTACGCACGCACACAAACACACACACACACGCACGCACGCACGCATGCATACACACACACACACACACATGAAAGATTAGTTGCGACATGTTCCAACTAAAAAAGCCATATCCTTATATATCATGTTTTGTAGATGTTTTTAACAGAGATATGTTCTGAGTTTATTTGTTTGTTTCTTTGGTTAGTTGATTGGTTGGTTGGTTGGTCGGTTGGTTGGTTGGTTGGCTGGTTGGTTGGTTGGTTGGTTGGTTGGCTTGGTTTGTCATTAATCAAGCATGTATTTATGAAATTTTGTCTTAAAGACACTTGGATAGAATCACAAGGTATTGGGCCCAAAACAGAGAAGTATATAAATTTTCTTTCAGTGAGAGAGAGAGAGAGAGAGAGAGAGAGAGAGAGAGAGAGAGAGAGAGAGAGAGATATTATCAAGGTACTGTCCTAAGGAAAGTTCATCAAGACTTGAGTGTTGTGGCTGTGGAAGGTTTCAAGAGGAAGACAGGTTATAACAATGATATTCATCTTCATGTTCATAATCATTTCATTTGTCACAGTGGACGTACCGCGTGAAACTCAGGCTTCTCTTCCTTTTGAGAGCGCCATTACCGCAGCACAGCGTCACCTTTTTTTTCTTTTACCAAGACTTTAGACAGGCAAGAAGGCTAATTGGTCTTCAAGGTTTTATACCAAGACATTTAGGCAATGCCCTGCTCTTAACAGTTTTCAGCGCCATGGGATCTTTTGTGTGCGCAGGTCAGAAGGCACACAGATTTGATTTTGTTTGTCCTCTTGCGAAGGATTAGACGTTCAGTTCGATTTTCTGTTCAAACTGAGGCGAAAAGTCGAGGCTTCAACGTGGAAAGAACACAGAATTTCGAGTTTAGCTATTGACACGTGAACGTCTGAACCATTCTGTTACTGTTCTCCTTGTTGGCATGGTATTGTAAATTAAGACATTGAAAGCAAAAGTGTAGCAAGTTTATATTCAATTTGTGCGTTGACTTGAAACAAGTGCAGCTTCTGTAAGATTGTTTTTGCAATTAGACATTGAAATCAAAGTGTGGCAAGTTTACACTCAATTCGTGCTTGTACTAAAAACTAATACAGCTTCGTAAAGAGCGGTATTGCACAGCACTGTTTGTTTTCTCGCAAAACAAGTCGAGCTTTACTGCATTAAGTCTTCAGGGTATAAATAGCTTGTATCAGAAGGTCCAGATATGCAGTAATCTCATTTGTATAGAATACCTGTCACACACAGCTTCTTTGTGACATTGACAAAATGAAATAGACGCGAGCTTGCTGATTCTATGCAGCTGGAGATACGAGTTTTGCTCAGGTCGCTGACATGAGTTTCCATGGACAAGAACTCATTAAGAAACACACCAAGATTCACTGCAGATTTGCTGAGATCTACTATACAGTTTAAAATCGCCATGGTCTTTACGTTTAACGTTTTCCGGTTGTTTTTTCTTTAGATTTCGTCATCTGTCTAAGCACATAGGTCTTATGTTTTCCTCATTCATTTTCAGCTTATTTGCTTTGATCTAGGCATGTATGTCCTCAGTGCTGTCTTCTATCATGTGTTGTGCTTGAGATGTCTCTTGGGAAAGTAGAACAATGCGGCTTTGAGTCATCAGCAATCTCAGTTTCAGTTTCCCAAGATAACGTCTCAACGCTCACAATAAGTTCTACATGCACTAACGACACTGATGCCATGCTATAGATTGGATCCAAAAATGATTATGGCATAGGTTTAAAGCCTGCACAAAAGCCTTATGCGTCGGCAAGGGTTTCTTGTCCTACCCAGAGTATGCTTTTTATGTGTTTTCTATATATCTATCTATTTGTGTCTGTTTGTTTGTTTGTTTGGTTGGTTGGTTGGTTGCTTGGTTGTTGTTTGGTTGTTTGGTTGCTTGTTTGTTTGCTTGATTTTGTTTTTTCACTAATTTTCATGAACAATATTTTCTGTTCAGTCTGATGTGAGATTGGGTGAAAATAGTTCTGGACTGTTTACACTTATATGGCAAGGTGCCCAGTAATAATTCAGTAACATTTTATAAATGGAGCAAAGCATTAAGGCAATTTACATTTTCCCATAAAGAAAGCATTTATTCTAATTAAAAGAAAAAAACTCTCTTTTTCTAGTTTTATTTAATTTTGAAAGAGTTGTTTATTAGATGTGTCCTACCAACTGAATTTGTATTAAATTTCAGACTCAGCTGCTGTATAAACTTTCCTGTTATGGTAATCTATTAGAATCTGACTAGAATTACAAATGAAAATATAAAGATATCGCCCTGGTCTGCAAAAACCATTTGTCTGATGACAGGATATCCGTGTGAGTATTAGTTTTAATCCTTGCAACGGCTTACTGGGATGATCTGTCATAGATGAATTCTAAAGGCAAACACTAAACCCATTTGTCCAAGGATAGGAAAGTGACAAGGTAAAAATTAACCATTATTCGTGTCTTTAAAGGGAGGGGCAAGTGAAAAGCGAGGAATACAAATGAGCAATCATCTGTCAAACGGCCTAAATTTTGTACATATCTCTAAATATGTTCATCAATAAATGGCCTTGTATAAGAAGGCTGACACATACACGCACGCACGCACTTACGTGAGTTATTTTCACACACACACACACACACACACACACACACACACACACACACACACACACACACATACACACACACACACACACACACACACACACACACACACACACACACACACACACACACACACACATACACATCACAGATAACAGTGACTGGACGCAGGAAAATATATCACACTTATTCATGTGATAAGAATACGAATCTTTTCATAAAATCTATTTTCTGTCGTCTTTGCACTTGTATATGAACACTGATGCAAATAATTTCTTTTATACATTTTATTTATGGCTCTGTTTTCTACACCGCTTTTGTGTTAGTACCAAAATATCAGTCATTTGTCGTCTGGAATCTTTTACATTCCTCCAAACCCACTGTGACAGCAAAGCATGAAGGATCACAGAATCTGAGATAATTTTTGACAATGTTATGCGACGGTTGGCACTGACATGGACTCAAAACTGTGGGTACGATAATGTTTCCCTCAATCTCTCGCAAAGTTTAACTGGGCATTGAATATCTATCCCTTTGCTAATTAGGCCTATGGAAATACTTGGCTGGGAAGCAGGAGGTCCCAAACTTTGACATTTGTATCGATATTTCTGACAAGGATAGACGAGTCAAATTTCTTTGGATTGATTGTGTTTTCAAAAGTATTGCTGAAGTTTGAATTCATATTACTTTAATCGATGAAGCAGATATTGTATGTAATCCTACAACTCTGTGTGTAGCTTGGTGTTGAAAAGATCTATTTTACCCAATAATGCCCTGTCTGTCATGGGCGCAGTTTTGCTGATCACTATTTTGCCTTGTGGATGAGCGGCTGCAACTTCCATGACAGTTTTCACCAATTCATCATAAAGTAATTGGGGCTCATTGGCTCAAATGTTGATTCCACAACGCATAGTATAACAATCAAACCGAGTGATGGAAGACTGTGGAATTGTGTCGACTGATAAAGTTTTGTGTCTCTACAAGAAACAGCATGAATGTGTAGATTAGTAACACCATGTCCCCCACTTAAACGTGTCATGCATAACGATTACATTGATCAGACCTGGGTTTACCTTTTCTTTTGAATGCTGGGACGTGCACAGCGTAGTACACACCTTCCACCAATTCAGCACTTGACCTACGCCAAGATGCACTATTTTTGGCACTTAAAAAAATTCTCAAAATTTGTGCATTGCCTTCCACTTGTCTTGGTATAATATACAAACAGCAGTGTGTAGCATGCAGAGGTGCATTCTTCTGGTGAAACTAGGGAGTGCTGATTTAAGTTGAAATCTTGACTGAACTTTTATTTATACACGTTTATGTATTAATATCTCTTTTGTGTATTTACATCAATTTTGATGAAGAAAAAGACGTGCCTGTAACATTTAAAGTCATTCCTAATTAATGAATGCTGGATTTCCACAGTTTAACGTTTTGTACACATTAGTGACCTTGGTTCCAGTTAGCGACATGGCAATCAGGGCTGTATAGTGAAGATCCGTTATCTGATAGAGGTTAAAGTCTGCTCACACGAGTACATTTAGCATCATAGAGAAAGCCAACCAAAGACACATTTGGAACTACAAGGGAAGCGACTTGTTTATGTGACGGCCAGGGTCTTACCTTATAAAAAGTATGAAACATGTTAAGCTTGTGCACATCTCTAAAAGTGCATTAGCGAGAGAAGGAAACGGTGTGTGTGTATGAGGAGGGAGGATGGCAAAAGCACGTTCAATGCAGAAAATATATCCTCAAAAAATAATACAAAAAATGTATGATAAATTATCATTGGAAAGGATAGTGTGAATATATACACTCTTGTCTTTAGAAAATATGAAGGAGAAGAAAGCAACACCACGAAATTTGAGGAGCAATCATCCTACTAATTCTTGATCATCGTGATACAGAAACAGCCCTGATAAAGACAGGATGCAAACTGTGAACCAGACTCCTGAACTGGCCAGAACAAAAGGATGGCAT
>CM060310.1:69851822-69871822 GCA_030674185.1 Monoplex corrugatus | reverse complement strand
AAGATGCAGGAAGATAACAAAGAAATCAGGAATGGGTGCAATTAAGCTAAAGAAGCTTGGCTGAAAACAAAGTGCGAAGACATAAAAGACCGAAACAAAACAGATCCTCACGGTATGTAAAGAAGAATTGAAGAAATTGTCCACAGAAAAAAGACATGCACATCAAGTGGTTGCTTGGAATCAAAAGATGGTACGTTTGTCATGGAAAAAAAGACAAAATGTTAGATGGATTGGGGGGAGTGCATTAAAGACCTTTTTGAAGATGACAGAAACGAATGAAGAACACATTACAAGAAATAACGTTTAAGGAGCTCCCATAGTGAAAGATAAAATTGGAGCAGCATTGAGAGAGATGAAACCAGAAAAGGCCCTGGGACCAGGCATTGTTGCTGCAGAGATGATTGAAGCCCTGGTGGAATTATGTATTGAAAGAATAACAGTCCTCCTTGATGGAATTTATGAGACCGGAAAAATCCCCAGGGCTACATCAAAATCAATTTTCACTGCTGTTCCAATGAAAAAAAGGGGCTATATAATACAAACTCCATCGCACAATCAGCTTGATGAGTCATGTGGCAAAACTTCTACTGGGAATGGTCATGATGGGGACAAAGAATGGAATCAAAAGAGAATGGCGGAAGAACAGTGTGGATTTGTCGAGGAGAAGGGAAATGTTGATGCCGTATGCATCCTAAGAGCTGTCGTAGAGAGGCTGATCGAGTTGAATTGGAATTTGTATTTGTGTTTTGTTGATCATATCAGGGCTTTCAGTCGGGTAAGAAAGGTGGAATTGACCAACCAACTAGAGATACTCAATACTGATGGAAATGATCTACGAATAATCAGATATATGTACTGGGAACAAACAACTGCAATGAGGATTGAAAACGATATAAGCTCTTTCCAAAATATCAAAAGAGGAGTCAGGCGAGGATGTGTTCAGTCACCAGATCTGGTTTCACTTTACAGTGAAACCATCATGAGAAGCCCAGAAGAATGCCCTGAATTAAAGGTTGGAGGAAAAATGATAACAACATTCGTTACAAAGATGACACCATGCTAATTGCAGAAAATGAAAGTGACCTACGAAACCGTGTGAATATAATAGAAATACAAAGCAAAAATAAAGGGTTGGAGCTAAATAGCAAGAAGACTGAAGTCATGGTAATCAGTAAAAACATGAAATCCCCTTATGCAAAATAACGGCAAACAGCACAAACTTGAGCCAGGTTGATAAGGTTAAATATCTGGGAACGATCTTCTCACCAGATGGCAGATGCACATCACGAATAGCCAGCAGAACTGGCCAAGCCAAAACAATGTTTAAGAAGATGAAAAGCATTTTTACCAATAAATACCTATCACTTAACATCAAGAAGAGAGTTCTTTAATGTTAAATAGAACCGATACTGTTGTACGGTTGTGAGGCGTGGACAGTCAACACCCAAAGCCAGAACAAAATTGATGCAGCGAGATGTTTCTAAGAAGAATGTTGAGAGTTCCATGGAGAGCAAAGAAAACAAACGAAACAGTCTTGATGGCGGCAGGCACGGGAAGATCATAGGGGAAATTAGGAAAAGACAAGCAACATACACAGGCCATTATATGAGGAAAGGGGAATCAGAGCATCAGGTCATTACAGGAAAGCTGAAGGGAAAGACAGCACCAGTTAGACCCATGGAGAGAATATTGGACGGACTTGCAGGGTGGCTGAGGACAGAGAGGGTGGAAGATGTGCTTGCAGCAACAAGAGATAAATACTTATGGAGGGCCATGATCGCCAACGCTATGCGGCAGGGCACATGATGATGATGACGGTGATATGTATAAATATTGGTGACTTGTGTTTCTATTACCTATTCTGATTTCTTCTTCTTCTTAATATTATGAATGGTTGTAGCAGCCGCAGCGGCAGCAGCAGCAGTAGTATCATTGTATTATGACTATTATTATTTTTATTGTTGTTGTTGTTGCTATTGTTGCTGTTACGTCATTGCTATTGTTGCATTGATAACGTGTGTGCTTTAGTGGTTTTCGTTTGTGTATTTACCAAACGTTGAATCAGCTGCACTGGTGCCCTACACGGATTGTTTTCTTCTGAGTTATCTAATTATGACATTACATTGATATTGTTTAATGTTTGCTACCTTAAGGTCAAAGGTGTTTTGAAATAATACTGATTCCCCTAGAATTATATTCAAATGATACACTACTGAATGTATTACTCTTCTGATCTGATATAATTCTTCTGTTTCTTCTAAAACTTAATGATCTGCGTAAGTAAGCGATCCAAACTTAAGGAAATAGCCTGAATATGTAAATCAGAGCACCCAATCACAACAGGGAACTGGAGGGAAAAAGCACCAGGTAGTCCCGGGGAGTAAGTATTGGATGGACTTGGTCGAGGACAGAAAGGATAGGAGATGTACTTGCAGCGACAAGATACAGTTTCACATGGAGGGCCATGATCACCAACGCCATGCAGCAGGGCATACATTGATGATGATGATGATGATGATGATGATGATGATGATGAAGATAAGAGATGTCTGAAGTTTCTGTTCAAATGAAAAATGAAAACAAGAAAAAGGCGTTCATGAAAGCTATGAGAAGAAGTTGTTCTGGTATCAACTCACAGAGATATTTGTTGTGGCATGGGAACAGGTACAACTCTTGTGGTGGCAAAAAAGTGCCGTACAACCGAGACAGATTGGTGTAAATCTGTTCGCGCTCATACCACTACGCGCAAACTTCATATACATCCGTCTTCTCGCTCAGAAAAAACAACAACAAAACATACAGAAGCAGACAAAAAATCCCTATAGTACTGTACCCGCGGATTACCAGCCTTCCGCCAACATTCTCAACAACTAATAACACATTCAGCACACGTAAAAGATCCCATGGTTAACAAAGAGGTCATCAGTAGCAAAATTGTGCACAAAATCCTCTTTCATAGGTTAGTAGATATAAAAGGTTAAAGATTAAAGGTCCCATGGTCAATATGGCCGTAGGGGCGGTGAACTGTTAAAGATTCACCGTGTCTAGGGCACGGCATTATGAAAGGCGGAGCCCATCCCTCGCCTTTCGCCGCCTTTTTAAACCTCCCCCGACCAAAGTCAGGTACCCATTCACTGCTGGGAGGACAGAGGAAGTTTTCAGGCCGGAAAAATCGAACCAGCGTTAAGCGGATTCGAACCACCGACCTTCCGCACCGCAGACGAGCGCTCTAACCACTCGACTACAGGCCCCCCTTGATATAGTAGATATACATATACATTAAAGAAAAAGGTGCCGCTGCATTGCAGAAACAGTCTCTATCCGCAGCTCGAATTTCACGTGGTAAGTCTAACATGCAAATAATAATCACATAAATGAAGGAAAAAAACGGAATAAAGGGAAAAAGCGAAAGAAAGGAAAATACCCCAAACATTTTCAGTTTTCTGGATAAGAAAGTGCGCATGTGTGTACGCGTATGTGTATGTGTATGTACGTATGTGTGTGTGCGTGTGCGTGTGCGTGTGCGTGTGTGTGGGGTGTGTGTGTGTGTTTGTGTGTGTGTGAGAGAGAGAGAGAGAAAGTATGGGTGTGTGTATGTATGTATCCTCTGACTTTTCGCTTTCCACGCACTAAGCTCAATACCTATGGTCCACGAGCCTTCTCTGTTTCTGGTCCACTCTCCTGGAACAAACTTCCTCTCTCAGTCCGTCAGCAATCTACTTTTGTCTCCTTCAAGTCCGCTCTCAAAACTCACCTTTTCTCCTCCGCATAAAATCCTAACCTCACTCAACCCCCCCCCCCCCCCCCCCCTCTGCAGCCTGTCTCCGCTCGGAGGGAATCACATGGTTATAATATATAATTGTATATGCTATGCTCTCTATAATTTTCCATTGCTTTTATTCTTGCTTTTATTGCTTTTATTCTTTCTCCCCATTTATAGCCATGCGTGTGTGTGTGTGTGTGTGTGTGTGTGTGTGTGTGTGTGTGTGTGTGTGTGTGCGTGCGTGTGTGTGCGTGCGTGCATGCGTGCGTGCTTGCGTGTGTGTCTGCTTCAGCGCTTAGATTTGATTTTATCAAGATTTTGCGCTATATAAATATTGTAATTATTATTATTATTAATTATTATGTGTGTTTGTGTGCGTATATGCATGTGTGTGTATGTATGTATGTGTGCACATGCGTGCGCACGCATGTGAGTGTGTGTGTGTGTGTGTGTGTGTGTGTGTGTGCGCGCCTGTATGTGTGTGTGCGTGTGTGTGTGTGTGTGTGTGTGTGTGTGTGTGTGTGTGCGTGCGTGCTCGCGTGCGCGCGTGTATGTGTGTGTGTGTGTGTGTGTCCCACAAACATCCATACAGGAAGGCATCTGTGCATGTCATATAATGCTATACACGCTGAATGATTGTCTTAATTGGCCTGTAAATGGTACAACGCACAGTTCAATATATCAGGTACGTATTAATCATAATGATTTTGAACAAGTGTACTTTGGATTCACGTCTTCGTGCATGTTTGCGCAAGTCCACGCGCACGCCCATGTGTGAGTGTGTTTTGTGTGTGTGTGTGTGTGTTTGTTTGTGCGTTCGTGTGTGTGTTTGTTTGTTTGTGCGTTCGTGTGTGTGTGTGTGTGTGTGTGTGTGTGTGTGTGTGTGTGTGTGAGCGCGTGCGCTTCTGTGTGCGTGTGCTTGAATTTGTCCAGTATGTGTGAGTGTTTCTGTGAAGGTTTGTGTCTATATTTGTAATGTAATATGATGTCATCGATTAGCGAATTAATACAGAAGGAACTTACCTTCCATCATAGCTAGGGCAAACCAATCGATCACTGTCTCTAACTCCCGACGTTAATAAGAACTGCCGAAAAAGGAGTGCATGTCATTTGCTTGTCAGTACTCAGAGGTCCCTACCTTTCTATGGTATTCCTATGTATTCATTCAATGTCTTTAAAAGTACAGACGACAACCAGCGAAAACGAATGAAAGGATACCTTACACTTATTCCGATATTGTTGTTATGAGTCATGTTGAAGCGGTGGAATACTGGTTAAAAGCCCCTGCTTGAGACAGAGACGTCTGAATCATTGTCCAGACAAGGATCTACAGCTCTCTTTCTCAAACACTGCTTTTAATTATATTGTATGAGTGAAAGTCCAGGCGATGGTGTTTCATGTGAAACACTAGACCAAATTCCAGCGTGCAGCACGTATTCATTATACGTAAAAGAACCCATGACAGCAAAGGAGTTGTCCCTGGAAAAAGATCCACTGTTGTTCGAACCGAAAATACACTGAAACTACCAAACGAACCAAATAACCAATCAGCTAAACGTCAGAAAGAGTTCTCTCGATTTCGCACTGTTAATCGAGAGAGAGAGAGAGAGAGAGAGAGAGAGAGAGAGAGAGAGAGAGAGAGAGAGAGAGAGAGAGAGAGAGAGAGAGAGAGAATTAAAAAAAATTTATGCAATCAAACGAATTTGATGGGAGGAAACTGTTTTCATTTGTTACTGTTATGAAGACAGAAATTAAGCATTTGCAGGACACTAACCGTTAACAGGACAATTAAAACAAACTCATCTGTTCTTCCGATATTCAAAATGGAACGGACAAGACTAAGCACTAAGCAGAGTGGAAGGCACTATTGATGCATTGGAGTGATGTCAAAACGAGGAAACTGTGCATCAAAAAATGGATCAGAAAATGGCGAGGGGGGAGGGGGGGGGGTTCTCTGATTTGCCCTGAGAGTTACAAATTATAAATAATCTGTAGGTACTGCCCTGAAATGTTAAATGAACATTGCTGCCTTAATTTTCTATATACAACAAAATACTGATAATCTGGTTTGAATCTATTCATAAACATAAGTATGCATAGTGGTGAAAAGTTTGTGAAGATGATAATTGTTATTCACTTTCAGAAAATGTTTGCTTTATGGTGAACAATATCCTCTTATATTACTATAGAAGTGGTTGACATTACCACCCTCTAAAGACCAGTATTCTGCAAATGGCATACATTTCATAAATACCATGGATAACATAAATTCAACACACTTGATCATGATTGTGTCTAGCATCACGATACCGGATGATTCTACATCTTCAGCGAACATTGACTTTTACTCATTGCCATTTGTTCGGCTTGCAACATGGATCCAAGCCATTTGTCTGCCCATCGCTTTTATCTGGGTGTGTTTGGCAATGTGATGACTATTGTCATTATTCGTCGTTTTCAAGGCAACCGTTCTGCCATGGACCGGTATTTCCTGTGTCTGGCTGTGAGTGATCTCTGTCACAACATCACAGGATCATTTCGAAGATGGATCATAACAGTGTCAGATTTCCGGCCCTATGCAGTACATGATGTTGCATGTAAGCTTGGTTATTTCCTCTTCAACACAGCAAACCCTTGTTCTACTTGGCTTGTGGTTGTGATGGTAATACACAGGGCCATGTCTGTGGTGTGGCCTCATCGAGTCAGCGTGATATGCACGGCAAAAACATCTTGGGGCATCATTGCAAGCATAATCATAATTTTCAGCATGTCTATGATTCACTATTTCTTTGGAATGGAAGTTTCAGATGGGATATGCAAAGGAACACCAGACTACATTGAATTTATCGTGGTCGTTTTCACACCAGCTGCTTTACTTCTATATTCCGTGCTGCCTTTCACATGTCTTTTCATCAGTAACATCGTGCTTGTGGTGAAGTTAAGAACGTCGGCAAAAGAAGCCAATGACCAGTTTGCTGCCACAGACAGCCAGCAGAGTAAGAGACAGAAAAATGTAAACTCCATCACTCTCACAGCTCTCGTTGTGTCTATCTCTTTCATTATATTTACCTTACCTATTACTATTCAGAACATTATTGATTTTGCCATGCCTTATAGTCACGAGGTAAGGGATATTCACAAATTGGCTTTCAGCCATTTTCTGCACTTTCTGTTTCTCTGTTTCTTTTATTTCAATTTTTCCATGAACTTTTATATGTACTGTTTGACAGGCCAGAGATTCAGAAATGAGGTGCTTAAGATTACGAGTAAATTATGGCCTGGCATAAACTCCACTTAACTTTAAGCCAGCAATTTGTTTGAGTCACTGGTAACCAGATACCAAATTCACGAATTATCGTTCGACCTGGACAAAGGCTCAGTCAGAATCTTTTTGTTGTGGATATATACTCCGTGATAGACTTCTCAAATGGTTTAGTACTCGTTGAACAATTCATTCATGTTTGTAAGGAACTCTCTCTCTCTCTCTCTCTCTCTCTCTCTCTCTCTCTCTCTCTCTTCTCTCTCTCTCTCCTCTTCTCTCTCTCTCTCTCTCTCTCTCTCTCTCTCTCTCTCTCTCTCTCTATCCCTCTCCAAAAACTTCTGTTCTGGAGTTTGGGCCTATGAGATTGTTCAAGAGAAGTTCATCACATTCTGTCAGTTCCACATGCGCTCTACCCGAATCTGCCAGTAATTATCTGGCAGATCCTCTAAACATGTGCAAAACTTTAGGCACTGGCGAGGTCTTGAAATGTCAAATCTGGAAACAGAATGCGCTATGTAATTATAACAGCAATTTGTTTATAATAGCCATTCCATGTCAAAAGCATGTTCGTTCCGTAGTCGTTGTTCATCAGTTAGATTTCATACTGTAACAACAAAGGGAAATATGAAGGCCTTCACTTGCCTTAAGACATCAAGCATAGACGGGTCATCAAGAGAGATGCTAAACAATAAGATAATATCAAAATAAAAGGATCAGAAAATATTCTCATGAAAACAGGCTTTTTTTCTTTCTCACTCTTTCTCATTCTCAAACACAGAGACACATACATATATACATACACACTGACACACAGACAGACTGACAGAGAGAGAGAGAGGGAGAGGGAGGGAGGGAGAGAGAGAAAGAGACAGACACACACACACATACACACACACTCACACACACACACACACACACACACACACACACACACACACACACACACACACACACACTCACACACACACACACACACATTCACATGGTAAGAAACAAGCGTAGGCAGTCTATCAAAAATTAAAAGAACAATAAAATACATACAAACAAAGAAGATTACATTTCAGGCGATCAGGATTTAGACTGGATTGCAAGATAAAATCTAAAACAAGAAAAAGCAACATAAAAAAATCATCACATGAGTACATTTGTTTTTCTTACACACACACACACATGCAAACGCACGCATGCACATACACACGCGCACACACACACCCACGAATGCACACAGAAACACACATGAAAGATTAGTTACAACATGTTTCGACCAAAAAAGTCATGTCCTTACATCTCATGTTTTGTAGATGTTTTTTACAGATATATTTTGAGTTTATTTGTTTGTTTTGTTGTTTGGATGGTTGGATGGTTGGTTGGCTGGCTGGCTGGTTGGTTGGTTGGTTGTTTGATTGGTTGGTTAGTTGGTTGGTTGGTTGGTTGGTTGGTTGGTTGGCTGGTTGGTTGGTTGGCTGGTTGGTTGGTTGGTTGGTTGGTTGGCTGGTTGGTTGGTTGGCTGGTTGGTTGGTTGGTGGGCTGGCTTGGTTTGTCATTAATCTAGCATATATTTTTGAAATTTGTTTTAAGTCACTTGGAGAGAATTACAAGGTAGTGGGTAAAAAAACAGAAATATTTCTTTCAGTGAAGAGAGAAAGAGAAAGAGAGAGAGATAGAGAGAGAGGGAGAGAGAGAGTATTAAGGTACTGTCCTATGGAAAGTTCATCAAGACTTGATTGCTGTGGCTGTGGAAGGTTTCTAGAGGAAGACAAGTTTTAACAATGATATTCATCTTCATGTTGATAATCACTTCTTTTGTCACAGCGGACTTACCACGTAAAACTCAGGTTTCTCTTCCTTTCGAGAGCGCCGTTACCGCAGCGCAGTGTCACCTTTTTCTTTATTTTACCAAGACTTCAGAAAGGCAAGAAGGCTAACTGCTCATAAAGGTTTTATACCAAGGCACTTAGGCAATGCCCTGCTCTTAACGGTGTTCAAGGACATGGAATCTTTAGTGTGTACAGGTCAGAAGGCACACATATCTGATTTTTTGTCTTCTTGCGAAGGATTGGATGTTCAGTTCGATTTTCCGTTCAAACTGAGGAGAAACGTCAAGGCTTCAACGTGGAACGAACACGGACTTTCGAGTTTAGCTATTGACACGTGAACGTCTGAGCCATTCTGTTACTGTTCTCCGTGTTGGCATGATATTGTAAATTAAGACATTGAAAGCAAAAGTATGGCAAGTTTATACTCAATTCTTGCATTGACTTGAAACCAGCGCAGCTTCTGTAACATTGTTTGCTATTAGACATTGAAAGCAAAGTGTGGCGAGTTTACGCTCAATTCGTGCTTGTACTAGAAGCTAATACAGCTTCGTAAAGAGCGTTATTGCACTGCACTGTTTGTTTTCTCGCAAAACAAGTCGAGCTTTACTGCATTAAGTCTTCGGGGGTATAGATAGCTTGTATCAGAAGGCCCAGAGATGCTGTAATCTAATTTATATAGAATACCTGTCACACACAGCTTCTTTGTGACATTGACAAAATAAAATAGAGGCGAGCTTGCTGATTCTACGCAGCTGGATATATGAGTTTTGCTCAGGTCGCTGACATGAGTTTCCATGGACGGGAACTCACCAAGAAAGACACCAAGATTCACTGCAAATTTGCTGAGAGCTACTATACAGTTTAAAATCGCCATGGTCTTTAAGTTTAACTTTTTTTTTTTATAGATTTCGTCATCTGTCTAAGCACATAGGTCTTATGATTTCCTCATTCGTGTTCAGCTTATTTGCTTTGATCTAGGCATCTATGTCCTCTGTGGTGTCTTCTATCGTGTGTTGTGCTTGAGATGTCTTTTGGGAAAGTAGAACAATGCAGCTTTGAGTCATCAGCAATTTCAGTTTCACTTTCCCAAGATAACGTCTTAACGCTCACAATAAGTTCTACATGCACTAACGACACTGATGCCATGCGATAGATTGGATCCAAAAATGATTATGGCATAAGTTTAAAGCCTGCACAAAAGCCTTAGGCGTCAGCAAGGGCTTCTTGTCCAACCGAGAGTATGCTTTTTATGTGTTATCTTTATATCTATCTATTTGTGTCTGTCTGTTTGTTTGTTTGTTTTTGTTTTTTCACCAATTTCCATGAAATATATTTTCTTTTCAGTCTGATATGAGATTGGGTGAAAATAGTGCTGGACTGTTTACACTTATATAATAATAATAATAATAAGAGACCATTTATAAGCGCACATCTCTGCCTACAGCGGAGCTTATGACGCTTTACAATCATTCACTCACAATATTTCAATCTCTCGGACCTCACGTACATACACTAAATACACAATACAAAGTAATAGAATAAATCCATAAAAATACTACATACGCTACAATCATACACGGATTCTCACGCAAGTCCAAATGCACCCCACAACCCCCACGGCTATACCCCAAAGTACTGTGAGGCACATTGGGCTCTAAAATCACCCACCCCCACCCCCACCTACCTACTATAGCATACACACACACTAACACACCTTTTCTACTATTAGGCTGGGGGGAAATGAGGTTGAACTTACTGATAATATTTTTGAAAGAGGTGAGTTTTTAGAGCTGTTTTGAAAGAAGAAGTCGATTTTAGGTGTCGGATTTCAAAGGGAAGAGAGTTCCAGATAGTGGGGGCTGCGAAGGAGAAAGAGCGATGTCCAAATGTTTTTGTGCGTACGCGTGGAACACGGAGCAATCTGGTATCAGCAATGGAGCGGAGATTTCTAGAAGGAGTGTACACAGAGAGAAGATCAGCCAGGTAGCGAGGAGAGAGATCAGAGAAAAAAGAGTGGCATAGTGAGGCAAGCTTATAGTCAATGCGAGCTTGAACAGGCAACCAGTGAAGGGATTTGAGAATAGGTGTGACATGATCATGCTTGCGGGAACGAGAAACAAGTTTAGCGGCAGAGTTTTGTACTTTTTGAAGTTTGTCTAATTGATTTTGAGGACAGCCAGAAAAGAGGGAGTTACAGTAGTCTAATTTGGAGAGAACAAAGGCAGAAAGAAATGTTTTGGTAGCGTCTTCTGAAAGTAAGTGGCGAATATAACTAATGCGTCTAAGGTCAATGTATGCTTTGCGGCAGACTGTCTGTACATGTGTTGAGATACTCATGTCTTTGCTGAAGTGGAAGCCAAGATTTCGTGCGGTAGAGGAAAAGGGAATATCTGTTGATCCAACGGTAAGAGATGTAGGAGTGGTCGATGGCAGAGACTTAAAAGAGGAAGAACAGAGGACAGCTTCAGTTTTCTCGTCATTTAGTTTTAGCTTGTTTTCGAGCATCCAGATTCGTATGTCGGTGATACAAAGTTTGAGAGAGGAAATGGCTGGGTTTATGTTCTCGGGAGGAGTAGAGAGTTCAAGTTGAGTGTCATCTGCAAATGATTGATGTTCAGGAGAGTGAGACTGTATCAGGCCGGCAAGTGGTTGTGTATAGAGGACAAAGAGCACGGGGCCCAACACAGATCCCTGTGGGACCCCGTACAATAGTTCTTCAGATGTAGAATTGAGGTTATTGACAAAGACTGATTGTGTTCTTTCTGTGAGGTATGAACGGAACCAGGAAAGAGCGGTGTGAGAAATTCCGTAACTGTATTGGAGTCTGTTAAGCAAAATGGTATGGTCTATTGTATCAAAAGCAGCTGAGAGGTCCAGTAAAGTTAGTAGAGAGACGTTTCCAGAGTCAAGAGCTAAAAGGATGTCATTAGAAATTTTGAGGAGCGCAGTTTCAGTACTGTGATGAGGACGATAAGCAGACTGAGAAGGAGAGAAGAGGTCGTAGTCATTAAGATATGTAAGTAATTGTTGGAGAACGACTTTTTCAAGAATTTTGGAAAAGAATGATAGGTTAGAAACCGGTCTGTAATTTTTCAAGTTGTTTGGGTCCAAGGATTGTTTCTTGAGGAGAGGTTTTACAACAGCTATTTTAAGACTTGATGGAAATATACCGGAAGAAAGAGAGGAGTTGATGATTACAGTGAGAGTTGGGAGCAGATCATCAAGAAACTGGAGAAACAGAGGGGTAGGAATGGGATCGAGGGAACATGAAGTGGGTTTTGATTTGAGAATGATGGTTTTAAGTTCAGACTCAGTAACAGGGTTAAACATGCAGAAAGTTGAAGTGGGGGTGGTGGAGGTAGGTCTTTTTACCAAAGGGGACAACGTGGCCTGATCTAATTCTTTTCTGATGTTTTTTACTTTGTTGAGGAAATACTTATTAAACACTGAAGGTAGGTCATTTAAAGGGCATGTGTTGGGAAGTAGAGATTTTTTGTTGCGGCCTAGCAATCTGTCACAGACATTGAACAATTTTCTTTGGCTTGTAGCGGAGGCGATTTCGTTTAGATAGAAGAGAGATTTAGCCTTTAGAATAATTTTTGAAACTGCCTTTTTTGCTGTGTTGAAAATATGTTTAGTGATCGTAATAGGGTTTTTGAGCCATCTGCGCTCAGCCCAGCGTCTGTGCTTTTTCGCTGCCTCAAGATCGTCTTTAACCGCGGCAAACCAAGGCTCAAGGCGATTGGTGCGCATCTTGCGACGACGTAGTGGTGCGTGTTTGTCAAACACAGACACGAGGGCAGAGCTCAAGTGGTCAACAGAGGGGCAAAGGTCAGGGGTCACGAGAATGCGAAGGTCGGAACTGAATGAAACGCTGTCGATCGCACGTACGTTGCGCGACTCAGAGTACTCTACGGGATCAGACGGCACAGTGACAGACAGTTCAGCCACAACACAGTAGTGATCGGACGACAGTGAATGGGTGACGTGCGTGGAGCGTAAAATGTTGTCGGTAGGCCGAAACACTACCCAATCAAGAATGTGGCCATGCTTTTGTGTTGGCTCAGAGACGGCTTGAGAGAAACTAAACATGTCAAGATAATTTTTGATTTGTACAGTGGTTGGATCAGAATCAGAATCAAAATGAACATTGACATCACCAATGATAAAAGAACTGCCTGACAATGTATTACAAAAATCAAGCAATAAAGGAAAGTCATTCAAAAACATTGCAACAGTCAATTTGTTTTTTCGGCTAGGCGGGGGTCTGTAAACACAGACAAAATGCAAACAGTTCATTGGCAACGAGAGGGAAAGGCGGACGGCTTCGAAGGATGGGTGCTGAAAGGGGAAGGTAGTGGCGGTGGTCAGTCGTTTGGCTAGGCAGTCTTTATAGACGACGGCGATGCCTCCTCCGCGGGAAGCACGGGGAAAGGAGAGAGCTGTGAAGCCAGTCGGTGCCAGGTCGAGACATCTCGCTTCGTCACCGTGTTGACGAAGCCAAGTTTCTGTCACAAACAGAATGTCAACATCGTTGTCGGCAATGAAGGTGGCGATCTCGGCTCTCTTCTCTGCATTGAGCTGCACGGACTGCGCGTTAAAGGTAGCAACACGTAAGATGTCACTCGGCGTTGACAGTTTAATGACAGGAGATAGGGGGATGGAGAGGAGGTTTCTGAAGTCCGGGCCAGTAGGGCGATCATACACAGCTAGCAAAACATTAGTGTCAGTCGGTGGAGGCGTGACCAAAACTTCGATAGAACGCTGTTTTCTTCTTCCATCCCGGTGTATTCTCTTCTTCGGCAGTCGGACACCAATGCCACAAATGCGTAAACTATCAACAACACTGGGATCGAGGGCTGGTGAAGGTGGGATTGCCAGTAGTTCGAATCGGGAATACTGTCTTATCGGAGAAAGGCCGGTTGTGTTGTTGTGACACGCTGAAGGGGACTGGCGTGTTGTTCGCCGGGTGAACACAGGCAAAATGGCGGCTGACGGTGAGCGAGTTCAATTGAAAAACAAACAAGGAAGACATACCAGAGACAGCGAAGATGGTTCGGTAAACACAATGGGAACATAATCGCAGTCAAACACAGAAAAACACAGGCAAGTGCAGGAGAGCCGAGCTGTACGTGCCTGTAAGGCAAGATGCCCAGTAACAACTCAGAAACATTTCATAAATGGAGCAAAGAATTAAAGCAATTTACAGTTTCCAATAAAGAAAGCACTTATTCTTTTTGAAAAATAAACAACTCTTTTTCTAGTTTTATTTAATTTTGAAAGAGTTGTTAGACCCCCACCCATCCATTGTTTATTAGATGTGTCCTACCAACTGACTCTGCATTACATTTCAGACAGCTGCTGTATAAACTTTCCTGTTATGGTAATCTATTAGAATCTCACTGAAATTACAAATACAAATATAAAGATATCGCCCTGGTCTGCAAAAACCATTTGTCTGATGACAGGATATCCCTATGAGTATTAGTTTTTATCCTTGCATTAGCTTGCTGGGATTATCTGTCATAGATGAATTCTAAAGGCAAACACTAAACCCATTTGTCCAAGGATAGGAAAGTGACAAGGTAAGAATTAATCATTATTCGTGTCTTTAAAGGGAGGGGCAAGTGAAAAGCAGAGAATACAAATAAGCAATCATCTGTCAAACGGTCTAAATTTAGTACATATCTCTAAATATGTTCATTAATAAATGGCCTTGTAGTTCATTAATAAATGGCCTTGTACAAGAAGGCTGACACATACACGCACGCACGCACTTACGTGCTTTATATTCTCTCTCTCTCTCTCTCTCTCTCTCACTCACACACACACACACACACACGCACACACACACACACACGCACACACACACACACACACACACACACACACACACACACACACACACACACACATACACGCACACAAACACTCGCAAGAAAACAGTGACAAGACGCAGGAAAATATATCACACTTATTCAGTGTGATCAGAATACGAATCTGTTCATAAAATCTATTTTCTGTCATCTTTACACGTGTACATGAACACTGATGCAAATAATTTCTTTTACATATTTCATTTATGTCTGTTTTCTGCTCCCCTTTTGTGTTAGTACCAACATGTCAGTCATTTGTCGTCTGGACTCTTTAACATTCCTCCAAACCCGCTGTGACAGCAAAACATAAAGCATCAAAGAATCTGAGACAATGTCAATGCTATGCAACGGTTGGCACTGACGTGGACTTGAAGCTGTGGGTGCGATGTTTTTTCCCTCAATCTCTCGCAAATTTAAGTGGGCAATGAAATATCTATATCTTTGCTAATAACGCCTATGGAAATACTCGGCTGGGAAGCAGGAGGTCCCAAACTTTGACATTTCTATCGACGTTTCTGACAAGGATAGACGAGCCAAACTTCTTTGGATTGATTGTGTTTTCAAAAGTATTGCTGAACTTTGATTTCATATTACTTTAATCGATGAAGCAGATATTGTATGTAATCCTACAACTCTGTGTGTAGCTTGGTGTTGAAAAGATCTATTGTTACCCAATAAGGCCCTGTCTGTCATGGGTGCAGTTTTGCTGATCACTATTTTGCCTTGTGGATGAGCGGCTGTAACTTCCATGACAGTTTGCACCAATTCATCATAGACTAACTGGGGCTCATTGGCTCAAATGTTGATTCCACAACACATAATACAACAATCAAATCGAGTGATGGAAGACTGTGGAATTGTATCGACTGATAAAGGTTTTGTGTCTCTAAAAGAAACAGCATCAATGTCTAGATTAGTAACACCATGTCCACCTTTTACAATCGTGTCAGGCATAACGATTATAATGATCATACCTGGGTTTACCTTTTCTTTTGAATGCTGGGACGTGCACGGCGTAAAACATACCTTCCACCAATTTAGCACTTGACTTACGCCAAGATGTACTATTTTTGGCACTTCAAAAAAAAATCTCAAAACTTGTGCATTGCCTTCCACTTATCTTGGTATAGTATACAAACAGCAATAGCTACATCTTACTAGCATCAAATGGGTGAACAGTACATAGGAATGTAAGAAGAAAACAAATCTACTGATACATGCAATGATGGGTCAAATCTTGAAACAACGATATTCACAATATATCATCACAAACCTCAGGGGGGGTGGGGGGGGGACTGAAATAGGAATCACAGGCACTTTTGTCAACACTTGTCACTGCTGCCAAAACTCCGCTGATTAGTTTTCATTACGTAAAGTCCAACTGAGTGTGACATATCTTAAAGTATTGGTAGGAGCACAGAAGCTTCAAGCGTTGAATGGAAGTCAGAAGATGCTTGTTTTTAAGTTTCTGGCATGTTGACCTCCGCTTCACCATCTTCACATAACAGACAACACAAATCTTCTCATACTCACGTTTCTGACTTCCTTTTGATGGTAGTGGTGCCGGCCAGTAATTCCCAGGAGGAAGACGTTTGAGGTCAGATCCCACTGGGGCTGCTGCACTGGTTTGGTGTTGAGACGATGCAGATTCGGTATCATCAGAATCCTCATCAACTGGAAACTGGGCCAAGACATAGCAGACACTCCTGGCATGGCGCTCCATGGTCACTGCTTTTTCCTTTTTTTTTGCATGGTACTTTTTGTACAAGCAGTGAGCCTGACCATGGCAAGTGTCAGCAGATTGAATGCCAGCTTCTTCCACCATTTCAGGGTTTTGCGATGAAGCAGGTGATAGCTGGTGGGGAAGGTGTTTGGTGGTGAGCATCAACACATCATGTTTCTGTTAAAGTTTTTATTCGGCTGGAGAGTGATACTGTTAAGGATTACAACTTACTTATGAAGCCGTTACATAGGTCTGTCACAGGGGTGCAATCTGTTCTCCCCTTTGGGTTGCAATGACATCCTTTCTATCGATGTTGGATGTCTTGTCTCTACCAGTGAAATCTTCCACGTCACCAGAACAGTCATACAGATTGTGCTGGCACATGATGCTGACAGTTAACAACTTGTTTTTATCATTTGTGCATTGTCTTGCGCATGGCCTAGACTGTTATCTGTTGGCAACTGTTGGTGATGTGTCCCTTATCTTTATAGTGCTTCTAGTGCTTCCTGGGTCTTCCAAAACCCAGTGGCCAAAAAGAACAAAACAAAACAAAACAAAAAATTAAATATTTCCATAACGATTTGTGTATGCTTTTTTTTTAGGAATTTGTCAAATATTTTAATGTATTCTAGCTGTTAACGATTTCGTTTATGTACATTAAACTTATCAATGCAATTGATCGCATGGTTTTTGTTGGCTGATGTGGCTCTCTTGGGACCCATGATATCTGGTGAAAAACATCGCTTTTTTAACAGAAGGAACCAGTTTGATGCATATCAAATCGATTTGGTAGGAATGTGTCCCTGGCTTTGGTCTTGACTTTACCAAAACATGCGATCAAATTATATAATGTAACGAGTTTCAGTCAGTGTTGTTGACAGTCTGCAGTGGCCATTTTCCTTTCACTTGTTTGGGCTTCACTAAAGTGGCGGAACTAACACCTCGTGTGTGTAGCATGCAGAAGTGCATTCTCCTGGTGAAACTAGTGAGTACTTATTTAAGTTGAAATCTTGACTGAACTTTTATTTATAAACATTTATCTATATCGTCTTTTTTGTCATATTTAGATGAATTTTGATAAAGGAAAAGACGTGCATTGTAACTTTTTAATTCATTTCTAATTAATTGAATGTTGGATTTGTAGTTTAATGTTTTGTACCCATTAGTGTCCTTGGTTTCAATTAGCGACATGGTGATCGGGATTGTGTAGTCAAGAAATGTTATCTGATAGAGGTTAAGGTCTACTCACACGAGTGCCTTTATCATCATAGAGAAGGCCAACCAAAGACACACTTAGAACTACAAGGGAAGTGACTTGTTTACATGATGGCTGGGGTCTTACCTTAAAAAAATCTGCAACACATTAAGCTCGTGCACAGCTGCTGAAACTGCATTAGGGAGAGAAGGCACATGGTGTGTGTGTAGGGTAGAGAGGATGGTAAACGTACGTTGAATACAAACAATATATATCCTAAAAAAAATGCATGAGAAATTATCATTAGAAAGGATAGTGTGTAGTTACACACTCTTCTCAACAACAATTCAGCACCTTTAGAAAAAAGGAAGAGAAGAAAGCAACACCACAAACTTTGATTAGCGAACATCCCTCTAATTCTGGATCACCGTGATACAGAAACAGCCCTGATCAAGATCAAGACTGGATGCGAACTGTGAACCAGACTCTGCCCTGAACTGGCCAGAACAAAAGATGGCAAACTGACTCAGTAGGAAACTGGCCGGTGTTTTGTCCACATCACTGTCCCAGACACGCTTCTTAAGCTCAAGCTGATTACAGCTCACATTGAAACATTGTTATCATATGGAGCTATGGCAAAATAAAAATAGACATAACAATGATGTGCCCTGCCAAATGGCGTTAGCGATCATAGCCCTCCATATAAATCAATCCTGTGTTGCTGTAAGTACTCCTACTACCCTGTCTGTCATTATCCACCACGCAAACCTGCCCAATGTGATCTTTCTGGGTCTACCTGCTGCTCTTTTTCCCTCTGGTTTCCTGGTCTGACTAGGTGCTCTAATTTCTTGCCCAAATAAATTGTCCTACAACTGCTGCTGGTCTTTACCTCATCGTCTTCATGAATCTGTTTGTGTCTGCCTCTTCAAGACTGTCTCATTTGTTTTCTTTGCTGGCTACGAGAATCTTAATATTCTTCTCAAAAACTACGTTTCAGCTGCCGTAATCTTTTTCTCACTTTGCGTGTTGACTGTCCACGTTTCACATCCAAGAAACAATATCAGTTCTATGTAACACTTAAGAAATCTCTTCCTGATGTTAACTGAAAGGCATTTGTTGGTAAGAACACTTCATTTTCTCGTTTGTTGTTTCAGCCTGGCCGATTCTGTTGGCTATTTCTAATGTGCACATGCCACTGGTGAGATGACTTCCCAGATATCTAACCTTATCAAATTGTCTCAATGTGGTGTCATTTGCTGTTATTTTGCATGATGTGGATTTTATGTTTTTACTGATTACCGTGACTTCAGTCTTCTTACTGTTTAGATCCAGCCCTTTACTTCTGCTTCCTATTTCTATTATGTTATACATTTTGTAGGTCGTTTTCTTTTTCGTTTTCTGCAACTAGAACAGTGTCATCTGCATAACGAAAGTTGTTTATCTTTTTCCTCCAACCATTGTCCCAGGGCATATGTTTGGGTTTCTCATGATGGTTTCGCTGTAAAATGAAAACAAATGTGACAACAGAACACATCCCTGCCTAACCCCTGCCTTTTATTATTTTGGAAAGAGCTTATATCACTTTCTGCTTTCAGTGCAGCTGTTTGTTCCAAACACATATGTTTTTTTATTATTCTTAAATACTGTCCATCAATATTGAGTCTTTCTAGTTGGTTCATCATTTTGTTTTAAGTCTTATCTGACCAAAAGCCTTGGTATAATTATTAAAACATAAAAGTCAATCCTTCTTCAACTCAGTAGATCTTTCTGTGAAGTTCTTTGATATATAGGGCAATAATGTTCCTTTCCTTTGATAAAGCCACATTGTTCTTCTGCATTTCTCTTTTGATTGTATTTCTTGTCCTCATCATGACTATTCTTAATGGAATCTTGGTTACATGACTCATCAGGCTGATTGTACAATAGAGTTCACATTCTTCAGCCCCTGCTTTCTTTGGAAGTGCAATGAAAATTAATTTTGACATACCTTTAGGGATTTTCCCGGTGTCATAAACTTCATTTAGGAGAAGTGTTGTTTTTCGATACTAAAATCATGTGGAGCCTCATATCTGTATTTGTATTATCAGGCCCTGGGGATTTTCCTAGTTTCATCTGTTTAACGCTGTTCTAACTTCATCTTTCATTATGAGTGGTCCATTAACGTTTTTTTTTCTTATGATGTATTGTTCCTTTCTGTCATCATCAAAAACTGTTTCTTACGTCCTCTCCTCATGTATCTAATATCTTGTCTTTTTCCATGTTAATCTTACCAATTTTAGATATTAACGATTTAGTTGATGTGCATGTCTTTTTCCTGTGGGTAATTTCTTCAATATTTCTGTACATAAGCTAAGGATCTGTTTT
>CM060310.1:69831822-69844322 GCA_030674185.1 Monoplex corrugatus | reverse complement strand
CCTTATAAAGACTAGTATATGGCACACCTCAAACACTGTGTTATAGTAAATAGATAGGAATAAATACATGCCATACATTTCATAGACACCATGGATCAGATCAATTCAACACACTTGATCATGACCGTGTCTAGTATTACGACACAGGATGGTTCTACCTCTTCAGCAGACAATATTGACTTTTACTCATTGCCATATGTTCGGCTTGCAAAATGGATCCAAGCCATTTGTCTGCCCATCGCAATTATTCTGGGTGTGTTTGGCAATGTGATGACTATTGTCATTATTCGTCGTTTTCAAAACAACCGTTCTGCCATGGACCGTTATTTCCTGTCTCTGGCTATGACTGATCTCTGTCACAACATCACAGGATCACTTCGGAGATGGATCATAACAGTGTCAGATTTCCGGCCGTATGCAGTACATGATGTTGCATGTAAGCTTGGCTATTTCCTCTTCAATACGGCAGCCATTTGTTCTACTTGGCTTGTGGTTGTGATGGTAATACACAGGGCAATGTCTGTGGTGTGGCCTCATCGAGTGAACGTAATATGCACGGCAAAAACATCTTGGGGTATCATTGCGAGCGTAATCATAATATTCAGCGTGTCTATGTTTCACTATTTTTATGGCATGGAAGTTTCAAATGGGATATGCACAGGAACACCAGACTACATCGAATTTCACATCTTCGTTTTCACACCAGCTTCCTTATTTTTATCTTCTGTGCTGCCTTTCATATGTCTTTTGCTCAGTAACACCGTGCTTGTGGTGAAGTTAAAAACATCGACGAAAGAAGCTGGTGACCAGTTTGCAGCCACAGACAGCCAGCAGAGTAAGAGACAGAAAAACGTGAACTCCATCACTCTCACAGCTCTCGTTGTGTCTATCTCTTTTTATACTTACCTTACCTATGACCATTCACAACGTTCTGGATTTTGCCATGCCCCATAGTCATGAAGGTAGGGATATTCACAAATTGGCTTTCAGCCATTTTCTGCACTTTCTGTTTCTCTGTTTCTTTTATTTCAATTTTTCCATGAACTTTTATATGTACTGTTTGACAGGCCAGAGATTCAGAAATGAAGTGCTAAAGATTATGAGTAAATTATTTCGAAGCATAAACATCACTGAATCTTAAGCCAGTATTTTGTTTGAGTCACTGGTGATCAGATATTAAATTCATGTAATATCATTCAACCAGGACAAAGGCTCAGTCAATATCTTATTGTCAGCTGATGGATGGATATATTCTCTCATAGACTTCTCAAACGGTGTAGTACTCTTTGAACAATTGATTCATAAGTATACAAGGAATGAACTCTCCCTCCCTCTGTCTGTCTGTCTGTCTGTTTGTTTGTCTCTCTGTCTGTCTGTTTGTCTGTCTCTCTGTCTAGTACTCTTTGAACAATTGATTCATAAGTATACAAGGAATGAACTCTTTCTCCTTCTCTGTCTGTCTGTCTCTCTCCCTCTGACATGCAAACACACAGACACATACACACTCGCGCGCGCACGCACATAAACAAACACACGGACAGACACACAAAGACAGACGTAGACACAGAGACACAGACAGACACAGACACACAGACATACACACAGACATACACACACACATACACACACACACACATATTTACACAGTAAGAAACAAGCGTAGGCAGTCCATCAAGAATTATAAGAACAATGAATTACATTCAAACAATGAGGATCACATGTCAGGCGATCAGGATCTAGATTGGAGTGCAACCAAAAAGTAAATAAAACAAACATGAGAAAAATCATTACATGGGTACAAGTCTTTTCACACACACACAGAGACACAGACACACACACAGACACAGACACAGACACACACAAACACATACACACAGACACACACAGACACACAGACACAGACACAGACACACACACACACACACACACACACACACACACACACACACACACACACACACACACACACACACACACACACACACACAAACACACAAACACACACACACAAGAAATATTACTTGCAACATGTTCTGACAAATAAGATCATACGCATATATCTCATGTTTTGTATATGTTTTAAGCACAGACATATTTTCAGCTTGTTTGTTTGTCTATTTTTGTTTGTTTGCTTGTTTGTTTGTTTGTTTGCCTGTTCGTTTGTCTGTTTTGTTTTGTTTTTATCTTTTTTGCTGTTTTGTCGTGAATTAAACATATATTTCTTTAGTTTGTCTTAAACTAATCCCAGAAAGAGAGACAGACAGACAGACAGACAGAGGCAGAGACAGGAAGATGGAGGAAGAGGGAGAAAGAGAAAAGAGAGAGAGAGAGAAAGAGAGAGAGAGAGACTTAAAGAGAGAGACAGAGAGTTAAAGAGACAAACATACAGACAGAGACAGAGGTAGAGACAGAGAGCTAAGTTACTGTCAACAGGAAAGCTCATTGAGACTTGAGTGCTCTAGAAGGTTTGTAGAGGAGGACATGGTTTGACAGTAATGTTCATATTCATATACATACGTTTGATTTGTCACAGTGGGCTCGCCACGTGAAACTCGGGATGCTCTTCCTTTTGATAGCGCCTTTGCCGCAGTGCAGCGCCACCCATTTTGTTTTTAACAAAGACTTCAGAGAGACAAGAAGACTAATTCGTCTTCAAAGAAGAGACCTGGGAAATCGACCTATCTCTCCAATGTTTTTTATACCAAGGCAGCTAGGCAAAGCCCCGTTCTCCACGATGTTAAACTGCCATGGGATCTTTAGGTCAGAAGGCACACGGGTCCGACTCGTTTTTCGTTCCTTTCAAAGGACTAGACTTCAGAGTTTTCAGTGAAATTGAGGAGAAAAGTCTAGGCCTTAACAAGGAGCGAACACTGGGACCTCGAGTTTACTTATTGGCAGGCGAACGTCTCAACCATACTGCCTCTTTGTTCTTGTTGGCATGATAGTTTAAAATAAGATACTTAAAGCACACGTGTGGCAAATTTACATTCAATATGTGCATTGACTTGAAGCCAGTGTAGCTTCTGTAAGAGTGCTTTTGCGCTTAACATTAAAAGCAAAGCATAGTAAGTTTATATTGAAATCGTGCTTATATTAGAAGCTAACACAACTTCGTACAGTGTTGTTGTTTTTTTTTTTGCTCTGCGCCATATGCTTTCTCGCAGAACAGGTCGAGCCATACTGCATTAATTCTTTGGAGTTTAAATAGCTTGTCATAAGAAGGTCCAGGGCTGCAGTAATCTAAGACACAGAATAAATGTCACACACAGCTTCTTTGTGACATTGACAAAATCAAAAGGGCGCGCGAGCGTGCTGATTCTACGAAACTGGAGATACAGTTTTGCGCAGAAAAGAAACAAACCAACACACCAAGATTCTCTGCAGATTTGCTGCGAGCTATTTTACAGTTTAAAATCGCCTTTTTCTTTTTCCTTTTTTCTGTCTTTTTTTCAGATTTGGTCTTGTGCATATGTACATAGGTTTTTGTGTTTTCCCCATTCATTTTCAACATGTTTTCTTTGATTTAGGCAGCTATGTCCTCAATACTGTCGTCTATTATCTGTTGTGCTTGAGATGTCTCTTGGGAAAGTAGAACAATGCAGCTGTGAGTCATCAGCAATGACAGTTTCAATTTCCAAGATAACATCTCAGCGCTCATAGTGAATTCTACATGCACTGACGCCAATGATTCCGGGTGACCGAATGGATCCAAAATGATCATGGCATAAATTTTAAGCCTGCACATAAGCCCCATGCATTTGCGAGGGCTCCCGGTACTGCCCAGAGTATGCGTTTATGTGTAATATTTGTATCTCCCTATCTCTGTTTTTTCCTAATTCTGATGAATAATAATTTCTTGTCAATTTGATGGGAGATTGGTAAAAACAGAGCTGGACTATTTAGACTTGATAGGCAAGAGGCCCAGTAACGATTCAGGAACATTTCATAGAAGAAGAGACAAATTAAGCCAATATAAGGTTTCCTAGAAAAAAACACTTTATTTTAATGAAAAAATACACTTTTTAACATTTTGTGGAATTTTGAAAAAGTTCTCTCCCCTCCCCTCCAAACCCACTTTTTTCAGAGATGTGTCCTTCCAAATCAAACTGCATTAAACTACAGACTCATATGCTTCATAAACTTTGCTGTGATTGAATGAATCTTTATTTAATGTCTGTTCACAATATTGATTTTAGACACACGCACGCACACACACACACACACACACACACACACACACACACACACACACACACACACACACACACACACACACACACACACACACACATATATACACCCATAGGGAAAAAAGAAAAAAAAAGAAAAGAAAAGGTGGGGTGGAGGATGGGGATGGGGAAGGGTAATAGAAGTTTGAATGTAAGAAAGGGAACAAGTACAATTAATAATTCAGAACAATGAATTAACAGTGTCAAATAATAACATACAACAATTAATTAACTCTTCATAACAATCTGCCAACAGGGGATCTGAGAATCAGCTGGACTAACGCGATAATATCATTATTTTTGTTGTAAAGAATATCTCTGGCGTCAGTACATGAAAAATCAAGATTGTTATTTCTATATGTCGTAAGTAAGATAGGACATTCAAAGAGCAGATGGTGGACTGATACAGTTTTTGAACAAATACATACATTTTGTGTATTGTAATCTATCAGAAGCCGGCTCTAACTGGCATTACAAATAGGAATATAAACATATCACCCTCGTCTGCCCTTAACATTTCGCTGATGACAGACTATCCCTGTGAGTATTAGTGTTTATCCCTGCAACAGCTTGCTGGGATGATCTGTCATGGATGAGTTCTAAAGGCAAACACTAAAACCAACTGTCCAAGTATTGAAAAATGATAAGGTAAAAATTAACCATCAGTTATGTATTTAAAAGGGGGAGGGGAGAAATGAAAAGCACAGAATACTAATGAGCAATCATTCGTCAAACGGTCTAAATTTAGTACATATCTGTACAATATGTAGATCGATAAATGGCCCTGTACAAGAAGACTGACACATGCATTCACGCATGCGCATGCACATGCACATGTACATGCACATGCAGATGCACACACACACACACACACACACACACACACACACACACACACACACACACACACAAACAAACATGCACGCACGCACGAGCGCACTAAAACAATAATGCATATGAGAAAAATAAATTATACTTATTCAGTTTAATCAGAATAAAAATCTTTTCATAAAAACACCTCAATTTCTGTTATCTTTGCATTTATATATGAACAATGGTGTAAATAATTTCTCTTTTTCATATTTTATTTACTGCTCTGTTTTCTGTTCCACTTCTGTGACAGTACTCCCATGCCAATCACTTGTCATGTGGGCTCTTTGACATTCCTCCAAAACCACTCAAAGCAAGGTCACTATGAGAACAAGACATGAAGGATCACAGAATCTGAGACAATTTTTGATACTGCTATGCGATGGTTGGCACTGACGTGGACTTGAAGCCATCGGTACAGTATTTATTTTTCTTCAAAGCAGACTCTTGTAGAGTCTAACTGGACAGTGAAATATATACCTCTTTGCCAATAACGCCTATGAAAATACTGGCTTGGGAAGCAGGAGGCTCCAAACTTTTACATTTTTTATCGATGTTTCTCGAAAAAAAACTAGACGAGCGGAATTTGTTAGGAATGATTTTGCCCATAGAAGTATTGCTGAACTTTCATTTCAAGTTACTAACAGTTTGATTTCAGTTTCTCAAGGTGAAAGCCACGCTCAGAATGAATTCCATATGTACTAACGTCACAGGTGACATATGTATGGTGATCATGGCATAAGTCTTAAAGCCTGCACATAAATCCATGGCTTGGCCAGATCTTGATGTCCTACCTAGCCTACGTTTTACCTGGCCTATCATTGTTTGTACCAGTATTGTATGTCTATTTTGGAGCAATCTTGGTTACATGTAGATGACATGTGTATCTATATATCTTATCTTCAAAGAAAAGAACAGATCATCATCATCATCAGGTGCCATGCTGCATGGCGTTGGCGACCATGGACTTCCAACCATCTCTATCTCTCGTTGCACCCAGCATCTCCCCCACCCTCCTCATCACCAGCCACTCTGCAAATCCGTTCAGCATTCTCTACCTGGGTCTACCTGGTGCTCTCTTTCCCTCCAGCTTCCCCGTTGTGACCAGGTGCTCCAAAACCTCCTTCCTCATAAAATGGCCTATAAATGTTGCTTGTCTTTTCCTAATCTCCTTATGAGTGATCTACTTGTGTCTGCCTTCATTCTCAACATTCTTCTGAGAAACCATATCTCGGCTGCCTCGATCCTGCTCTGGCTTTGCTTGCTGACTGTCCACGCCTCGCATCCGTAAAACAGTATTGGTTCTATATAACATTCAAGGACTCTCTTTCTGATGTTAATTGATAGGCATTTGTTGGTAAGAATGCTTGTCATCTTCTTGAATGCTGTTTTGGCTTGGCCGATTCTGCCAGCTATTTCCGATGTGCATTTGCCGTCTGATGAAATAACCGTTCCAGGTATTTGAACTTATTAACCTGTGTCAAGGTTGTGCCATCTGCTTTATTTTGCATGAGGGGATTTCATGTTTTTTACTGATCACCATGACTTCAGTCTTCTTGCTGTTTAGTTCCAACCCCTTACCTTTGCTTTCTATTTCTAGTATATTCACAAGGTTTTGTAGGTCCCTTTCATTTTCTGCAATTAGCACGGTGTCATCTGCGTACCGAATGTTGTTTATCATTTTCCCTCCAACCTTTAATCCAGGGTCTTCTTCTAGGTTTCTCATGTTTTCGCTATACAGTGAAAACAGATCTGGTGACAAAACACAACCCTGTCTGACTCCTCTTTTGATGTTTTGAAAAGAGCTTATATAGTTTTCTATTCTCATTGCAGCTGTTTGTTTCCAGTACATATTCCTGATTATTCGTAGATCTTTTCCATCAACATTGAGTCTCTCCAGTTGGTTGATCAATTCATCATGTCGTACCCGATCGAAGGCCTTGGTATAGTCAACAAAGCATAAATACAAATCCTCATTCATCTCAATTGACCTCTCTATGATAGTTCTTAGGGTGTATATGGCATTAATCGTTCCTTTCCCTTCCACAAATCCACACTATTCTTCTGCTGGTTCTCTTTTGATTCTATTCCTTGTCCTCATCATGATTATTCTTAACAGTATTTTTGTTACATGACTCATCAAACTGATTGTGCGATGGAGTTCGCATTCTATAACCCCTGTCTTCTTTGGAAGTGCAATGCAAATTGATTTTGACATATATTTGGGGATTTTTCCAGTGTCATAAATCTCATTTAGGAGGACTGTTATTTTTTGAAGACCAAATTCCTCCAGGGCTTCAATCACCTCTGTAGTAATGTTGTCTGGTCCTGGGGCTTTTCCTGGTTTCATCTTTTTCAGTACTGCTCTAACTTCATCTTTCATATGGGTTGTCCTTCAAATTTCTTTTTTATAATGTGTTCTTCGTTTCTGTCATCCTCAAAAAGGTCTTTAATGTACTCCTCCCATATGTCCAGTATTTTGTCTTTTTCCATGATAAGCGTGCTATCTTTCGATTTTAAGCAACCAGTTGATATGCATGTATTTTTCCTGTGGACAATTTCTTCAATACGTCTGTACATACCTGATGATCCATTCTGTGTCGTTCTTCTATCTCTTTGCATTTTGTGTTCAGCCAAGCTTCCTTAGCTTCATTGCACCTATGCCTGATTTCTTTGTTCGTCTTCCTGTACATCACCTCATTTCTCTTTGCCTTCCTCCTTTCCTCCATCAAGCCCAACATTTCATTAGTCATCCAGCTCTTTTTTGCTTTTTATCCGCCTAAGGGATTTCTTCACAAGCTTCATTTATAGAACTTCTCAACTTTGTCCATTGTTCCTCACTGTCACCAACGTCTTCCAGAGCACTGAATTTGTTTGGAACATGTACATTAAATTTTTGACGTATCATTTCATCTGTCTTTAAGAGTACAAGGTTTAGAAAAGAACAGATATATAAAGCAAATATATAAATAATCAAAGATATGAATAATAACATTATAAACTCGTTTCACATCACAGAAAGCCCCCCCCCCCCCCCCCCCAAGTCAACGCACAAAGCCTCAGCTGCCCATCGGCATGGTGAAGACAATATTTTCTTATTCATGGCCCTGCCAGTCTGTCGTCCACTTCCGAGGAAAAACAAGAGGAAATAGACAGGTAAGTAAGAAGGAAGGAAGAAAGGAAGGAAGGAAGGGAAGGAAGGAAGGAAGGAAGGAAGGAAGAAGTAAGTAAGAAGTAAGGAAATAAATAAGTATGTAAACAGGTAAGTAAGTAGTTGAGTACTAGATAAGTAGCTAACTAAATGAATAAATAAAAGACAAAGGAGTCTGTAAATAAATACACAAGTAAGAAATGAGAAATAACAAATAACAATGAATGCATGCACATGTACACACACCCTACATAACGCATACACATACCAGTAAAAAATGAGAAATACCAAATAACAGTAAATGCACACACACACACACACACACACACACACACACACACACACACACACACACACACACACACGCACGCACGTGCGCGCGCGGCCTGCACACAGACACCCTCCCCCCCCCCCCCATATATACATTCATACATACATACTTATATCCACTATGATCGATGAAGTAGATGTTGTGATCCTAAAACTCTGAATGGAGCATGACGTTGAAAAGGTCTATTGGTATCCATAAATCCCTGTCCGTCATTGGCGCAGTTTTGCTGATCATTAATTTGCCCTGTGGATGAGCGGCTGCAACTTCCATGACAGTTTTCACCAATTTATCATTGACTAATTGGGGCTCAGTGGTCTTCAAATTGTTGATTCCACCGAGTGACGGAGGATTCTTTTTAATTCTGTGTATCTACTGATAGAGTTTTTCTGTCTCTACCAAGGACCACCATGAATGTCCTATTTGTAACCATGTCCACCATTTAAAATCGTATCGTGCGCAAAGATTACATTTATCAGAACTGGGTTTACTTTTTCTTTTGAATGCTGGGATGTGCAAGGCGTGAAACACACGCTCTACCCATTTGTCACTAGACTTAGACCAGACGCATTATTTTTGGCAATTTAGAAAAAATATTATCAAACCTTTTTACCTTTGTGAATGTTACATATTTTCTGAAAGCCGATTCTAGTCACTTTTATGGTATCATAATTTAAGTTACACAAATGAGTTCACCATCAATTTGAAGTAGGTATGCAAATCACACACTTTTTTAACTTACATGTATTGTCTTCCACTTGTCTTGATGCAGCATACAAACAGAAATAACTACATCTTACTAGCATCGAATGGGTGAACAGTATATATGAAGAAGAAAACAAATCTACTACATAAATGCAATAATGGGTACAGTTTTGAAACAATGTTATTCACAACATATCTCCATAAATCATATTGGGGAAAAAAAAAACTTAGGGATCACGGGCATTTTTGTCAACACTTCTCACTGATTTCACGATTTCACTGATCGTTTTCACTGTGTAAAGTCCATCTGGGTGTGAAAGATCTTGTAGTATGGATAGGAGCATAGAAGCTTCAAACATTGCTCGCACTGGATGGAAGTCACAGGATGCTTGTTTTTAAGTTCTTGGCGTGTAGATCCCCGCTTCACCATCTTTGCATAACAGACAACACAAGCCTTCTGAGACTCGCGTTTCTGGCCTTCGTTTGATGGTAGTGGTGCAGGCCAATAGTTGCCAGCATGAAAACGATTGAGGTCAGATCCTATTGGGGCTGCTGCACTGGTTTGGTGTTGAGATGATGCAGACTCGGTATCATCAGAATCCTCATCAACTGGGCCAAGACATAGCAGACACTCCTGGCATAGTGCTCCAGGGTCACTGCTTTTTCCTTTTTCTCTGCATGGTACTTCTTGTACAAGCAGTGAACCTGGACAATGGCAAGTGTCAGCAGATGAAATGCCAGCTTCTTCCACCATTTCAGGGGTTTGCAATGAGGTCGGTGATAGCTTATCATATGTTCAGACTTTTGGACCCCATTCAGGTATGCAGTATAATCGACAACACACGCAGGCTTCATTTCTTACTGTTTAGCTCCAGCCCTTTTCTTCTGCTTCCTATTTCTATTATGTTGACAAGATTTTGTAGGTCGTTTTTTCGTTTTCTGCAGGTAGATTACTGCCATCTGCATAATGAAAGTTGTTTATCATTTTCCTCTAACCAGTGTTCCAGGGCAATTCGTTTGGGTTCTTCATGGTGGTTTTGCTGTAAAATGAAAACAAATCTGACAACAGAACACATTCTTGCCTAACCCATCTTTTATCATTTTGGAAAGAGCTTATATCATTTTCTGCTCTCATTGCTGCTGTTTCTTCCCAATACACTTTTTTTTTTTATTATTCACAGATTCTTTCCATCAAGATTGAGCCTTTCTATTAGGTTGATCAATTCTACAAGTTTTATCTGATGAAAAACCTTGGTATAATCATTAAACATAAATGTAAATCCTATTCAACTCAACTGATCTTAATGTGAGAGTTCTTAGGATGTATATGGCATTAATAATAGTTCCTTTCCTTTTGACAAAGCCACATTGTTTTTCTGCTATTTCTCTTGTCCTCATCATGATTATTCTTAATATACTCTTGGTTATATGATGAGACACTATCTTCGGACAAGCACATTTCTTCTGTCTGCCAGTCTGCTTTTTATCATCACAGAAGAACCAGTTCAATTTGATCATATCTTTCTATAAACGACACAACATGACTTGTCGTGCCCTTTGTACTGTCAAGACTGGACTATTGTAATGCAATTCTTCCAGGTCTCCTATCCTTTCCTATTAAGCGCCTTCAGAGGGTACAAAACAGTGCAGCTAGGCTGGTTTTCAGAAAGTGAAAGACCACCTCAGCAACCAGCCTATTGAAGCAGCTCCACTGAATTCCTGTGGAAGCAAGAGTAGAATATAAACTACTACTGTGGCTTTTCGGCATTTTGATGGTACCTTGCCTATCTACCTCTCTTCTGTGCTTAAAACATACAGGCCTGAACGCAATCTCAGGTCAAGCAGCCAGAAGCTTCTGGCAAAATCAAAATCAAAATACAAAACCATAGGACACCGAGCCTTTCGTTGCCAGGCCCCACTTGTCTGGAATGAGCTGCCTTTTTCTATCCGCTGTTCATCATCTCTCTCTTCTTTCAAGGCAGGCCTCAAAACTCATCTTTTTGATAAATACTACCAATAATGAAACATGATTTTTCTTATCTTTCTGATTCAGTAATGTATATATTAGTACTTGCTTGTAGCAGATGTGCTAGTGTGTGTGTTGGGGGAGGGGGAGGGACTAAGAGTGGGAATTATTATAATTGAACACTAGACATAGGGCTGATTGGAAAAATGAACTAATTAATTTAAAGCACGGTGAGTCTTTACCTATGTGTAGGAGAATAGCGCTATATAAAAGTCATTTAACATTATTATGATTATGATTATGATTATGATTATTATTATTATTATTAGTGGTAGTAGTAGTAGTATTGTTATTGTTATTATTGTTATTATCATTATTGTCATTATTGTTATTATTATTACTATTTGTTTTATTATTATCTGACCCATCAAGCTGATTGTATAATAAAGTTCGCATTCTTTATCCCCTGCTTTCTTTGCAAGTGCAATGAAAATTGATTTTTACATATCTTCAGGAATTTTTTGATGTCATAAATTTCAATTAGGAGAACTGCTTTTTTTCAGTACCAATGCATCTAGAGCCTCATATCTGTAGTTATATTATCTGGTCCTAGGGCTTTTTCTAGGTACATCTTTTTCAACACTGTTGTAACTTCATCTTTCATTATGAGTGGTCCTTCAACGTTCTTTTTATGATGTGTTCTTCTTTTCTGTCATCGTCAAAAAGGTATTTAATGTACTCTGCCCATGTATCTAATCAAATATTTTGTCTTTTCCCACGACATTCTTACCAGTTTTAGATTTTAAGCAACCAGTTCATGTGCATGTCTTTTTCCTTCGGGCAATTTCTTCAATGTTTCTGTACATAAGCTTAGGACCTGTTTTGTGTCGGTCTTATTTTTCCTTGCGCTTTGTTTTTAGCCAAACGTCCTTAGCTTCATTAAACCTATTCCTGATTTTCTCATGCATCTTTTTGTATTCCTCCTTGTTTACTTTTGCCCTTCTCTGTTTAGTGCAAAAATGGTATTAACGATAAGAGGCGAAGAAAACAGGTAAGTCTCTAAATGTAATGATGATGATGATGCTGATGATGATGACGATGATGATGATGAATGACTATGACAATAACAATGATAATGAGAATCATGACAACGAATATAATGAATCATTCTGTTATAGTCCTATTCTGCGACCCATTTTGACTCATTTAGCATTAAACAATTCTTATAAGACAAAATGTTATACATACACA
>CM060310.1:69791822-69826822 GCA_030674185.1 Monoplex corrugatus | reverse complement strand
ATTTGGTGTGTTTCTTCCTCATCCGTGGACAGGACTGTTGTGTCATCCATGAAAGCTTTCAGAGGAGGCATCTGGTATCCATCTCCCAGATTCACTGGACCTGAACTCTTCATTGCAGCTTTCAAGATGACTTCCATTGCCAACACGAACAGTATGGGAGAGATTGCACAGCCCATTGCAATGCCCACCTCTAGGTCTATCCAGTCCGTGATGTATTCTTTGGTAGAGAACCGCATTGAGAACCCTTGGAAATACTTCCTCAGCATTGTTCGGATGTTTTCTGGGATGTGATACATTTCAAGAGCCAGCTGGATCATATCGTGTGGAACTGATCCATATGCATTCGCCAGATCAAGCCAAACTACGTCAATGTCTCTCTTCTCTGTTCTTGCTTTTTGGATGGCATCCCAAATCAACGTGGCATGTTCCAAGCATCCAGGCATTCCTGGTATGCCTCCCTTTTGGACTGACATATCCAGATACTTGTTTTCAGTCAGGTATTTTGTCAATCTTGCTGCCATAACAGAGAAGAAGATTTTCCCCTCGACGTTCAGAAGTGATATTGGCCTGAACTGATTGATGCTATATATATATGTATGTATGTATATATGTATGTATGTATATATGTATATGTATATATATATATATATATACATATATTTATACATATATACATATATATATATATATAGATACACATATGTAGATACCTATACATATATATATATATTGCAGACTAGAGTTTCTATTACCAATTCTCATTTCTTCTTCTTGTCCTTCTTCTTATCAGTTGTAGTTGTAGTTGTAATAATAGTATCATCATTAGTAGTAGTAGTATCACTGTATTATTATTGTTGTTGTTGTTGTTGCTGTTGCTGCTGCATTTATTTGATTATTATTGTTATATTGGTAACTTGTGAGTAGATGTCGCGCCAGCAGTCATCAAAAGTGTGTGTGGTGTTTTACAGTGATTTTATCGTGGTTCTATTTGGTTTTATGCATTGAATTTTGTATCAGTTTGTTGCTTTGAAATCCTGACACACGGTGATGTAAATATTTTTTTAAATTTTGAATATTTTACCAGATAATCTGATTTTAAAGTTTTTATACCTACTTTTCATCATTTTAATTCAGCCGCTCAAGTCGGACATTTTATTCTGTGAACTGTGTTTACATTTTAGCCTACTGTGTTCGCCCAACGCTACAGCTTCCAAACCTTTGTGTCCTCTGGATTTAAGTGTTGTGAACTGACCAACCCACACACCAACCTGCAAATATCTTCCTCTCCTGACTGGCTCGCAATTATGGACCCGTCTTTTATAAAAACAAATTGGACTGACACTTTTTAAACACAGCAAGTGCTGCCTCGGTGGAGGCGTCTACCAGCGAATACGAACACTGGGGCTGTGTCCTAAGCCCCGCACTGCGCGATCCCGTCGTGGTGGACGTCTCCACCGTCTTTGGCACAACCTGACTCCTGCCCGACGCCACTTTTCGTCTCCTGCTTCTTCGTCTCCTCCGCTGCCCCTGCCCTCGACCTCGCTGCTGCAAACTTCGTCTCCTCCTCTGCCGTCTTCGCCTTCGCCTTCTGTCCGGATAGTACCGCCTTCACCTTCTGTCCCGCTGGTGCCGCCTTCACCTTCTGTCCCGCCGGTGCCGCCTTCACCTCCTGTCCCGTTGGTGCCGCCTTCGTCGCCACCCCGGCCACCACCATATGACTGTGATAAACTAAAATTATGCCTTTTTAATGCTCAGTCAACATGCAAGGATGGCAAGGCCGAAGTCATTGCTGATTTTATCGCAGATGAGCATGTTGACATTGCTTTTATCACAGAGACATGGCTTAACCCCCTTGGTCACGAACCTATACATGCTAGCCTCACTCCGAGTGGTTACAGGCTTGCTTCTTTCCATCGCTCATCCCGAGGTGGCGGTATCGCCATCCTCTACAACGACTCACTCCATTCCCGCCTATCTTTCGCGCAGTCTCTGCCTTTCTCCCATCCTTCTTTCGAGCACGTTGAAGTATCCTTCCAATCCATCCCTCACCCCATCACCTTCTCCTGTGTCTATCGACCCCCACCTAGCTCTGCCAACAAACTCACCACATCCACGTTTCTCTCTGACTTTGACCAATTGCTTGACCACTACTGCCTCTTACCTGGAAATCTCATCATTCTAGGTGACATCAATGTCCACTATGACAACACTCACCGTTATGACACAAGACATATCATCAACTCTCTGTCCAATCACAATATGACTCAACACATTTCTGAACCAACCCATCAAAAAGGTCACATTCTTGACTGGATCATTTCTCGTGATCACCACAATTCCGCTACTGACAACTGCTTAGTTCTTTCTACCCGTCTAACTTCAGCCCTTCCATCTGACCACTCTGCAATTCTCTGTTCTCTCGACATTTCTCCTCCTTCCCGTACCAACGCGCACAGTGACTCGACGCAATCTCAAATCTATCGACCTCTCCACATTTTCATCTGATGCCTCCCGTCTCCTTTCTGAAAAGTCACATAACCTTGCCAATGAATTCTATACTACTCTCCACCATCTTCTGGACACTCATGCTCCAGCCACAACCCGTCTTTTACCTGACCGCCCCCCTACCCCCTGGCTCACTCATGAGATTGCCTGTGCAAAACGTGCCCGCCGCAGAGCAGAGCGCCGTTGGCGCAAATCCAAACTCACTGTACACAGGCAACTTTTCCAAGCCTCTAAAACAAAAGTATCCACCCTCATTGCATCAGCAAAAACAAGCTATTTCCAAACCAAAATCCTGAATGCCTCTTCTTCAAAAGAACTCTTTACAACCATGAATCATCTCCTTGGCACACGAAAAGATTTACCTCTCCCAACAAAACATACAAATGAAGAACTCCCATCTGTATTCTCCAAGTATTTCACCACCAAAATACAAACTCTTCGTGACAGGCTTGACAGGACACCCTGTCAACCATGCCCACCTGACCCTTCCTTCTCTGGCACACCTCTTACTACTTTTACCCCAGTCTCACAAGAAGAAATTTTCAACACAATCAGATCCATGTCGTTCAAAACCTGCGAACTGGATCCTCTTCCAGGTTCTCTCTACTCCGACTGTCTCCCTACTCTCCTCCCATTCATCACTGACATCATCAACACTTCTCTTCAAACTGGAACTGTCCCAGATTCTTTCAAGTCTGCTATTGTTCACCCTCTCCTCAAGAAACACAATTTAGACCCAAATGAACTGAAAAATTACCGGCCTATCTCTAATCTCTCTTTCTTGTCAAAACTCCTTGAAAAAGTCGTCCTCAACCAGCTGAACTCTCACCTGTCTGCTAACAATCTCCTCAATCCTTTCCAGTCAGCCTACCGCCAGTGCCATAGCAATGAAACTGCCCTACTACACATTCTCAACAATCTCCTCCTTGCAACTGATACTGGCAAAGTCTCTCTCCTCACACTCCTTGATCTGTCTGCAGCCTTTGATACCATTCATCATGGTATTCTCCTTTCTAGACTTTATCATACTTTTGGCATCTCTGACATTGCTCTGTCCTGGTTCACTTCATACCTATCAAACAGAAAACAAACTGTTCTCATCAATGCACTTACTCTCAACCTGCATACCTGACCTGTGGTGTTCCACAAGGATCTGTCCTTGGCCCTGTTCTTTTCACTCTTTACACCTCCCCCCTGTCCACCATCATCAACTCCCACTGTATAAAACACCACTTCTATGCTGATGACACCCAACTTCAAGACAGTGACTCACCTGATAATATACAGCGCCTGTTGACTCGCACCACTGAGTGTTACTCGGACATTAAGAACTGGATGACGTTCAACAAACTTCAGCTTAATGACGACAAGACAGAAGCTATCCTCATTGGCACCCGTCAGAAACTTTCTCAGCTGCCTCCTCTTTCTCTCCCATTATGTAACACATCAGTCCCAATTTCTGATTCAGCTAAAAACCTTGGTGTCTGCATTGACTCTACCCTGTCCATGAACAACTTTGTTTCTCAAACTGCCAGATCTTGCTACTATCATCTCCATCGTATAAGCCTGATCAGGAAGTATCTCTCTGTCGAAACAACTGCAAAACTCGTTCTCTCCTTCATAATGTCTCGCATTGACTATTGCAATTCACTCCTGTCTCGTCTTCCTGCCTCCACCATTCACATCCTACAGCGCATTCAAAACAATGCTGTACGCCTTGTACTCAAAAAGAAAAAAGCTGACCACATATCTCCTCTCCTGGCACAACTTCACTGGCTCCCTGTATCAAAGCGCATACAGTACAAACTAGACACCATGTGCTACAAAAGCCTCAATAACGCAGCCCCTGATTACCTGTCAAGCCTACTTGAGATCTATGTTCCCTCACTTACCCTCCGCTCTGCCTCCGATCCTCTGACTTTTCGCTTTCCACGCACTAAGCTCAATACCTATGGTCCACGAGCCTTCTCTGTTTCTGGTCCACTCTCCTGGAACAAACTTCCTCTCTCAGTCCGTCAGCAACCTACTTTTGTCTCCTTCAAGTCCGCTCTCAAAACTCACCTTTTCTCCTCTGTATAAAATCCTAACCTCACTCAACCCCCCCCCCCCCCCTCTGCAGCCTGTCTCCGCTCGGAGGGGAATCACATGGTTATAATATATAATTGTATATGCTATGCTCTCTATAATTTTCCATTGCTTTTATTCTTGCTTTTATTGCTTTTATTCTTTCTCCCCATTTATAGCCATGTGTGTGTGTGTGTGTGTGTGTGTGTGTGTGTGTGTGTGTGTGTGTGTGTGTGTGTGTGTGTGTGTGTGTGTTGTGTGTGTGTGCGCGTGCGTGTGCGTGCGGGCGTGCGTGCGTGTGTGTCTGCTTCAGCGCTTAGATTTGATTTTATCAAGATTTTGCGCTATATAAATATTGTAATTATTATTATTATTATAACTTGTTTTCTTAATGATTTTCGTTTGTGCATCTATCAAACATTGGATCAGGTGAAGTCGTGCCCTACATTAATTTCTATTGATTTGTTTAATTATGACGTTACATTGATATTGTTTAATGTTTGCTACCTTAAGGTCAAAGGTATTTCAGAATAATCCGGTCATTCCACCAGAATTATATTCAAATAATGCAATACCGAATTTAGTCCTCTTCTGATCTTGTATAATTCTTCTGCTTCTTGTAAAACTTAATGCTCTCCATGTGTAAGCGATCCAGACTTTATCTGCATATGTAAATTAGAGCACTAGTCACAAGAGGAAAACTGGATGGAAAGAGAGCACCACGTAGACCCACAGAGAAAATATTGGATAGACTTGCAGATTGGCTGTGGAGCGACATAGTTTGTATGGAGGGACTATGATCACCAACAACATTCGGCAGTACACATGATGGTGATGATGATGATGATGATGATGATATGTAAAGAGATGTGTAAAGTTACTGTTCAAATGAAAAAAAAAAGAAACTAGAAAGAGGCGTTCATGAAAGCTACAAAGAAGTTGTTCTGGGATAAACTCACAGAATTTTTCTTGCGGCATGTAAAAAGGTATAACCGTTGTTGCGGCAAAAAACGCCGTACAACCGAGACAGACTGGTGTAAAGCTGTTCACTCTCTTCGCGCAAACTTCATATATATCCGTCTTCTCGCTCAGAGAAAAAAACAAAAAACAAAAACAAATACAGAAACAGACAAAGAAAACCTTGTAGTACTGTACATGCGGATAATCAGCCTTCCCCCAACATTCTGAGCAACTAATAACACATTCAACACACGTCAAAGGTCCCATTGTTAACAAAGACGTCATCACTGGTAAAACTGAGCACAAAAATCCTCTTTCATAGGTTAGTAGATATACATACACACAAAAAAGTGCCGCTGTACTGCAGCAAAGCTCTATCGCCGCAGTTCGAACTTCACGTGGTATATAAGTCCAACATGCAAATAATAAATACATGTATGAAAACAAAATGAATAAAGAAAAACGAAAGAAAGAAAATACTCAGTACATTTTCAGTTTTTCGGATATGGAACACGCGCATGTGTGCACGTGTGTGTGCGTGCGTGCATGTGTGTGTGTGTGTGTGTGTGTGGTGTGTGTGTGCATGTGTGTGTGTTGTGTGTTGTGTGTGTGTGTTTGTTGTGTGTATGTATGTCTGTGTATGTAGATATGTGTCACGCGCTCGTATGTGCGTGTGCGTGTGTATGTGGCATGTATGTGCTGTGTGTTTTGTGTGTGTTGTGTGTTGTGTTGTGTGTGGTGGGTGTGTGTGTGCGTGGTGTATGTGTGTCTATGAGTATGTGCCTGTGTGTGTTTGTTTGTGTTGTGTGTGTGTGTGTGTGTGTGTGTGTGTGTGTGGTGTGTGTGTGTGTGTGTGTGTTTGCGTACGTGCGTGCATATGTGAGAGAGAGAGAGAGTGAGTGTGGTGTGTGTGTGTGTGTGTGTGTGTGTGTGTGTGTGTGTGTGTGTGTGTATCCGTATGTGCTTGTATGTGTATAGTGTGAACGCGCTAGTATGTGTGTGTGCGTGTGTGTCTGTGTGTCTATGTGTGTGTGCCTGTGCCTCTGCGTGTGTGTGTGAGTGAGTGTGTGTGTGTGTGTGTATGTGTGTGTGTGTATGTGTATGTGTGTGTGTGTGTGTGTGTGTGTGTGTTGTGTGTGTGTGTGTGTGTGTGTGTGTGTGTGTGTGTGTGTGTGTGTGTCCCACAGACATCCGTAGATAAAAGCATCTGTACAAGTCATGTAATAATGTACACGCTGAATGATTGTCTTAAATGGCAAGTAAATGGCACAACGCACAGTTCAATATATTAGGTGTATGTTAATCATAATCATTTTTAATAAGTGTACTTATGGATTCACGTCTTCGTGCACGTTTGCACGAGTCCACGCGCACGCCCGTGTGTGTGTGTGTGTGTGTGTGTGTGTGTGTGTGTGTGTGTGTGTGTGTGTGTGTGTGTGTGTGTGTGTGTGTGTGTGTGTGTGTGTGAGTACGTTTGTGCGTTCGTGTGTTTATATGTCCGTGTCTGTGTGTGCTGCCGTGCGCGTGCGCGTGGTGCGCGTTCGTTTGCGTGTTTTTAAATTTGTCGGTATGTGTAAGTGTTTCTGTTATGCTTCGTGTCTACATTTGTAATTTAATTTAATGTCATGTCATCGATTAGCGAATTAATACAGCAGTAACTTACCATCTACCATTGAAAAATGCATTTCGAGATGGGAAATACTTCTTTCATTGTAATGAGGTACGTTAATCATAGAAACGTAGGAAAAGCTAGGGCAAACTAATCGATCACGTATCTAACTCCTGAGGTTATTAAGAACTGCCGAAAAACGAGTGCATGTCATTTGCTTGTCAGTATTCAAAGGTCTCTATCTTTCTATGGTCTCCCTATGTATTCATTCAATGTCTTTAAAATGACAGAAGACAACCAACGAAAATGAAAGAAGGGATAACTTACACTTATGCCGATATCAGTTGTTATGAGCCACGGTGAAGCGATAGCATAGTGTTTAAAAGTCCATACTTGAGACCAAGATATTTGAATGACTGTCCGGAAAAAGTGCAGACGATGGTGTTTCATGTGACACACTAAACCAAATTCCAGTGTGCAGCACGCATTCATTGTATGTAAAAAAAAAACATGACAGCAAAGGGGTTGTCCCTGAAAAAAAAGATCCACTGTTATTCGAAACCAAAAATACACTGAAACTACCAAACTGACTAAGTAACCAAACAGCAAAATTTCCAAAAGAGCTATCTGGATTTCGCAATGTATATCCTCTGAGGCAAAGAGAGAGAGAGAGAGCGAGAGAGAGAGAGAGAGAGAGAGAGAGAGAGAGAGAGAGAGAGAGAGAGGGAGAGAGAGAAAGACAGAGAGAGAGAGAAAAAGAGAGAGAGAGCTCATATGAAGGCAGAAATTCAAGCATTTGTAAGACACTATCTATTTACAGGACAATAAAAACAAACTTGTTTGTAATGACTACCTAGCTGAACCTGTTTCTCAGTGACAAAACAGCTACTTACTTGTTTGTCCTTCTGATATTCAAAAGGGTACGAACAATATTGAAACACACTTAAAAGACTAAAAACTATACAGAGTCGACGGTAGATGTATTGGATTCCTGTCAAAACGAGGAAATTTTGCCTCAAAACACTGGATCAGAATGTTTTGAGGAGAGGTTATTTTGAGTTGCAGTAACAGTTACTCTCCCGTCATATACAGTGTAGGAACAAAATCTTTCACAAGAAAAAAGACGAAGAAGATGCAAGTGCTGTCCTGAAATGCTGAATAAATATTGCCGCCATAATTTTCAATCATCATCATCATCAGATGCCCTGCCGCATGGCGTTGGCGACCATGGACTTCTAACCATCTCTATCTCTCGTTGCCCCCAGCATCTCCCCCACCCTCCTCATCCCCAGCCACTCTGCAAGTCCGTCCAGCATTCTCCCCCTCATGAGTGATCTACTTGTGTCTGCCTCCATCAAGACTGTCTCGTTTGTTTTCTTTGCTGTCCATGGAACTCTCAACATTCTAAGAAACCACATCTCGGCTGCCTCGATCATGCTCTGGCTTTGCTTGCTGACTGTCCATGCCTCACATCCGTACAACAGTATTGGTTCTATATAACATTCAAGGACTCTCTTTCTGATGTTAATTGATAGGCATTTGTTGGTAAGAATACTTGTCATCTTCTTGAATGCTGTTTTGGCTTGGCCGATTCTGCCAGCTATTTCCGATGTGCATCTGCCGTCTGATGAAATGACCGTTCCCAGGTATTTGAACTTATTAACCTGTGTCAAGGTTGTGCCATTTGCTGTTATTTTGCATGATGTGATTTCATGTTTTTTACTGATCACCATGACTTCAGTCTTCCTGCTGTTTAGTTCCAACCCCTTACTGTTGCTTTCTATTTCTAGTATATTCACAAGGTTTTGTAGGTCCCTTTCATTTTCTGCAATTAGCAGTGTCATCTGCGTACCGAATTTGTTTATCATTTTCCCTCCAACCATTAATCCAGGGTCTTCTTCTAGGTTTCTCATGATGTTTTCGCTATACAGTGAAAACAGATCTGGTGACAAAACACAACCCTGTCTGACTCCTCTTTTGATGTTTTGAAAAGAGCTTATATTGTATTCTAATCTCATTGCAGCTGTTTGTTCACGGTACATATTCCTGATTATTCGTAGATCTTTTCCATCAACACTGAGTCTCTCCAGTTGGTTGATCAATTCTTCATGTCGTACCCGATCGAAAGCCTTGGTATAGTCAACAAAGCATAAATGCAAATCCTTATTCATCTCAATTGACCTCTCTATGATAGGTCTTATGATGTATATGGCATTAATAGTTCTTTTTCCTTCCACAAATCCACACTGTTCTTCTGCTATTTCTCTTTTGATTCTATTCCTTGTCCTCATCATGATTATTCTTAACAGGATTTTTGTTACATGACTCATAAACTGATTGTGCGATGGGGTTCGTGGTGCGTCTAGTGTGTCAGCTTCAACCTGCTCCACTGGCTAGCACTGCTGTGCAAAAAGAAGAGCAGAAGGCGTAAGTCTCTTCCTGCCAGTACATAGCCTCTCCATCAGCAAGCCCTACGCTGTGCCTCCTCGTGGCGACAGGCGGTAACTGAGCACCTCACGGACTCAGGCTGAATCTCATAGGACTTGGAGGAGGTCTGGCCCCCAGACGTGAGGCATGCAGGCCCACTGGCATGTGGACACGCCCTGGTGCCCACGAACCAGATCCCCAAGCTATGGGTAAATAGCTCCACTGCCTTGTGGATATCTCGGGAGAGAGTAAGGCTAAGGGAGTTAACCCTGAAAAAAAAACGATGGAAGGCAAGGAGAAACCACCATCGTAGCTTTCCCCAGGAAAACCATGGACAGGAGAAAGAGAAAGAAGAAAGTTAACGTCAGTAGGTGCTCCTGTGGAGCACCTTCGTCTGGTAGGGACCGTCATGCGGCACAGGTGACACCAGACCGTCAGCCAGCTACTGCGACCAAAATTAAATTCAAACACACCAAAATAGCAACATGGATCATCAGAACAATGTTGCAGAAAGGTAAATTAGACAACATCAAAATGGAGATGGAAAGGCTTAACATCAGTATTTTGGGACTGGGGGAAGTGAGATGGAAGGGGGCAGGCATGATAACATCAGAAGAATATACAGTGATATACTCTGGTGGTAATTTACATGAAAGAGGAGTAGGCATCATAATGGACAAAGACAAATCAAAAGCAGTTAAGGGATACTGGGCAGTGTCCGACAGAGTTTTACTGGTCAAATTCGGAGGCAAACCTTTTGATATAATTTTCAATACATAACTAAATGCTGATAATATGTTTTTCATCCGTAGATTAAACATAACTATGGATGTTGGGGAAATGTTTGTGAAGATGATAATAGAATGCACATTCAGAAAATGGTTGCTTTATGTTTAACAGTTTCTTCTTGTTTTACTATACAGGTGTTTGACACTACCAACGTCTAAAGACTAGTATACAGCACACCTCAAATTCTGTGTTATTATAAATAAACGCCTTACATTTTGATAAATATCATGGATAAGATAAATTCAACACACTCGATCATGACTGTGTCTAGTATCACGACACAGGCTGATTCTACCTCTTCAGCAGACAATATTGACTTTTACTCATTGCCATTTGTTCGGCTTGCAAAATGGATCCAAGCCATTTGTCTGCCCATTGCAATTATTCTGGGCGTGTTTGGCAATGTGATGACTATTGTCATTATTCGTCGTTTTCAAAACAACCGTTCTGCCATGGACCGTTATTTCCTGTCTCTGGCTATGACTGATCTCTGTCACAACATCACAGGATCACTTCGAAGATGGATCATAACAGTGTCAGATTTCCGGCCCTATGGAGTACATGATGTTGCATGTAAGCTTGGTTATTTCCTCTTTAATACTGCAACCCTTTGTTCTACTTGGCTTGTGGTTGTGATGGTAATACACAGGGCAATGTCTGTGGTGTGGCCTCATCGAGTGAACGTGATATGCACGGCAAAAACATCTTGGGGTATCATTGCGAGCATAATCATAATTTTCAGAGCGTCTAATTTTCACTATTTTTATGGACAGGTAGTTTCGGATGGGACGTGCATAGGAACACAAGACTACATTGAATTTCACAAGGCCATTTTCTCACCAGCTACCTTATTTTTATGTTCTGTGCTACCTTTCACATGTCTTGTGATCAGTAACATTGTTCTTGTGGTGAAGTTAAAAACATCGACCAGAGAAGCTGGTGACCAGTTTGCAGCCACAGACAGCCAGCAGAGTAAGAGACAGAAAAACGTGAACACCATCACTCTCACAGCTCTCGTTGTGTCCATCTCTTTTATTATATTAACCTTACCTCTGACCATTCACAACGTTCTGGATTTTGCCTTGCCCTATAGTCATGAAGGTAGGGATATTCACAAATTGGCTTTCAGCCATTTTCTGCACTTTCTGTTTCTCTGTTTCTTTTATTTCAATTTTTCCATGAACTTTTATATGTATTGTTTGACAGGCCAGAGATTCAGAAATGAGGTGCTTAAGATTACGAGTAAATTATGGCATGGCATAAACTCCACTAAACCTTGAGCCAGTTATTTTGTTTGCATCACTGGTATCCAGATACTGAATTCACGAATCACCATTCAACCAGGAAAAAGGCTAATGGATGACTACATACTCTTAGTGATAGACTACTCAAATGGTATAATACTCATTAAACAATTGATTCAAAAGTATATAAGGAATGAACACTCACATCTCTCTCTCTCCTCTCTCTCTCTCTCTCTCTCTCTCTCTCTCTCTCTCTCTCTCTCTCTCTGTGAATTGCAAACACACAGACGCGTACACATGTAAATACGCACACTCACGCGCACGCAGATATACACGCACGGACAGACACACACAGACATACATACACACAGATAGAGAAACACTGACACAGACAGACAAACACACACACACACACAGAGACACACAGACACAGACACACAGACACACAGACACACACACACACACACACACACACACACACACACACACACACACACACACACACACACACACACACACACACACACACACTCACACAGTAAGAAAGAAGCGTAGGTTCTCCGTCAAGAATTATAAGAACAAAGAATTACATTCAAACAGTGAGGATTATATTTCAGGCAATCAGAATCTAGATTGGAGAGCAAGATAAACAAACAAGTAAGTAAAACACACATCAGAAAATATCATTACGTGAGTACAAGTCTTTTTCTTTTCACACACACACACACACACAGACACTCACACACACACACACACACACACACACACACACACACACACACACACACACACACACACACACACACACACACACACACACGAAAGATTAGTTACAACATATTCCGACTAATAAAATCATAGGCACATACCTGATGTTTTGTAGCTTTTTTTCTTACAAAGGTATGTTTTGAGTTTGTTTGTTTCTGTCTTTTTGTTTGTTTGATTGTTCGTTTTTGTTTGCTTGTTATTTTGTCACTGATTGAGAATATGTTTCTTTAATTTGTCTTGAAACACTCGAAGAGAATTACAAAGAATTGGGCCAAAAAACAGAGAGGAATTTCTTCCAGTAAAAAAGAAGAGAGAGAGAGAGAGAGAGAGAGAGAGAGAGAGAGAGAGAGAGAAACAGAGACAGAGACAGAGAGACAGAGAGACAGAGAGACAGACAGACAGACAGACAGAGACAGAGACAGAGAGAGCGACAGAGACAGAGACAGAGACAGAGAGAGCTAAGTTACTGTCAACAGGAAAGCTCATCAACACTTGAATGCTCTCGAAGGTTTGTAGAGGAGGACATGGTTTGACAATAATGTTCATATTCATATTCATATTCATAGTCATATTCATATTCATATTCATATTCATAGTCATAGTCATATTCATAGTCATAGTCATATTCATTTCTTTTGTTCGTTTTTTTTTTTTTTTTTTCATTTGGTCTTGTGCCTATGGATATAGGTTTTGTGTTTTCCTCATTTAATAATAATAATAATAATAATATATTTTATTTATATAGCGCAAAATCTTGACAAAATCAAATCTAAGCGCTGAGCGTATACATGCATACATACCTACATACATATGAGCGTATACATGCATACATACATGCTTACATACTTACATACATAAATCTAAGCTGAGCGTATACATGCATACATACATACATACATAAATCTAAGCGTATACATACATACATACATACATACGTACGCACATGCATACATAATAATTACAATATTTATATAGCGCAAATCTCGACAAAATCAAATCCAAGCGCCGAAAAGACACACACGCACACACGCACGCACGCACGCACACACACACACACACACACACACACACACACACACACACACACACACACACACACACACACACACACACACACACACATGCATGGCCACAAATGGGGAGAAAAGAATAAAAGCAATAAAAGCAAGAATAAAACCAATGGAAAACCACAGAGAGCACATCATATACAATTATATATTAAAACAAAGTGATTCCCCTCCGAGCGGAGACAGGCTGCAGAGGGGGTTGAGTGAGGTTAGGAATTTATGCAGAGGAGAAAAGGTGAGTTTTGAGAGCGGACTTGAAGGAGGCAAAAGTAGGTTGCTGACGGACTGAGAGAGGAAGTTTGTTCCAGGAGAGTGGACCAGAAACAGAGAAGGCTCGTGGACCATAGGTATTGAGCTTAGTGCGTGGAAAGCGAAAAGTCAGAGGATCGGAGGCAGAGCGGAGGGTACGTGAGGGAACATAGATCTCAAGTAGGCTTGACAGGTAATCGGGGGCTGCGTTATTGAGGCTTTTGTAGCACATGGTGTCTAGTTTGTACTGTATGCGCTTTGATACAGGGAGCCAGTGAAGTTGTGCCAGGAGAGGAGATATGTGGTCAGCTTTTTTCTTTTTGAGTACAAGGCGTACAGCATTGTTTTGAATGCGCTGTAGGATGTGAATGGTGGAGGCAGGAAGACGAGACAGGAGTGAATTGCAATAGTCAATGCGAGACATTATGAAGGAGAGAACGAGTTTTGCAGTTGTTTCGACAGAGAGATACTTCCTGATCAGGCTTATACGATGGAGATGATAGTAGCAAGATCTGGCAGTTTGAGAAACAAAGTTGTTCATGGACAGGGTAGAGTCAATGCAGACACCAAGGTTTTTAGCTGAATCAGAAATTGGGACTGATGTGTTACATAATGGGAGAGAAAGAGGAGGCAGCTGGGAAAGTTTCTGACGGGTGCCAATGAGGATAGCTTCTGTCTTGTCGTCATTAAGCTGAAGTCTATTGTGTGTCATCCAGTTCTTAATGTCCGAGTAACACTCAGTGGTGAGCGATGGAAAGAAGCAAGCCTGTAACCACTCGGAGTGAGGCTAGCATGTATAGGTTCATGACCAAGGGGGTTAAGCCATGTCTCTGTAATAAAAGCAATGTCAATGTGATCATCAGCGATAAAATCGGCAATGACCTCAGCTTTGCCATCTTTACATATTGATTGAGCGTTAAAAAGGCATAGTTTAAGTTTATCATATGGCGGCGGCCGAGGTGGCGAAGAAGGCGGCACCGACGGGACAAAAGACGAAGGCGACACCATCGGGGCAGAAGACGAAGGCAGCAACGATGGAACAGAAGAAGAAGACAAAGGTAGCACCGGCGGGACAGAAGACGAGGGCAGCGCCGGCGGGACAGAAGACGAAGGCAGCACCGGCGGGACAGAAGGCGAAGGCGGCACCACCAGGACAGAAGGCGAAGGCGAAGATGGCAGAGGAGGAGACAAAGCCCGCAGCAGCGAGGTCGAAGGCAGGGGCAGTGGAGGAGACGAGGAAGCAGAAAAAGAAAAGTGGCGTCGGGCTGGCACAGCAGGAGGCAGGTTGTGCCAAAGTCGGTGGAGACGTCCACCACGACAGGATCGCGCAGTGCGGGGCTTGCTACACAGCCCCAATGTACGTATGCGCTGGTAGACGCCTCCACCGAGGTAGCATTTGCTGTGTTTAAAAAGTGTCAGTCCAATTTGTTTAAGGACGGACGGATCCATAATTGAGAGCCAGTCAAGAGAGGATGATGTTTGCAGAGAACAACGAAGGTTTGGGAGCTGTAGCGTTGGGCGAACACAGTAGGCTAAAATGTTAACACAGTTCACAGGTTAAATGTCCGACCTAAACGGCAGAATTAAAATGACGAAAAGTAGGCATACGAAACTCTAAAATCAGATTATCCGGTAAAATATTCAAAATTTAAAAAAAATATTTACATCAACTTATTTTCTTTGATCTAAGCAGTGATGTCCTCAATACTGTCTTCTATCATGTGTTGTGCTTGAGATGTCACTTGGAAAGTAGAACAATGCGGCTGTGAGTCATCAACAATTTCAGTTTCAATTTCCCAAGATAACGTCTCAGCGAACATAGTAAATTCTACATGAACTGACGCCAATGATGCCATATGATAGAACGGATCCAAAAATGACCATGGCATAAGTTTTAAGCCTGCACATAAGCCGCTTGCGTTGGCGAGGGCTTCCAGAGTACACTGTATGCGCGTTTTTTTTTTGTTTTTTGTTTTTGTTTTTCCTAATCTAGGTGAACAATAATCTCTTATCAGTCAGAAGGGAGAGTGATTAGGTGAAAATAGCTCAGTTACAACTCCGAAACATTTCATACAAGGAGTGACGAATGAAGGCAATTTATGGTTTCCTGTAAATAAAGCCTTTTATTCTAATTGAAAAAAATATATACTTTATAAATTTTGTTGAATTTTGAAAAAGTTGTTAACCACCACCCCCCCACCTTTTTTTATTTTAATTTATCTGTCCTCCCAACTCAACTCCCAACTGCATTAGCTTTCCTGTTATGCTAAAAGTTATGGTAAAATATCAGAAGCTGACTCTAACTGACATTACAAATAAAAACAAACATATCAACCTGGTCTGCCCTAAATACTTATCTGACGACAGGCTATCCCTGTGAGTATTAGTATTTGTCCTTACAACAGCTTGCTGGGATTATCTGTCATGGATGAATTCTAAAGGTGAACACTAAAATCCATTTTCCAAGTATGCAAAAGTGATCAGATGAAAACTACCATCAGTCATGTCTTTAAAAGAGGGGAGAAATGAAAATCAGAGAATAGTAATGAGCGATCGTTTGTCAAACGGTCTAAATTTAGTACATATCTGTACAATAAGTTCTTTGATAAATGGCCTTGTACAAGAAGACTGACACATACACGCACGCACGTGAATTATACAGTTTTAACAAAGATTATGCACACACACACACACACACACACACACACACACACACACACACACACACACACAACACACACACACACACACACACACACACACACACACACACACACACACACACACACACAGATACACACATGCACGCGAAAGCACTGACAGGACATAAGAAAGTAAACCACACTTATCCAGTGTGGATAGAACAAAAATCTGTTCAAAAATCACCTTATTTTCTAACATCTTTGCACTTTCATACACGTACATGTTAGGGGGGCCTGTAGTCGAGTGGTTAGAGCGCTCGTCTGCGGTGCGGAAGGTCGGTGGTTCGAATCCGCTAAAACGCTGGTTCGATTTTTCCGGCCTGAAAACTCCCTCTCTCCACCCAGCAGTGAATGGGTACCTGACTTCGGTCGGGGGAGGTTTAAAAAAGGCGGCGAAAGGAGAGGTATGGGCTCCGCCTTTCATAATGCCGTGCCCTAGACACGGTGAATCTTTAACAGTTCACCGCCCCTACGGCCATATTGACCATGGGACCTTTAACCTTTAACCTTTTAACACGTACATGTATATGCATATTGCAGATAAACCAAAATATGAACAATGATGCAAATAATGTCATTTTTTAAAATGTTATTTATTGCTCTGTTTTTGTTCCGCTTTTGTGACAATACTCCCATATCAGCCATTTGTCATTCAGGCTCTTTAACATTCCTCCTAACCCATTCAAACTGAGGTAACTATAAGAGCAAGACATGAAGGGTCAGAGATTTTTTCTGGGACAATTTATGACACTGGCATGCAATGGTTGGCACTGTTGTGGACTTGAAGCCATGTGTACAGTATTTTTTCTTCAATGCAGACTCATCGTACAGTCCAACTGGGCAGTGAAATATCTATCTCCTTACCAATAACCCCAAATGCCCCATGACTGACTAGTCAGTCATCGTCATTTCATGATTTTTCACATCTCCAATTTTAGACACGGGTTCCCCCATTTGCTCCAATCAGAAAGTTTGGTGTATCAGCTTCAAATATTCATGAGGTTTGAAGTGGTATCTCAATGGGCATTGGTCAAAGAACTCGGTTAAGTGACCCACCCAACTGTCACTTTCACTCGACTTTTCAAGATGGCAGACGACGAATCACAACCAGGCCCAAGCTCGGGAAAAAGAAAGCGTACATCCAAGGATTTTCGGGTTTTCACTGGAAAGATCCTAATGTAGTTTTAGAAATGATGGAAGATACAGAATTTCTCAAGATGTATGGCGAAGCATCGTCAGATAATTCTCTGGACGAGGAAGATGAAGGCGATGAAGTGCGGCGTGTCGGTGCCGACGTCAACATCGCTCCGATTGTGCGAGCGAACGCTGACAGAGAAGAAAGAGCAGAACTAGAAACAGAATTTGAGGATATAGATGACCCAGACCACCAGCAAGGTGACGGACAGTCCAGTGAATCAAGTGAAATGAGGGCAAATGAAGAAGAGATACAAGAACCGACGTCGGAGAGCACCGACAATGACAACTCGGCGAGCTACGCCCAACACACGAACACACGCCTTCACGTGGTCAACGATTGTTGATAGCTCAGCAGTCCGAGCGAGAGGACGGGGCAGAGACTGACGTCATAACCTATTGTCTTGTGCTGTGGCCAACTTCGCTGACTGACGGTTAGGTTGTGTGCGCGTGTAATCTGCCCAGTGTGAAGTGGGAGTGGCAGTGTGTGTGTGTGTGTGTGTGTGTGTGTGTGTGTGTGTGATACAAATACTAGTAATAGGTACTGATTGTACTTAGGTGTATGTGTGGTGTGTGTGTGCATTTCTCTCTCTCTCTCTCTCTCTCTCTCTCTCTCTCTCTCTCTCTCGTGTGTTTTGTGTGTGTGTGTGTGTGTGTGTGTGTGTGGAGAGAGAGAGAGAGAGAGAGAGAGAGAGGTGTGTGTGTGTGTGTGTGTGTGTGTGTGTGTGTGTGTTTCATGCTTACATCTAGGACTTTTAGGTGTTACAACAGGCATGCTGTGACACAAAATCATAAAATGCAAGGGAAAAAAATAATTTTCAACTTCATAGGCCATGTGCTATAAAAACATTAGATAAAATAAAGTTACAACTATCATAAATGAAAAGTGTTCAATTCCCTTTCAGAAAACCATAGGTTTTATATACTTTCCTTCAGTAGTTTTTATGCTAGAATTTTTTGTTAATTATTACCCTCCACAGCCAAAAAACCCTTGGCCAATAGTTTCACCGAGCAAAAAATATTTATGGCAGTGAAAAGGTTAACATTTTTATCGATGTTTCTAGCAAGGATAGATGACCCAAATATTTGGGATTGATTGTGTCCTCAAAGGTATTGCTGAACTTTGATTCCATATTACTATGATCGATGAAGTAGATACTGTAATCCTACAACTCTGAGAAGAGCATGGCGATGAAAAGATCTATTGTTATCCAATACGGCCCTGTCTGTCATGGGCGCAGTTTTGCTGATCACTATTTTGCCTTGTGGATGAGCGGCTGCAACTTCCATGACAGTTTTCATCAATTTATCATTGACTAATTGGAGCTCAGTGGTCTTCAAACTTGTTATTCCACAACGCTTGGCATAACAATCAAACTGATTGATGGAAGATTCATTTAAAGACTGTGAAATTGTATCTACTGATAGAGTTTGTGTCTCTACCGAGAAACAGTATGAATGTCCAAATTAGTAACCATGTACACTGTTTAAAATCGTATTGTGCACAAAGGTTTATTTGTTCTTTTGAATGCTGGGACTTGCTCGACGTTAGACACACGATCTACACAGCAGACTTCTGAAATAAGCTCTCCAAAGATATTTCTCCAGACGTAATCTCAAGTTTTAAAAAGAGATCAATCGATTTCTTCTTATATGATCAAGCACAAGGGGAAAGAATGAAAGCGTATTTTACACTTGAAAGGGCAATTATTTCCATAGGTTTTAACAGTTTGCTTTTTAATCAGAATTTGAATTTTTTGGACGTGATGATAACAATGAAAGTTCGTTTTATATTTAAAAGGCTAACTATGTTCGCAAGTCTTAACTGCTAGCTTTTTAATCAGACTCTGAGTTGTTTTGGGAGTGTTGTTAACCTGACAAAGCCTTAGTGGTCGACTGGGCTTAAAGTAACATGAACAAACGAACGAACGGATTTTTCTTCCTGGGCAGTTTTTGAAAGGACGCAACAGGCTGTGTTTCAGTAGGTGTCATATTTTTCTTTGAATTATGTTTATTGTTTTTCACAATGCACAATGTCATTTACAATATAACATCAAACACATTTCAGTTCAAGGGAAGAATTAACCTCCAAAACAACGAATCAAGGAATATTAAATGACACATACGAAGGAAGGAACAGACCACAGAGCAGCCTATAACGTACAAGGAAAAAAATGATAATTGATTTATTTGCATTGGAGGAATCAATAAGTGAAGAATTACTAACCATTCTGATTGAAATTTCCTATAGTTACCCTTGACTTTTACATGATATTCTTCGATTCTGTTTCTGTACTTCAGCTCCACTTTTTTTAAAAGCAGAAATATTTAATAAACTATTATCTAGCTTTTATACACATACATTTTTAGTTAATGATAGCATGAAGTCAAGGACCGTGTCTGTCCTGAATCCAACGTCTATGTACATTAAATTTTGAAACCATTGGAGGTTTATGTCTTTAATTTTGTACATTTTTTTAAACAAAAGACTGTTTTCCATACAATTGTCTAATTCAGGTTTCCATTACAAATAGAAACAGCATGTGATAGTGATATCACAACAGACTTTAGTACCTTTTTACGCTGAATGGGTTGTTTTCAGTTCAAACATTGTCTGCAATAATGTGTTTCTTCAATCTCTCTGTTACATTTTTTTTGTATAGTTTTTTTTGATAAATGGTACCATCCAGCAAATTCAAATGAAGTCTACATTTACGCTACATGTTGCGTTAAGTTCTGTTCGTTCAAACAGTTCACTACTTTCTTTTATGAAGTGTCCAATACAGCAAATGCCATTTTTATCATTTTCCTCTTTTCTACCACTCTCATTGTTTCTGCTTTGTTCCTTTGCTTTCTGTCATTTCTTTTTATTTTCTGCATAGCCGGTCCATTCATCTGTATGTAATCGATAAAGTCTTACATACTTTCTTTTTGGATTTATAGATGGGCACATAAATTAAGTACATTTTTGAGTCTTGGCAAATGAGATATGCGGGAGCAATTTTGGGTAATTTAGGTCCGTTATATGTCTGTAAGGACAACACAACTAAGGACACCAACCAAAGATATATATATTTACATATATATATTTGGTTTGGTGTAATTAAATTTGTATTCAGGTATGTTTTTTTAATCCCCTATTTGATAATGCATTTTTTTTCCTCCAGATATTAGTCAGATTGAAAACTAAAATCATTTCCACTGCTTCCCTTCAGTAGGTGTCTTCTTTTGATGATTTTCGTCATAGGCTTGATGATGTCTTTTTTGCATGTGATTCTGTTGCTGCTTTCTGGGTTTGTTTTATTCTGCTGTTTCTGCTGTCGAAATGACTGATTTTGGCAACTGCTGTCGTTTTCGTCACATGTCTGACTGCTTTTGAGTAAGAGACGGAATAGGTCATTTAAGATCTATAGTTTTCTGTGTTGATAGAATATATTTGTGTACAAGATGACATGGCATAATTCCAGGATTTTTTCCCCACTACCAACCTCTTGCACATGTTTAGTCATAGTTTCTTTTAAGGTTATTATTCGGCCAGAGAGTGATACTGTTAAGGATTTCAACTCACCGATGAAGTCGTTACGTAGGTTTGTCACAGGATACAATCCATTCTCGATTTTGTGGTGCGTTACAGCCTTCGTAGCGATGTCAGATGTCTTGTTTCCACCAGTGAAATCTTCCATGTCACCTGAACAGACATACAGATTGTGCTGGCACATATTGTTGACAGTTAACGACTTGTTTGTAATCATTTGTGCATTTTATTGTGTTTGCACACTGCCTAGAATCTTATCTGTTGGCTGCTGTCGATGAAGTGTCCTCTTACCTTTACAGTGCTTCCTGGGTCTTCCAAAAACAGAGGCCCAATAAAAAACCGCATTATCTCCAGAATGATGTGTGTTCTCTTTATGAAATTGAAGGAATTTGTCAAATATTTTAATATCTTCTAACCATAAAAAGCGTATATATGCATTAAACGCATTGTTGCAATTAGTCACGTGCTTTTGTTGGTTGGTGTGGCTCTCTCAGGACCCATGGCATCTGGTAAGGAATGAAATGTTAAGCAGCTCTTTATCAAGAGTGGGTCTTTTAAGAATCACTTAATCCAAATAGGGATAAAACTGGTTACAAGGTGCGAGTCGTGAGCGACCTCTACCATCGGGAGTTGTGTCACTAACATGTCAACTGCAAACAGGAAACAAAGCGATACGCACATAAATATCGAGTGATTCCAGTAACGTGAAGCGAGGTAGTAGATTGTGTACTGCCCTCGATAGTACTCATCCGATAAACTCTAAACGCGTTGCTCTTGTAACAGAAAGAACCGTTTGATGTATATCAAACATGTTTGGTAGGAATATGCCCCTGGCTTTGGTCACATATTAGAATATTTTGACCTTACCAAAACATGCGAGTGAAACATCTTATGCAACTAATTCCACTCAGTGTTAGTGAGAGTCAGCAGTGGCCATTTTCTTTTCACTTATGGAACTTAGAGCCTCGTGGTGTTAGAATGCAGAGGTCTATTCTCCTAGTAAACCTAGGGAGTGCATATTTTAAGTTGAATTCTCGAATGAACTTTTACTTTACTAATTGTTATCTATCACTGCCTTTTTGTCGCGTTTACATCAATTTTGTTGAAGACAAAGACATGCCTGAAACTTCTGAAACATTCCTAATTAGTCGGATGTCGGAATTGCACAGTTAAACGTTTCGTACCCATTAGTGACCACAGTTACAGTTAGCGACACAGCAATCGGGACTGTGTAGTCAAAAAACGTCATCTGATAAACGTTAAGGTCCACTCACACAAGTGTCTTTAGCTTCGTGCATAATATCAGCCAAAAGGTACACTTAGAACTACAAGAGAAATGACTGGTTTACATGATGGCTGGGCCTTACCTTAAAAATAATCTGCTCACCTTCAACTGGTGCACATTTGCTGAAACTGCATTAGGGAGATAAACCACATGGTGTGTGTGAAGGGGGAGGGAAGATGGCAAAAGTACGTTCGATGCAAAGAATATATCCTTATACTTTGAAGGGATAATGTGAAGGTATACAATCTTCTCGACAACATATTCAGCACCTTTAGAGAAAAAAGAATCAGAAAAAAGAAACGTCACAAACTCTGAATCGCAAACATCCTACTGATTCTTGATCACTATGATACAAAAACAACCCTGATCAAGACAGGATGCAAACTGTGAACCAGACTCTGCCCTGAACTGGCCAGAACAAAGGATGGCATGCTGACTCAGTAGGAAACAGGCCAGCGTTTTGTCCACATCACTGTCCCAGACACGCCACGTAAGCTCAAGCTGAATACAGCTCACGTTGAAACATTATTATAATTAACAGAGGAATAATAAAAGCAAAGACATAACAATGATGATAAATGGTAATGACAATAATAATGATAATGATAATGACACAACAATTATAATAAATCATTCATTTATAGCGCTATTCTTTAACCTCATTTTGACTCACGTAGCATTGAACAATTTTAAGACAGTGTAATATATGCAGTACTACTATGTCGCATATACGCGCACAGATACCAGAATACACATAAATAAACATGCACAAAATGAATACATACCAACAGAGTCCAAATACCTATATACATTGAACTGTGGGTCACAAACGTAGACACACGACTGACTACCGAAACTGCGTGATTGGTGATCTAAAGTAGAAGCACCAACTGATGGGTATGCAAACATAATACTAATGATGGAATGCCTGGGTAAATAGGTAAGTCGCCAAATGTGACTTGAAGTGCCAAAGAGTGGGCAAATCTCTAAAAGTCAGATAGCAATGGGTTACAAACAGTTGGCAAGATGACACTGAAAACACGCTCACCAGCTGATTTAAGATTTGTACGTTTGGCACCATCAGAAGCTTTTGCTTTGAAAATGTCAGGGTGCGTGATTTTGTTTATACATACAAAAACTATCTAAAAGACACAGAGGTGGAGATCCATCAAAATGGTGCCATATGGTTCTTTCTAGGCTCAGAAAACATTTACATGCATAATTGACGAAGCAATTTACAAATCACATCAAAGATTCAAGTTTCAAAATTGATAAAAGTCATTGTATCTTTTACAAAGCACTAGCAGCTTGTGGAAATACTTTTTTTCTTCTGTTTTTGTCCCAACAACATGGAACACACTCCCAGTGTATTTGAGACAAAGCAATTATCTGCTTATTTTCAAAAAGCACATCAGAACACATCTATTTCAGAAGTACCTCCAAACAGCATAAATTAATTCCTGCGGTTATTCTAAACTCAGTGGTGTTGCAATTTGTTTTATGTATGTGTGTGTACTGTGTGTGTGTGTGCACAAGGTGTGTGTGTGTGGTGGTGTGTGTGTGTGTGTGTGTGTGTGTGTGTGTGTGTTGTGTGTGTGTGTGTGTGAGTGTGTGTGTGTTCTACGTAAATGTGTATGTGTACTTATGTATGTGTATGTATTTTCATGTGTGATTGTCACTGATAAATTGAAAACTAAAACCGTTGTTATTCCTGATAATTCACGTCACTTCAGATGAAGCATGTTTATGTTGCACTGATGTATTGATGTACATCTGTATCCTACATGTTTGTTCTGCATTATATTGTATTGGCTTGAAAGTGTTTATGCTGCTTTGGTGCATTAGTGTATGTATGAGTTTGTTTTACTGCATTTAGGTATTAAAATAAAAATTCAATTATGTTCGTAAACTCGAACGAGCATTCTCCGACATGTTTTTTGTGGTATATAAATTGAATCATCATTGTTATTATTACTATCATTATTGTTATTATATCATTATTATTACTATCACCATCATCATCACCATCATCATAATTATCGTTATTATTACGTACTCATTTTTCCGTGTCAATGGCAGATGTGATGCGTCTAGTGTGCCGGCTAGAGATTGTGTGCTTGTCACCTCTCACTTTCAGTCTGCACCGCTGGCTAGCACTGATGCTTGCAGCTATGCGAAAAGAAGAGCAGAATGCGTAAGTCTCTTCCTGTCAGTACATAGCCTCTCCATCAGCAAGCCCTACGTTATGCCTCCTCGTGGCGACATGTGGTAACTGAGCACCTCACGGACTCAGGCTAAATCTCGAGGGGCTCGGAGGAGGTCTGGCCCCCTGACGTGCGGCACGCAGGCCCACCGGCGTGTGGATATGCCTGGTGCCCACGAACCAGACCCCCAGCTAAGGGTAAATAGTTCCACTGCCTTGTGGACATCTCGGGAGAGAATAACGCTAAGGGAGGTGACCCTGAAAGAAAAGTATTAGAGATGGCCAAGGCCCAATGTAAATCACAAGGAGTTACCATAATAATGGAACATTTTAAAACTAAAGTGGGAAAGGGTAGGTAGAGGATATAGTTGGACCTCATGGCCTTGGTACACAAAATGAAAGGGGAGGGAAACTTGTAGAATGGGCACAGATGAATGAGTTCATAGTAGGAAACATCTGGTTTGAGCAGCCTAATAGAAGAAAATGGACTTGGATGAGTCCAGGAGATAATACCAAAAATCTGATTGACTACATCCCGATTAATAAAAGATTTAGAAATTCTTTACTGTCAGCAAAAACATACCAAGCGCAGACTGCAACAATGACCACAATCCTGTAGTGGGAAGATTTAGGTTGAAATTACGGAAAAGGAAACAGACCAAAAGCAACATCAAACTAGATCTTGGACTCATAAAGACAGATGAAGTGATACGTGAAAAATTTAATGTACATGTTCAAAACAAATTCAGTGCTCTGGAAGATGTTGGTGACAGTGAAGAACAATGGACAAAGTTGAGAAAGAAATTTTAGGCTTGATGGAGGAATGGAGGAAAGCAAAGAGAAACGTGGAAATATACATTAAGATATACAAAGAAATCAGGAATATGTGCAATGAAGCTAAGGAAGCTTGGCTGAAAACAAATTGCAAAGAAATAGAAGACCAACACAAAACGGATCCTCGGGTATGTACAGACGAACTGAAGAAATTGTCCACAGGAAAAATACATGCACATCAACTGGTTGCTTAAAATCGAAAGATGGTACGCTTATCATGGAAAAAGACAAAATATTAGACAGATGGGGAGAGTACATTAATGACCTTTTTGAAGATGACAGAAACGCAGAACACATTATAAGAAAGAATTTTCAAGGACCATAATGAAAGATGAAGTTAGAGCAGCATTCAAAAAGATGAAACCAGGAAAAGCCCCAGGGCCAGACAACATTATCGCAGAGATGATTGAAGCCCTGCAGGAATTCGGTACAGCAAAATATAATAGTCCTCCTAAATGAAATTTACGACACTGGAAAAAAACCCAAAGATTGGCAAAATCAATTTTCATTGCACTTCCAAAGAAGACAGGGGCTATAGAATGTGAATTCCATCGCACAATCAGTTTGATGAGTCATATAACGAAGATCCCATTAAGAATAATCATGATGAGGACAAGGAATAGAATCAAAAGAGAAACAGCAGATGAACAGTGTGGAATTGTGGAAGGGAAAGGAACTATTGATGCCATGTACATCCTAAGAATTATCATAGAGAGGTCAATCGAGGTGAACAAGGATTTATATTTATGCTTTGTTGACTATACCAAGGCTTTCGATTGGGTAAGACATGAAGAACTGATCAACCAACTAGAAAGATTCATAATTGATGGAAAAGATCTAAGAATAATTAGAAATATGTATTGTGAACAAACAGCTGTAATGATAATAAAAAACGATATAAGCTCTTTCCATAACATCAAAAGAGTAGTCAGACAGGGTTGGGTTTTGTCACCAGATCTGTTTTCACTTTACATCGAAAACATCATGAGAAACCTAGAGGAATACCCTGGATTAAAGGTTGGAGGAAAAAGATAAACAACATTCGATACGCAGATGACACCGTGATCATTGCAGAAAGTGAAAGGGACCTACAAAACCTTGTGAATATACTTGAAATAGAAAGCAAAGGTAAGGGGCTGGAACTAAACAGCAGGAAGACTGAAGTCATAGTGATCAGTAAAAACATGAAATCCCCTTATGCAAAGTAACAGTAAACGGCACAACTTTGAGACAGGTTGATAAGTTTAATTACCTGGGAACGATCATTTCATCAGACGGCAGATGCACATCAGAAATTAGCCAGCAGAATCGGCCAAGCCAAAACAACATTCAAGAAGATGGAAAGCATTCTTACCAACAAATGCCTATTAATTAACATCAAGAAGAGAGTTCTTGAATGCTATATGGAAACAATATTGTTGTACGGTTGCGAGGCGTGGACAGTCAACAAGCAAAGCCAGAACAAGATTGAGGCAGCTGATAAGTGGTTTCTAAGAAAAATGATGAGAGTTCCATGGACAGCAAAGAAAACAAACGAGACAGTCTTGATGGAGGCAGACACAGGTAGATCATTTATAAGGAAGATTAGGAAAAGACAGGCAACATTAATAGGCCATTTTATGAGGAAAGGGGAATTGGAACACCTGGTCACAACGGGAAAGCTGGAGGGAAAGAGAGTACCGGGTAGACCCAGGGAGAAGATACTAGACGGACTTGCAGAGTGGCTGAAGACAAGGAGGGTGGAAGAGATACTTGAGGCAACAAGAGATAGAGACAGATGGAAGTCTATAATCGCCAACGCCATGCCACAAGGCACCTGATGATGATGACTTATTTGTGTCGACTGCTATCAATTTGCACAACATACCCGAGGGAGTTAACAGACAACAAGCATTTTAATGTCACAAATTTATAACAGCTATCTGACTATGTGTCCACAGCAATCATCCTCTCCCCAGGAATCAAAACCAGTTCTGGCCAGGAAAGAGTTGGCTGGCTGAACCGAGTGAATGGAAATTTTAGAATAACTGAAACAAATAGTTAATTGTGCTACAGTTTTGTTGTAACCTGGCAGTGTGTGTGTGTGTGTGTGTGTGTGTGTGTGTGTGTGTGTGTGTGTGTGTGTGTGTGTGTGTGTGTGTGTGTGTGTGTGTGTGTTCGTGGGTGCTTGTGTGTATGTGTGTGGGTGTATGTGTGTGTGTGCCTCTCTCTCTCTCTCTCTCTCTCTCTCTCTCTCTCTCTCTCTCTCTCTCTCTCTCTCTCTCTCTCCTCTGACACACACACACACACATGTGAACATGCGTAAGACACATGTGGTACACATACTACATGTAAATAAGCAAACATGACACACTGAGAAATGGACATAAATACACGTCTGTACAATTTCACTGATCCTCACAACATTACTCAATATCATACAACTACACCAATACACACACTAACCCCCCCCCAACACACACACACACACACACACATACACACACACACACACACACACACACACACACACACACACACATACAAGAGTGACAGTGTGACCAAGGACAACGGTGCCTAACCACTGACCAATCGCTTCATGACCCCCGACGCCACACAGTAGCCACCCCCTTTTGCCTCCATACCCTGCATGACCCACGTTCAGACCCAGTCATCGGTTATTTTGTTTACAAGGCAAATGGCTGCTCTGCATACCCAGTCAATTCCAGCCCAGCCACCAGACGAAGAAAGGACGAAAGAGTCTTTCTTTGCCTCATTTCGGCCCTTTCTGCCGCCTCTCGACAATCCACTCAGCCACTAGCTCGACTCCTCTCACTATAGTCAAAATACTATGGAATCGAAAGCTTCCAACGTTTTTCTTATTTTAAAACGTCAGGGGTATTTGTTCAATCTCAAAGTTGATCAGACATGACGCTCCAAACACCGCCCATTGTGTTTTTTCAGCCGAGTCTTACATGCCCCCAGACAGATCACACACACACGACACACACACACACACACACACACACACACACACACACACACACACACACACACACACACACATACACACACACACACACACACACACACACACACACACACACACACACACACACACACACACACACACGTACAGAGAGAGAGAGAGAGAGAGAGAGGGAGAAAGAGAGAGAGAGAGAGAAAGAGAGAGACAGAAAGAGAGAGATGCATGCTTATGTGTGCCTTAATGAATGAACAACCTACACTAGAAAATAACAGGTTTTGGGAAAAAGTGAAGGCTCCACACCCAGTTACTCATATTGTTTCCCGCTGAACAAGGCTTTGAATTGTGAGTCTGGATGTAGTCTTTCTTATGAGATAGTAAACCAATCCCTTGTACAACTCACATCCAACGCATTTGAAAGAACTTACGACAACAAAGAATTGTCCCTGGAAAAAAATTGGTAGAAAAATGTAATTCGCCTTTTTGAATTTTCACTACAATGTAGCTCAGATTGCTCCATTGACAGACTGATACAAATACAAAATATAGAACCCTTATGCTAGATATGACCTCAAGACCTTGCCATCGCAGTCTACTAATGTACAGGTTTATGCCATGATCATGCCATCATTTGCCATAGATGGCATCAGTGTAGTTGGAATTTATTACTAACGCAGAGACATTTGAGAAACTGAAACTGGAATTGTCAATACTATAGTGTGAAACTCAGCATCAGCAAAACCAAGATGATGAAGGTCAGCATAACATCTGACAACATCAGCATCAACATCAGTGGCTCTAAACTCAAACAATTGAGTTGGTTTAAATGCTTCAGCAGCATCTTTCAGAAGATGAAAGATTCAAAAGAGAGTTTGAAAAAAGAATTAAAAAAAAAACTAACAAGATCAGCTTTCAACTTGTCCCCCATCTCAAACTTCCTTTAAAAGAAAAACGAAAATGATATTAACTGGTTCCATTTTCGTCGACATCCTGACATACCAGTGCCAGATCTGGACCCTAACCATTCTCCTATTCCACAGACTCTATAGCTGTGAAACGCTTTCTTTGGGAAGAGCTATCATGAAGAGCGGTCGTGTGCTGTGTAGTTATTAGAAACTACCGTCACTAATGGGAATAAAATGTTTAACTGCGCAAATCTGACGTCAGATTAATTAGCAAATGTTTTAGAAGTTACTGGTTTGTCTTTTACTACATCAACATCGATGTATACGGCACAAAACAGGCGTAAACATATAAATAAAATGTTATAAAACAAAAATTCAGTCAACACATACAACGTAAAATGAGCACTCCCTACATTTATCAGGAGAAAAGACCATTGCACTCAAGGCAGCACGAGGCGCTAAGTTCCGCTCCTTTAGGGGAGCGTAGCAACGAAGGGAAAATGGCCACTGCCGACTATCAACAATCACTGGAACTCATTATAGATCTTTCGCTGACATGTTTTGGTGAATGAAATCCAACTCTATGAGCAAGAAAACAAGGATACAGTTTTCTTTCTATCTACAACAAGAGATTTTACGTTTTGGTCGTAATATATAATCTGAATAACAGATGCTTCGCGCTGTGAGGATCACTCATTGTTTCTGTGCCCACATTTATGTTGGTTACCAGTTAACGACCAAAGAGGCATGACATGGTCAGGATTACAAAGTCCAGAGACATCACGGGTACAAAATCAGACCACCACGATATCTATCAACAGAGAACTAAATGTGACCTGCCAGCACGAAATCAGTCTTAACTAGCAATGTGGGCATTTTGAGATATACATATCACTGGAAAGTGTACATTCTGCTCATTATTTTGGTACCTGAATAAAGCTTGTACTAAAAAAAATGTAGAAGTTATGTATGTTTAAATTCATTAAGTTGTATGACGTCCATTTTGAGAAAACGGCATTTTTTAAGTTTTTGTGTGCTCTCCTACACATTTTCCTTAAATTTCTTTGTTTGGTGGCTTTGACCCAGTTTGTTTCTAATTTTCGCTGTCATTATGTGAAATGTGCACCAAAGAGCTTTCTCTCAGCATATTACACGTGCGGGTACTGTACATGTTACAGTTCATAATAAGAGACAAAAATAGGTAGTTTTGGTAGGAAATTGTGTTCTTTCTGCTGCGATCAGTGCATTAAAATACCATTTTAAATTGATTAATAATATTTTGTTCAAGAAAAAAATGTGTGGGGGATAGATTATAGTCTGCAGAAATCAATTTTGACAAAAAGTCAAAACACCCCAGATAGACCCTCAGTCGCCTTTTCAGCTCCTAGTGCTGTTCGACTGACTGCGAGTTAAGATTGATTTTGTGGTGGGAGGTCACAAATTGTTACTTCATCTGACCACCAGTTAGTTTAACAAGCATATATCGAAAAGTCATCTACTGTAGATTTTAACTGAGAAGCAGACCAAGGAAGACCTGGGATGATAGCAATGAGATACACCTTGGCGTCACATGAGATTTCCCAAATTCAGGACTTCCAGTTCGTTGCTGATCCCAGCGATAAATATGATGGTACACGTGGAGGCATAAAACAAAGAAAATCTATAACATCCATTGTGCATTGTTAGTCATTGGACATAAGGTTCAATGGTAATTAGAAATATAAAAAAAAGAAATATCTGTTCTTGGTGGTAAAAGAATACACAGTTATATTAATCTAAAAAGCAATCTTCATGTGATCACTATCGCTATACCAACTACTATGGTTGTTCAGTAATTGTTTGATATTTAAAGGTCACGGGGCAAACTTACAAACATATGAACTGACGCCATCATAACAAAAGGTTAAAGTTTTCATTTAAATTATATCCAGCAACCCGAAACATCATGAATATACTCTTGCTTTCACTTGTGTCGCTATTTTATGTATATCTTTTGTTCGTTTGTCTGTTTTTTTTTTTTCATTGTGTGCGTGTGTGTGTGTGTGTGTGGTGTGTGTGTGTGTGGTGTGTGTGTGTGTGTGTGTGTGTGTGTGTGTGTGTGTGTGTGTGTTGTTTGTGTGAGTGTAGTTTTGTGTGTGTGTGTGTGTGTGTGTGTGTGTGTGTGTTGTGTGTGTGTTGTGTGTGTGTTTAGTGTTGTTCGGTGTGTGCGCGCCGCGATTCCACAAAAATCACTTGGCTAACAATGTACGTCTTAACTGTTTTCTGAATGAAATAGTATTATTATCATTTTGTGTGTGCGTTTATTTTCTTTATGAAAACGAGAATTATTAAACACTCATATGAACACACACACACACACACATACACACACACACACACACACACACACACACACACACACACACACACACACACACACACACACACACACACACACACGCACACATACACACAGAGACACACACACACACATACAGTCACTCACACACACACACACACACGCACGCACGCACACACACACACACACACACACACACACACACACACACACACACACACACACACACACACACACACAGGCTGTCTAATGAAGAACTGTCATCAGAATTTTTTTTAACTACGTAATTGATCTGTTACCCATACAAGTGTGCATTTGTTCTAAGACGAAAATAGGTGTGTATGTTGTTTGTGTGTGTGTGTGTGTGTGTGTGTGTGTGTGTGTGTGTGTGTGTGTGTGTGTGTGTGTGTGTGTGTGCGTGTGTGCGCTGTGCGGTGTGTGCACGTGCGTCTTACGTGCGTATGTGTATGTGTGGTTATGTTGTGTGTGTGTGTGTGTGTGTGTGTGTGTGTGTGTGTGGGGTGAGAAGAGAGAGACAGAGATAGAGAGAGAGAGGAAAGAGAGAGAGAGAGAGTTTGTTGTTTAATTGGTATGTAATATTTTTAATTATATGCTATGATATTCGTGAAATCACAGCTCTTTTTATGTTTTTAACCATCGGATCAGTCCTTTATAAGTTTCAGTTACACACCATTATATCTATCTCTTGTCTATCTATGTACACTTACGCACCGTTTTATGTATCTATCTATCTCTCTATCTATCCCTCTATCTATCTCTCCATCTGTCTGTCTATCTCTGTATATATTTATGTATCTATGTATCTATCTGCATATCTATCTATCTATATGTATATATATGATGCCTCTGATATCTATCTGTCTATCTATGATGCCTATGATGTCTATGTATCTATGTATGTACCTATATATCTATCTATCTATTCATTTCTCTCTCTCTCTCTCTCTCTCTCTCTCTATATATATATATATATATATATATATATATATATAATATGAATTTATCTCTATTTTACCAGTGTGCTTTTTTATCTTTCTTTCGATCTATCTATCTATCTATCTATCTATCTATCTATCTATCTATATATCTATCTATCTATGTATCTATATGTCTGTCTGTCTGTGTTTCTGTCTTTCTTTATGTATATAGACAGATAGATCATTAGATGGATAGGTAGATAGGTAGATAGCTAGATAGATAGATTGATAGATAGATAGATTGATTGATAGATACATAGATTATGTAAGTGTAATGTTTTTTTTTGACGCTCAGTAACATCAACATATTACGATTGCATTGCGTTGATCAGTGTGCGAAAATCATTATTTTCACTGCGTATAGACCTACTATCAACAGTCATCGCCAATGATCTGCTATAACTAAGAATTTCTGAGCACACAGCATCAATTGTATTTGCATTGGTCCACTGCAGTCGACAACAGCTATCACATCCACAGCGACCCATCGAGGACCGTTTGAAAAAGGTCAAGCTATTTTGTGTGACCATTATCATGGATCAGATAAATGGGACGCAGTTAAACATGACTAAATCCACCATGATCATTACAGATTATTCTACTTCATCGACAAACATTACTGACTTTTACTCTTTGCCGTTAGTTCAGATTACAGCATGGCTCCAGACCATCTGTCTGGCTGTTACCTTTCTTATGGGTCTTTTCGGGAACATCATGACTATCATCATTCTTTATCGATTTCAAGCCAACCGTTCAGCATTGGACCGTTACTTCTTGTGTCTAGCTGTGACTGATCTTTGTGTCAACATCACAGGACCACTTAGAAGATGGATCATGGCAGTAACGAATTTTCGTCCATTTGCACTTCATGATGTTGTGTGTAAAATGGGTTATTTCATCTTAAACACAGCATCTCCATGTTCCACTTGGATTTTAGTCGTGATGGTCACACACAGGGCCGTGTCTGTGGTGTGGCCCCATCGTGTGGACGTGTTGTGTACAGCCAAAACATCCTGGGGAATCATTGTGTGCGTCTTGGTTATTTGCAGCATGGCTTATGCTCACTTCTTCTATGGAGTGGAAGTTCTAGATGGAGCGTGTGTAGCCACAGGAAGTTACCTGGAGTTTCTGATAGACGAATATGTTAAGATGGATATGTTTCTGTTTTCTGTGCTTCCTTTTATCTGTCTGATGATCAGTAATAGTGTGCTTGTGATGAAATTAAGAACGTCAGTGAAAGAAGCCGGTCACCAGTTTGCTGTTACAGATAGACAACAGAGTGACAGAAAGAAAACCGTGAACTCCATCACTCTGACAGCTATTGTTCTCTCTGTGTCCTTCATCGTCTTCACCTTCCCCCTTGCCATTCAGAACATCATAGCCTTTGCGTTTCCTTACAGTTCTGAAGCAACAGATATTGACAAATTGGCTTTTAGTCATTTTGTTCACCACGTCCTTCTATGCATCTATTATTTCAATTATTCTGTGAACTTTTATATGTATTGCCTAACGGGTCAAAGATTTAGAAAAGAGTTTCTAAAACTCATAAGAGAACTGACTGTCTGTGTTTGATCCCCGAAACATCATCAGATCCTGAGTTCTGGGTCAGCGGAAGTCAACCTTTTAACTTGTGACTGAAAACTCAACAACTGGGAACATCAACCTGTTGTTTGACAATCATTAGAAAACTTAGCACTATTAGTAATGGCGTAAGTACAGAGACAAGATCCCGAATAGCAGTCACAAAAACCTAAGAAGACACACGCAGACAGCAAAAAGAGCTATACATAAGAGCATCATCACGATTTTCCTGGGAAGTATTTGAAATTCATAACAAACAAAGATAAACATATGAGGTGTTCCATTTCAAATTGAAATTGTCAGTTTGGTGAAGGTTAGTTTGCTGTTGATGTTGTTGTTGTTTTGTTCTTTTTTTCCCATAAAGCTGTTAAATAAAAACAAAGCAAGAAACAAAACAAAACAAAACAAAAGAAAACAAAGAACCCCAAACTCTTCATATGATTAAACATCTCCACTACCCAATCAAACTGCACTATAATAATAACCCAAAGGATTCTGAACTTTTGCTGCAGGATAACCCTGTCAGAAGTAGTCTTTTCACACCATTGCCAATCAGGTCAAAAACAATATCCTAAACTGGTCTAATCTACCACAATAACCTGAGCAAAAGCAACTGTTTCTCATGCAAACCATTTCAAACTGCTACCATCAGGTCGACGTTTTCATTCTGTAAAATGCAAAGTCATCTGCATAAAATCCAGCTTAATCTGAGTATCTGATCAACGTTTGAATGTAAATTGAAAAGAAAAAAAAATCAACCAGCCTGTAGGCAAAGAAC
>CM060310.1:69764322-69784322 GCA_030674185.1 Monoplex corrugatus | reverse complement strand
ATATGTTCTATTCCTTGGTATGGTCTTGACGTTTTACCTAATTGATGGGATCTAGAGTCCTAATTTTGAATGAATCTGTCATTGCTGAAAAAACCCTGAGGTTATACATGATCGATAAATGGAATAAATAGCACCGCATTTTCCACAGTGTCTGTACCCGTTCTAAAAGCACCTCGGTGTGGTGAGAGTATTTTTCTCTCTTCCAGGTCACTAGCCAGTTTTTGTTATACTGCTTTCAGTTAGTTTCCCAATTACATTTTGCATAGTTGGGATGCAATATCCCTTTAGTATGCGAAAATCTGTTCTTAATTTTGGTAAAACGTCAAAAAAAATATTTTGTTTAAAAAGGTAACATCAAACTAAATCTTGGACTCTTAAAGACAAAATAAGCGAACCGTGAAAAAAATTAACGTACATGTTCAAAACAAATTCAGTGTTCTGGAAGACGTTGGTGACAGTGAGGACCAATAATTGAGAAACTCAATAAATGATGCTTGTAAAGAAATCCCTGCAGTAGATAGAAAAGTAAAAATGAACTGGATGACAAAATAAATTATAGGCTTGATGGAAAAATGGAGGAAAGCACACGGAAAAGAGGAAAATTACAAAAAGATAAACGAAGAAATCAGAAATAGGTGCAATGAAGCCGAGGAAGCTTGGCTGAAAACAAAGTGGAAGGAAATAGAAGACAAACACAAAACAGATCCTCAGGGTATGTACAGAAGAATTGAAGAAATTGCCCACAAGAAAAAGACATGCGCATCAACTGGTTGCTTGAAATTGAAGGATGGTAGGCGTATTATGGAAAAAGACAAAGGATAGATGGGGAGAGCACATTCAAGACCTTTTCAACGATGACAGAAACGAACAATACCGTATAAGAAAGAACGTGGAAGGACCATCCATAATGAAAGATGAAGTTAACGGGGCACTGAAAAAGATGAAACCAGGAAAAGCCTCAGGACCAGACAATACTACTACAGAGATGATTGAAGCCCTGGAGGAATTGGGTATTGAAAAAAAAAATAGTCCTCCTAAATGAAATTGATGACACCAGAAAAATCCCTAAAAGAAATGTCAAATCAATGTTCATTGCACTTCCAAAGAAAACAGGGGCTGTAGAATGTGAATTCCATCGGACAATCAACTTGATGAGTCATGTAAAAAAAAATTATATTGAGATCATATTAATCATGATGAGGACAGGGAACAGAATCGAAAGAGAAATATCAGAAGAAAAGTGTGGATTTGTGGAAGGGATAGGAGACATTAATGCCATATACATCCTAAGAACTATCATAGAGAGATCAATCGAGTTGAATAATAATAATAATAATAATTACAATATTTATATAGCGCAAAATCTTGATAAAATCAAATCTAAGCGCTGAAGCAGACACACACGCACGCACGCACGCACGCACGCACGCACGCACACACACGCACGCACACACACACACACACACACACACACACACACACACACACACACACACACACACACACACACGCATGGCTATAAATGGGGAGAAAGAATAAAAGCAATAAAAGCAAGAATAAAAGCAATGGAAAATTATAGAGAGCATAGCATATACAATTATATATTATAACCATGTGATTCCCCTCCGAGCGGAGACAGGCTGCAGAGGGGGGGGGGGGGGGGAGGGTTGAGTGAGGTTAGGATTTTATGCGGAGGAGAAAAGGTGAGTTTTGAGAGCGGACTTGAAGGAGACAAAAGTAGGTTGCTGACGGACTGAGAGAGAAAGTTTGTCCCAGGAGAGTGGACCAGAAACAGAGAAGGCTCGTGGACCATAGGTATTGAGCTTAGTGCGTGGAAAGCGAAAAGTCAGAGGATCGGAGGCAGAGCGGAAGGTACGTGAGGGAACATAGATCTCAAGTAGGCTTGACAGGTAATGGGGGGCTGCGTTATTGAGGCTTTTGTAGCACATGGTGTCTAGTTTGTACTGTATGCGCTTTGATACAGGGAGCCAGTGAAGTTGTGCCAGGAGAGGAGATATGTGGTCAGCTTTTTTTCTTTTTGAGTACAAGGCGTACAGCATTGTTTTGAATGCGCTGTAGGATGTGAATGGTGGAGGCAGGAAGACCAGACAGGAGTGAATTGCAATAGTCAATGCGAGACATTATGAAGGAGAGAACGAGTTTTGCAGTTGTTTCGACAGAGAGATACTTCCTGATCAGCCTTATACGATGGAGATGATAGTAGCAAGATCTGGCAGTTTGAGAAACAAAGTTGTTCATGGAGAGGGTAGAGTCAATGCAGACACCAAGGTTTTTAGCTGAATCAGAAATTGGGACTGATGTGTTACATAATGGGAGAGAAAGAGGAGGCAGCTGAGAAAGTTTCTGACGGGTGCCAATGAGGATAGCTTCTGTCTTGTCGTCATTAAGCTGAAGTTTGTTGAACGTCATCCAGTTCTTAATGTCCGAGTAACACTCAGTGGTGCGAGTCAAGAGGCGCTGTATATTATCAGGTGAGTCACTGTCTTGAAGTTGGGTGTCATCAGCATAGAAGTGGTGTTTTATAGAGTGGGAGTTGATGATGGTGGACAGGGGGGAGGTGTAAAGAGTGAAAAGAACAGGGCCAAGGACAGATCCTTGTGGAACACCACAGGTCAGGTATGCAGGTTGAGAGTAAGTGCCATTGATGAGAACAGTTTGTTTTCTGTTTGATAGGTATGAAGTGAACCAGGACAGAGCAATGTCAGAGATGCCAAAAGTATGATGAAGTCTAGAAAGGAGAATACCATGATCAATGGTATCAAAGGCTGCAGACAGATCAAGGAGTGTGAGGAGAGAGACTTTGCCAGTATCAGTTGCAAGGAGGAGATTGTTGAGAATGTGTAGTAGGGCAGTTTCAGTGCTATGGCACTGGCGGTAGGCTGACTGGAAAGGATTGAGGAGATTGTTGGCAGACAGGTGAGAGTTCAGCTGGTTGAGGACGACTTTTTCAAGGAGTTTTGACAAGAAAGAGAGATTAGAGATAGGCCGGTAATTTTTCAGTTCATTTGGGTCTAAATTGTGTTTCTTGAGGAGAGGGTGAACAATAGCAGACTTGAAAGAATCTGGGACAGTTCCAGTTTGAAGAGAAGTGTTGATGATGTCAGTGATGAATGGGAGGAGAGTAGGGAGACAGTCGGAGTAGAGAGAACCTGGAAGAGGATCCAGTTCGCAGGTTTTGAACGACATGGATCTGATTGTGTTGAAAATTTCTTCTTGTGAGACTGTGGTAAAAGTAGTAAGAGGTGTGCCAGAGAAGGAAGGGTCAGGTGGGCATGGTTGACAGGGTGTCCTGTCAAGCCTGTCACGAAGAGTTTGTATTTTGGTGGTGAAATACTTGGAGAATACAGATGGGAGTTCTTCATTTGTATGTTTTGTTGGGAGAGGTAAATCTTTTCGTGTGCCAAGGAGATGATTCATGGTTGTAAAGAGTTCTTTTGAAGAAGAGGCATTCAGGATTTTGGTTTGGAAATAGCTTGTTTTTGCTGATGCAATGAGGGTGGATACTTTTGTTTTAGAGGCTTGGAAAAGTTGCCTAAGAACAGTGAGTTTGGATTTGCGCCAACGGCGCTCTGCTATGCGGCGGGCACGTTTTGCACAGGCAATCTCATGAGTGAGCCAGGGGGTAGGGGGCGGTCAGGTAAAAGACGGGTTGTGGCTGGAGCATGAGTGTCCAGAAGATGGTGGAGAGTAATATAGAATTCATCGGCAAGGTTATGTGACTTTTCAGAAAGGAGACGGGAGGCATCAGATGAAAATGTGGAGAGGTCGATATATTTGAGATTGCGTCGAGTCACTGTGCGCATGGTACGGGAAGGAGGAGAAATGTTGAGAGAACAGAGAATTGCAGAGTGGTCAGATGGAAGGGCTGAAATTAGACGGGTAGAAAGAACTAAGCAGTTGTCAGTAGCGGAATTGTGGTGATCACGAGAAATGATCCAGTCAAGAATGTGACCTTTTTGATGGGTTGGTTCAGAAATGTGTTGAGTCATATTGTGATTGGACAGATAGTTGATGAGATGTCTTGTGTCATAACGGTGAGTGTTGTCATAGTGGACATTGATGTCACCTAGAATGATGAGATTTCCAGGTAAGAGGCAGTAGTGGTCAAGCAATTGGTCAAAGTCAGAGAGAAACGTTGATGTGGTGAGTTTGTTGGCAGAACTAGGTGGGGGTTGATAGACACAGGAGAAGGTGACGGGGTGAGGTGTGGATTGGAAGGATACTTCAACGTACTCGAAAGAAGGATGGGAGAAAGGCAGAGACTGCGGGAAAGATAGGCGGGAATGGAGTGAGTCGTTGTAGAGGATGGCGATACCGCCACTTCGGGATGAGCGATGGAAAGAAGCAAGCCTGTAACCACTCGGAGTGAGGCTAGCATGTATAGGTTCGTGACCAAGGGGGTTAAGCCATGTCTCTGTGATAAAAGCAATGTCAACATGCTCATCTGCGATAAAATCAGCAATGACTTCGGCTTTGCCATCCTTGCATGTTGACTGAGCATTAAAAAGGCATAATTTTAGTTTATCACAGTCATATGGTGGTGGCCGGGGTGGCGACGAAGGCGGCACCGACGGGACAGAAGGTGAAGGCGGCATGGGCGGGACAGAAGGTGAAGGCGGCACCAGCAGGACAGAAGGTGAAGGCGGTATTATCCGGACAGAAGGCGAAGGCGAAGACGGCGGAGGAGGAGACGAAGTTTGCAGCAGCGAGGTCGAGGGCAGGGGCAGTGGAGGAGACGAAGAAGCAGGAGACGAAAAGTGGCGTCGGGCAGGAGGCAGGTTGTGCCAAAGACGGTGGAGACGTCCACCACGACAGGATCGCGCAGTGCGGGGCTTAGGACACAGCCCCAGTGTTCGTATTCGCTGGTAGACGCCTCCACCGAGGTAGCACTTGCTGTGTTTAAAAAGTGTCAGTCCAATTTGTTTTATAAAAGACGGGTCCATAATTGCGAGCCAGTCAGGAGAGGAAGATACTTGCAGGTTGGTGTGTGGGTTGGTCAGTTCACAACACTTAAATCCAGAGAACACAAAGATTTGGAAGCTGTAGCGTTGGGCGAACACAGTAGGCTAAGATGTAAACACAGTTCACAGAATAAAATGTCCGACTTGAGCGGCTGAATTGAAATGATGAAAAGTAGGTTTAAAAACTTTAAAATCAGATTATCTGGTAAAATATTCAAAATTTAAAAAAAAAAATTACATCACCGTGTGATGTAATATTCATGCTTTGTTGATTATAACAAGGCTTCCAATCGTGTAAGACATGAAGAACTGATCTACCAACTAGAAAGACTCAATATTGATGGTAAAGATCTAAGAATAATCAGAAATATGTATTGGGAGCAAACAGCAGTAACTGTATAACAGTATCTGCTCTGTATAACATTCAATGACTCTCTTCCTGATGTTAATCGATAGGCATTTGTTGGTTAGAACGCTTTTCAACTTCTTGAATGCTGTTTTGGCTTGACCAGTTCTGCTGGCTATTTCTGATGTGCATCTGCCTCTGGTGAGATGACAATTCCCAAATATTTTAACTTATCGACCTGTCTCAAAGTTGTACCATTTGCTGTTATTTTGCATGCGCGGGTTTCATGTTTTTTACTGATTATCATGACTTCAGTTTTCTTGCTATTTAGCCCCAACCCTTTATTTTTGCTATTCACAAGATTTTGTAGGTCCCTTTCATTTTCTGCAATTAGCATAATGCCATGTGCGTAACGAATGCTGTTTATCACATTTTCTTCAACCTTTAGACCCAGGCATTCCTCTGGGTTTCTCGTAATGGTTTCACTGTAAAGTGAAAACAAATCTGGTGACAGAACACAAACCTGGTTGACCCTTTCTTGATATTTTGGAAAGAGCTTATATCGTTTTCTGTTCTCATTGTAGCTGTTTGTTCCCAATACATATTTCTGCTTATTTGTAGATCCTTTCCATCACTATTGACTCTTTCTAGTTGGTTGATCAATTCTTCATTCTAACCCAACTGAAATCTTGGAATAATCAACAAGGATGTGTATGTAGATTTATTCCTAACATGGGGCACTTCGACAAATTGAAACTGGAACTGTCAAAATTATAGCGTGTAAGTCAGCATCAGCAAACCGAGATGATGAAGGTCAGCAGAACATCTGACAACATTAGCATCAACGTTAGTGGCTCTATACTCAAACAAGTGAGTTGGTTCAAATGCTTCAGCAGCATCTTTACAGAAGATGAAAGATTTTTAAAAAAGAGGTTGAAACCAGAATAAAAAAGATATTATCCGACAACTGAAACACCCCAACACCCCCATTAAAACAAAAACGAAATTAATCGGTTCCAATTTCATTCCCATCCTGACATACCAGTGTCAGATCTGGACCCAACAAAGCTCATATTACACAGAATTTATACCAGTGAAACGTTTTCATTGGGAAGAGCTATCATTAAGAGCAGACGTGTGTTGTGTAGTTATATGGAACCACATTCATTAATGAAAACAAAACGTTTAATGTGCAGATCTGACGTCAGACTGATTAGCAATTATTTTAGAAGTTAATGGTACGTCTTCTTCTACGTTAACATCGATGCATACGCCACAACACGGACATAAATAGATAAAAGTTTATAAAATAAGATTTAAGTCGACACTTCCAACGTAAAATGAGCTCTCCCTAGATTTATCAGGAGCCAAAGACCATTGCACCCAAGACAACACGAGGCGCTAAGCTCCGCCCCTTTATGGGAGCGTAGCAACAAAGGGAAAGTGACCACTGCCGACTATCAACAATCACTGGAACTCATTATAGATCTTTCGCTTACGTGTTTTGGTGAATGAAAACCAACTCTATATCAACAAGAAGAGATTTTACGTGTTGGTCGTGATTTATAATCTGAATAACACATAATTTGCACTGAAAGATATGAACGTATGGGGACACCAGCTTGCTTCACGCTGTGGGGATCACACGCTATTTCTGTACGCACGTTTCGGTTTGAAACTCGTCTGCGACAGGAATCCATTAACAACAAAAGAGACGTGACATGATCAAAATTACCAAGTGCAGAGAAATTATGGAAACAAAATCGGTCCACCAGCGTATCCATTAACAGAGAACTAAATTGCTAGTTCATCTGACCAACAATTAGCTCAACAAGCATAAACTGAAAAGACATCTAGGATTTAAACTGAGAGGTGGACCAAGGAAGACCTCAGATGATGGCGATGAGAAACACTTTGGCGTCACATTTGATTTCCCAACTTCAGGACTTCCAGCTCGTTGCTGATCGTCAAATGTTTCTCCCAGCGACATCCATGATTGGTACATGAGGAGCTATAAAAGAAAGAAGATGCATCACATTCGTTGTACAATGTTACTGATTGGCTATGATGTTCAACCGCAGTTAGAAATGTACATTAAAATGGGATATATGTCCTTGATGGTAAAAGACATGTACATAATTTCATTTTATCTAAAAAAAACATTCTTCCTATTATTACTATTGCTATACCAACTATACTAGTTGTTCAGTAACTGTTTGATATTTTAAAAAAGTTATGGGGTAAAGGAAGAGAGCTCTTGAATGTAATATAGAACCGATACTGTTATACGGTTGTGAGACGTGGACAGTCAGCAAGCAAAGCCAGAACAAGATTGAGGCAGCGAGATGTGGTTTCTAAGAAGAATGTTGAGAGTTCCATGGACAGCAAAGAAAACAAACGAGACAGTCTTGATGGAGGCAAACACACGAATATCATTCATAACGAAGATTGGGAAAAGACAGGCAACATTTATAGGCCATTTTATGAGGAAAGGGGAATTGGAGCACTTGGTCACAACAGGAAAGCTGGAGGGAAAGAGAGCACCAGGTAGACCCAAGGAAAAAATGTGTGGCTGAAGACAGACAGGGTGGAAGATGTGCTTGCGGCAACAAGGGCTAGAAACAGATGGAAGGCCATGATCGCCAACGCCACTTGGCAAGGCACTTGATGATGATGATATGGAGTAAACTTACGAAGATAAAAAAGAACTGATGCCATCATTACAAAAGGTTAAACTTTACATTTTAATTATTTCTAGCAAAATGAAACATAACGGAACGACGCTTCCCATTATTTATGTATCCATTCTGTTTCGTTTTGTATTGTTTTTGTGTGTGTGTGTGTGTGTGTGTGTGTGTGTGTGTGTGTGTGTGTGTGTGTGTGTGTGTGTGTGTGTGTGTGTGTGTGTGTGTGTGTGTGTGTGTGTGTGTTTGTGTGTGTGTTGTGTGTGTGTGTGTGTGTGTTTGTGTGTGTGTTGTGTGTGTGTGTGTGTGTGTGTTGTTGTGTGTGTGTGTTGTGTGTGTGTGTGTGTGTGTGTGTGTGTGTGTGTGTGTGTGTGTGTGTGTGTGTGTGTGTGTGTGTGTGTGAGTGCGCCGCGCTTTCACAAAAAACCACTTGGATAACAATGTATGCCTAAACTGTTTTCTCAACGAAATAGACGTTATCGTAATTTATTTACATATGTGACCTCCCACCACGAAATCAGTCTTAACTCGCAGTCAGTCGAACAGTGCTAGGTGCTGAAAAGGTGACAGAGGGTCTATCTAGGGTGCTTTGACTTTTTCTCAAAATTGATTTCTGTAGACTATAATCTATCCCCCACAGAATTTTGTTTTCTTGAAAAATATTATTAATCAATTCAAAATGGTATTTTAATGCACTGATCGCAGCAGAAAGAACGCAATTTCCTACCAAAAGTGCCTGTTTTTGTCTCTCATTATGAACCGTAACCTGTACAGTACCCCCGCATGTAATATACTGACGGAAAGCTCTTTGGTGCACCTTTCAGATAATGACAGCGAAAATTAGAAACAAACTGGGTCAAAGCCACCAAATAAAGAAATTTAAGGAAAATGTGTAGGAGAGCACACGAAAACTTTAGAGGCCGTTTTCTCAAAATGGCCGTCATAAACTTAAATGACTTTAAACATACATAACTTCTACACTTTTTTGAGTGCAAGCTTTACTCAAGTACCAAAATAATCAGCAGAACGTACACTTTCCAGTGATCTATATATCTCAAAATGCCCAAAATGCCAGTTAAGACTGATTTCGTGCTGGCAGGTCACATAAAAATGAAAATTATTACACGCATATATGGACACACACACACACACAAATCTTCCTAGGACAATTCCCCAGATACTTTTTTGCGTTGATTCAAAATCTGTACTTCAAGCTCTTGAATTATCAAAATTACAAACAAGATCTGAAATGATATTGGAAATTACTCACTTGATTAATAGTTTATCCTTAAGAGGCACTGATATTACTTTCTGCTGGATACCATCTCATAGTTCTTTTCATTACAATGATATGGTTGATAGGGCTGCCAAACGGGGGGCAAAGAGCTCACCAGATTCAAATCATATACAACTTTCCCTCTCATTGCATGAGTGTTATACCTTAGTGGACGCCTACGTATGGAAGCAGTTTCAAGATAAACAGAAAAAGTATGAAAAATGTTACATGAATTTTGAAATTAGCAAAACACCTAAGCGATTCCTTGCCAGCAGAAGTATACAATCCCTTATGTATAGGTGGAAACTTGATGCATTCAAAACAAAATACACCAGGAATGTAGTGTGCCTGTGTGGAAAGAAGATAACACATAGTCATATTCTTTCATGCGTTCGGGTAAAACAACATATACCTACATTATCAACGAAGACAGTTTCTGACATATTTGCCTCACCATCCTTAACATATGAATTTTTTGTTAGCCTGTCAAAAAGTCCGATAGCGAAATATATTTAACGTGCCGTTACTTCTCATGTTCAGTGTTATGGTTAGCTAATTTTACTGTTTCAATCGTTAATTATGATAACGTCATTTGTGAATTTTTCTTTCTTGTCTTGTTTTTCTGGTTCATTTTTTTTTCCTGAAGATTAACCTTTTGCAAGTTTGTTTGTTGTTGGGTTTTTTTTTTTTTTTTTTTTTTTTTTTTTTTGTCTAAAAATCACTTTAGTGAATAGACATTAAATCAAAGACCACCACCACACACACACACACACCACACACACATCACACACACACACACACACATACCACACACACACACACACACACACACACAACACACACACACACACACACACACACTCACTCACACAAACACTCACACACATACACACACAACACTCACACACACACACATACACACACACACACACTCACATATGCACACACATACACACACACACACACACACACACAACACACACACACACACACTCAACACACTCGCTCACATACACACACAAACACACACACACACACACACACACACACAAACACACACATACAAACACACACACACACACACATACACACACACACACACACACACCACACACACACACACGCACGCACGCACGCCGCACACACATACGTATTTTTATCGAATGATTATTGGAGGAATATAATTGTCAAACAAAGAACTGTCCTGACATTTCCTTTAACTTTGTAATTGATTATTTTATCCGTACAAGTGTACATTTCCATGAGTACGAAAGGATGTGTGTGTGTGTGTGTGTGTGTTTGTGTGTGTGTGTGTGTGTGTGTGTGTGTGTGTGTGTGTGTGTGTGTGTGTGTGTGTGTGTGTGTGCGTGTGTGTTTGTGTGTGTGTGTAAGTGTGTGTGTGTGTGTCTGTCTGTCTGTGTGTGTGTGTGTGTGTGTGTGTGTGTATGTGTGTTTGAGTTTGTGTGTCTATGCGTGTCTGTATTTCTGTCTGTGTGTGTGTGTGTGTGTGTGTGTTTGTGTGTGTGTGTGTGTGTGTGTGTGTGTGTGTGTGTGTGTGTGTGTGTGTGTGTGTGTGTGTGTGTGTTCCTTATTTCTTTAACGTCTATTTACTATGTGCTTTTAAACTGGATGTGTATGTGTATGTGTGTGTGTGTGTGCAGTGTGTGTGTGTGTGTGTGTGTGTGTGTGTGTGTGTGTGTGTGCGCGTGTGCGTGGGTGAAAAAGAGACAGAGACAGAGACAGACAGACAGACTGACAGACAGACAGACAGACAGAGACACACAGAGAGACGGAGAGAGAGTATTGTTGTTTAAGTTATGAAACGTTTTTTAACTATGCTATGATATTCGTGGAATCGCAGCTCTTTTTATGTATTTAATCGACGTAAGAGGCTGACATTTTATGGAATAACGGATTAATCCTTTATAAGTTGCAGTTACTCACCGCCATATCTATTTATCTATCTCTTCGTCTATCAATAAACATGTTACGATTGCATTGCAGTTGATCAGTTTGCAAAAATCAAGTGTCTTTCACTGAGTATAGACCTACTATCAACAGTCATCGCTAATGATCTGTTGTAAATAAGAATTTCTGAATTTCTCCAATTCTATTCATATTGCTGCATTGCAATCGACAGCAGCCATCATATCCACAGTGACCCATAGAGGGTCATTTGAAAAAGACATAACTATTTTCTGTGCCCAATATCATGGATCTGATAAATGTGACGCAGTTGAATATGACTACACTTAACATCATTACGGATGATTCTGCTTCATCGACAAACATTACTGACTTTTACTCTTTGCCATTAGTTCAGATCACAACATGGATCCAAACCATCTGTCTGGCTGTCACCTTTCTTTTGGGTCTTTTCGGGAACGTCATGACTATCATCATTCTTTATCGATTTCAAGCCAACCGTTCAGCATTGGACCGTTACTTCTTGTGTCTAGCTGTGACTGATCTTTGTGTCAACATCACAGGACCACTTAGAAAATGGATCATGGTAGTGACGAATGTTCGTCTGTTTGCACTTCATGATGTTGTGTGTAAAATGGGATTTTTCATCTTAAACACAGCATCTCCTTGTTCTACTTGGATTTTAGTGGTGATGGTCACACACAGGGCCGTGTCTGTTGTGTGGCCCCATCGTGTGGACGTGTTGTGTACGGCGAAAGCATCCTGGGGAATCATTGTCTGCATTGTGGTTATTTGCAGCATGATGTATGCCCACTTTCTCTATGGACTGGAAGTTCTAAATGGAGTGTGTAGAGCCACAGGAGGTTACCTGGAGTTTCTGATAGATGAACACACTAAGATGGATATATTTCTGGTTTCTGTACTGCCTTTTCTCTGTCTGATGATCAGTAACATAGTGCTTGTGATCAAGTTAAAAACTTCAGTGAAGGAAGCTGGTGACCAATTTGCTGTCACAAGTAAACAGCAGAGTGAAAGAAAGAGAACCGTGAACTCTATCAGTCTAACAGCTCTCGTTCTCTCTGTGTCCTTCATTGTCTTCACTTTACCCCTTACTATTCAGAACATCATAGCCTTTGCGTTTCCTTACAGTTCTGAAGCAACAGATGTCGACAAACTGGCTTTAAATCATTTTATTCAGCATGTCCTTCTGTGTAATTATTTTTTGAATTATTCCGTAAATTTTTATACATATTGCCTGACAGGGCAGAGATTTAGAAAGGAGTTTCTTAAACTCGTAAGAGAACTGTCTGTTTGCATTTGATCCCTGAAACACCATCAGGTCTTGAGTTCTGAGTCAGCGGTAGTCAACCTTTCAACCTGTGATTGATTATTCAACACGTGGGGAAATCAGTCTGTCGTTCGCACTCATTTGAAAACTAAGCACTGTTAATGTTAGTAATGAAGTAAGTAAAGAGACAAGATACTCAATAGAAAGCACACAAAGTTAAAGATTCACACACAAAACAAAAAGAGCAATAAACAAAGAGTGTTATGACGCCGGGTATTTGGAATTCGAAATAAAGAAACGCAAAGATGTGAGGAGTTTCACCTAAAAATTAGATCTACAGTTGGATGAGGGTTTGTTTGTTTGTTTGTTTGTTTGTTGTTTATAAAGCTGTTTCAACACACGCACACACACACACACACACACACACACACACACACACACGCACACACCACACACACCACACACACACACACACACACACACACACACACACGCGCGCGCGCGCGCGCGCGTACACACACACAGACACACGCAAACCATCAGAGAAAAGTCTTCGTATCATTAAACATATCTACCACCCAATCAAAGATGCATCAAAATATAACCCTAATGGCTTCTGAACTTCCATGGCAAGTCAACCTGTCAGAAGTAGATTCTTCATAGCATTGCCAGTCAGGTCAAAAACAATATCCTAAACTGGTCTGCTATAATGATCTGCCATAATAATCTGAGCAAAAGCAACTGTTTGTCATCAACGTCATATACTACCTAACCATTTCAGACTGTTACCGAGAGGTCAACGTTTTCATTCTTTCAAATGCAAAAATGTCTGCACAAAATCCAGCTTTATCGAAAAAGTTATCCGATGCTTAAATGTAAATAGAAATGAAAAAAAACAAAACAGTCTGTAGGAAAAGAATGTGTACGTGCCCGCATGTGTGTTTATTCACATATGCTAATGGTTATAAGTGTGTGACAGTGAATGAATGAGTAATAGAATGTGCACATGTGTGTGTGCATGTATGTGTGTGCGTGTGTGTGTGTGTGTGTGTGTGTGTGTGTATGTGAGAAAGAGAAAACAGAGAGAGAGAGAAAGGGAGAGAGAGAGAGAGAGAGAGAGAGAGAGGGAGAGAGAGAGAGAGAGAGAGAGAGAGAGAGAAAGAAAGAAAGAGAGAGATATATAGATATATGCTTAGAATAATAGTGATGCAGTATAGAATGATAATATGTATGACATTGTAATGACACACATTGTGGCCCAACAAATTTGAATGGTTGATTGATTGATTGCTGATTGATTGATTGATTGATTGATTAATTGATTCACTGATTAATTGATCGTTAGTTTTGGAAGTCTGTGTGGCAGAAGGAGTTCTGATATAAATTGGTATTGTCTTCGAACTCAGACACTAAAAACAGAGTTTCGCAATTACATATGCAATTCTTGCTTTGACAGGTAGTCAAGAGTAATATTCACAAGAATGCTTTTGCAATGATTGCTCCATTTGCTCTCCCGTAGGGCAAGTCAAGTTGCACTGTTTTGGATTCGTTAGAATTGGGATAGCTTTTATCATCATGAAGTCCAGCTGAGAGTGATAGAAGTCTAGTATGGATAGAATGAAAGATGCACACAGTTTATTTGTGGCATAGGTATAGAGAAATGGACAGGTTTTGCTTATTATGTGGCGATGGAGATACAGGGTTTTGCTAAGGTAGTTAACATTAGTAAAGGGGATTAGGAAAAGACAGGCAGCATGTCTAGAACATTTTATGAGGTATGCCATTTTATGAGGCAAAAGAAATTAGAGCACCTAGTCACAGCATGAAAGCTGGAGGGAAAGAGCATCAGTTAGACCCAGGTTGAAAATATTGGACGGACTTGCAGAGTGGCTGAGGAAGAGAGGGCGGGAAATGTACCTGCAGGGATAAGTGATAGATTCGTATGACGGGCCATGATCGCCAACGCCATGCAGCAGGGCATATTGAGTTAATATGAACTTTAATGGTAGGGATTCATAAAAAAACCAACAACAAGAACAACAAGAACAACAAAACACACACACACACACACACACACACACACACACACACACACACACACACACACACACACACACACACACACACACACACACACACACACACACACACACCCAGATTCTTTGCAGATTTCTTGAAGGCTATAAATACAGTCTAAGATAAATATGGTCTTTGGTATTACTTTCTTTGATTTTGTACCAGTGCACATTAGTTGTGTTTTTTTCTTGATCCATTTTAGGTTATTTGCTTTCAGTAACGCAGCTATGTTTTCAGCGGTGTTATTAATTTGTCTAGTTGTGCTGGAGATGTCTTTCTGAAAATCAGAGTGGTACAGTTGTGAGTCATCAGCAAATAAATGGTACTATTTCGGATTGTTTGATAGCAGAGCTAAGTGGTCGCAAATACATAGTGAAGAGAATAGAACCCTGTCGGACACCATAGTTCAGCAGATATGGAGCTGACCCAAGGTCACTGGTGACAACAGAGTGAGTTCGACAAGAAAGATAAGACTCGAACCACTCTAGAGCAGTTTCAACGCAACTAGATGTGGATGACAGGCTCGAGATCATAATGTCATGGCCGATAATGTCAAATGCAGCTGAAAGATTTAGCAGTGACAGAATGGACACTTTTCTATCATCAGAAGCCTGATACGGTCATTAACACCTTGTGACGAAGCGTTTTCTGTATTGTGGGCTTTACGATAGGCTGACTGAAAAGGTACAGATCATTGGCTTGTAAGTGATTCAGTAGCTTTGAGAAGCCGACATGCTCAAGGACTTTGGACAAGAATTGAAGTTTGAACTAATGGGATTTCTACATGTCTGTAGAAGGAGTCGCTACCAAGCGCTTAAGAAAGGTCCACAGAATGAACAAATTATGTATGAAGATTCTAATGAATGAGCAGTAGCGCACCATGCCAGCATATAAGAAGTCGGAAAATCAGAATCAGGAATCAAGCCACAGTGCCAATAACACCCACGCTAATTCTAATTTTGACGAGGAATATGTACAGGCTCTTGATGCTAAGCGCTACAAAAGACAACTGAGTGCCTGCAAGTCCAGAAGAAGAGTTGGGGAGGTTGGATGAACAAAAAATCCACAAACTAAATACGCTGATAGGAAGGATCATCCTGGAGCACAAGCTAGCACAAATCTGAGATATGTATATGCAAAATGTAGGGACGCCCGTGGAGTAAAACATCTCCGAGGTGAAAACATTTCTTCAGAAATCCAGACGTCAATGGGAAAATATTCATGGACCAAACCAAATCAGGAAATAAATAAAGATGGCGTTGGAATTTGAAAAGCAAGGACAAGAGAGAAACTAAGGAAAAATCTTAAAGCCAAACACAGTCCTCTGATCAAAAATCATTTGGGAGATAAGGAAGCAATTAGAAAAAGACCCAATACTGTTTTTTCAGAGACCCTTTTCAGTTTGCCAGGAAACTATTCGACCAGCCAACATAAGGGATATTAAGAGTGAACAAACACATTCCGGAACAGCATTCCAGGAAAATATATTCCGACCCTCACAGCGAGGCATCATATGAAATCAAGGGTCTGATGAGCATGCAGCGCAAGGGAAAATGTTTAATGACAAGTCACTTGCGCTGAAGTAAAAGAAGTAGTTGAAAAGGTTCAAAACCAAATCATCACCTGATCCCAATGGGATACTTAAGACGCTGTATGAAAAATGTCTAAGTGTCCTTGAGTGGCTCAGCAGGGTGATAAGATCAATATAGACAAACCTGAAGATCAACAACCTATGAATGATAGCTGATGGAGTGTATATTCCAAAAGAACAAAATTCGTGACATCTACCAGTACAGGCCACTATCACCTCAGAACGTTGAAGGGAAAATCTTCTCTGTCGTAGCAGCAAGGCTGACTAGGTATCTCTTGGAAACTAAGTACCTGGTGTGTCAGTCAAGAAAGGTTGTATCCCGGGAATTTCGTGTTGTGTAGAGCATGCCACGATGATTAGGAAGTAATTCAAAGAGCCAAAGTAGTGAAGGGAGTATTTATGTTGTGTGGCTAGATCTGGCAACTGCGTGTGGATCAATGCTGTACAAGATGATTCAACTTGCTCTCGATACATAGGTTACAAAGAACATTCGAGAAAGGCTGGAGAAATGTTTTCATGGCTTCTAAAGGCGGTTCTCGGAGACAGCTGAGTCAGTTTGGAAGCTGGCATGGCCACGGGCTGTAAAATGTCTCTAACACTGCTCGTATAGGCAACGAAGGTCATCTTGAAGGTAATTTTAAAGGCAGTAGTGAGCATTTCAGCTCTCGCAGACTTCGGAAATGCATTCCAAATGCCCTGTCTAAAAGCCTTCTGGCTGACGCAAGAGCGCTTTCCACAAAGGAAAAGGACACACACAAAATTATGAAGCAGTTAGACGAGTTAATGTCCTCACTCTTAAGACGAGTTTCAAACAAAAACATCATCTCTCATGGCTGAACGGAAAACGTAGTCAATACAATAACGTTTACTGTAGCTAACAAATCGATTCCAACATTGGCAGAAGAACCAATCAAGACGCTTGGAAGGTGATATGATGACACCCTGAAAGACACAGAAAAAGGTAATAAAATCAAGGAAATGGAGAAGAAATCCTGCAAATAATAAACCAGTATGGCCTTCTGGGTAAACACAGCGTCTGGTGCTCGTAGTTCATGCGGATTCCAAAGTTCTTCTAGCTTCCACTGATATACGAAAACAGCACAGTGGAGTTGATGTAGGTCAAAATCAACTAGTACACAAGGAAATGGCTTGGTTTTTCACGTGTTCTTACTGTCGCCAGGCAAAGCTGAATGAACCACTAAAATCTATCATCGAGGAATACAAGGTGAGAAAGGTCAGGTTTCTAAACATGCTTGAGAATTCAGCAGAGAAGATTGCGATATCAATCCAACCAAACCTGACGACAGGCAGAAGATGAAAAGGATGGGATGCAGTATATGTATCAAAAGAAAGCAATGATCTCAGAGAAATAATAGGACATAAACAAACCAATAAGCAAGGACTGGGATCAACAAAAATGGACTGGTGATCAAGATAAGAAAAAAAAAAGATGGAGACATGGCAATACAACATACTGAAAAAGAAGAGGATACCAAAAAAAATATATTCATACCAAAATTCATCAAAACAAATAATGTTTGGTCAAACTCACCGTGATGTAATCGATTATTCAGATGTGATAATTAAATCTTAATGAGAATTAGTCACTTTCATTGAATTCAGAGTCACAGTTTCGATAATCATTATTGATGATGATGATGATGATGATGATAGATGATGATGATGATGATGATGATGATGATGATGATGATGATGATGATGACGGCGTTTATAACGCATAAATAGTCATTTCTGGGGCAAAAAAGGGCCTAAAATTAACATTTTTTCCAGGAAGTATACGGGCCACACTTTCTTAGATATTTCTGTTTCTAGTCTATTTACAAGTACACTGTTATAACAGTTTTTAGAGACGTGTGAAATCTGGATAATCTGTGATAGAGGAATATTTACACATAAGTTACTGTTTAGCTCGCACACTTACCATCTCCAACTTATGCAATACCGCACACGACTGCTCTATTTCTGGCTGGAACCTACCCAAACTACTGAGAAACCGGTGCACAGACGCCTAGAGATTGCATCATCATGTTCTACCCGCAATGTCCACGTCATGGCTAAATGCATTTCCTTTTATTGCAGCTTAATGGAAAATCCACGGGGAGATCCAAAAGACAGGAAAAGTGAGTGGGACTAAGAGTTGGATATAATAAGTGTACTAGCTAAATGGGAGTTTACATGCGCAAAAATATTTCTCGTTTAGCTTCATACACTCTACTATATCCAACTTATGCTCAATTCAAAGACCGGATGAAGGGAAGTGACCCCACCCCAAACCACCACCACCCTCGGTTTGCATGCTGTTTGGAGGCGTTTAAAATGGCATAAACCGCTTCGAAGGAGATGCCAGACAGACCTACTGTACTGAAGACCCAAATGTTTTGCAGATAGCAGCTAGTGAAAGAGGATTTCCAGCATCACTTGGTCGCTTCCAGAACGACTCTAATCGGACGTGAGCGGTGGCAGGCAGCAAAAGTCGATAGAGCTCTGAATTCATGCACTCAAGACTTCTTGGAAAGGAATGACATATCTGATTCCTTGTGACCTGATGAAAACTTCCAAGAGCCAGCATGCTATGATCGCCACTGCTATGTCCTTCAGATATCCCTTGTTGACGGAAATAAAGGGCCTCTGTGTGGAGAAGCGTCTCAGGCCAATCATTTCAGGCAGTACTCATTGCAACAGACAATTTAAGGAAGCACTCTTGGCTCTTGTGTCCCTGTGATGAACGAATTAGACCATGGACGAGATTCAGAATGGCCGTGGGTGAGAGCAAGCTGTTGAGTATTGGGTACAAAGCTCTAGTAAGAGAGTGAGGGCCAGGTCTCCATTGCTACACCAACCAGTATCTTCTTTGATTTCGCTCAGAGCATGGATTTCGCTGAGACCGATGCACATGGCCAATTCCAAAAGGAAATCAATCTGTTATGAGAAAGGCGAAAAGGAAACCACGTCCACTGGCTCAAAGGGAGGGCTCTAAAGGGCGCTGAGGGCTAAGACTAAATCCCAACCGGGGACCCTTGTAGGATCATTAACCTTATAACCCACTAGCCCTCTGGAGACTTCCCTTAGAAGTAAGTCGTCAGAGAGTGTGCCTCCCCACCCCACCCCACCCCTTCCTCTCCAACTGTTGTAGGGTAGTACAGATGACTGATCTGTAGCTCCTGACAATACCAGAAGCCAAATCCTCCAAAATGAAGAGATGAGCCAGGAAATTGGCCAGCTCGACAGAGAAGGGGAGAAGTGGAGATACTTGATTAGTCTTTCACCTAATAACTATTTCTCCCACTTGGAATTATACATTGAGTGGGATATGGTAACCAAGGCCTGCAGGGAATCGATTGCATGTAAGGGAGAAAACCAGAAAGGAAAAGACAGTCCAGGGGGACTTCACCTAGAAGGCAAATAGACATCCAGTCCACATTATGTAAAATCTGTGAGGGACGGGCTGGGGAGTGCATGACACGCTCGAGTGTGAAGAAGTTGATTGACTGATATAAGAAGAAAACATCCATGAAACAAGTAAGTACAAGAAGACTAACTGATTAGCTACCAGTATGGCGGGGTGTGGGGATGGAGGATGGTTAAGCTTTTCTCCTCTACCTCATGTTGGCCACCCTCCTCGTAGGACATGGAAACACCTCAAATGTCAATAATCCAAAAGATTTGGGGCTCAAACATAGAAAAGTCGTCAGCCACCAAAATAAAATGTCGTCAGATTGGCAATAAGAATTTCTAAGCATATTCGATCCTTCTGAAGTCTGCGATCAGAGTAGCGATTGAGAGATTCACAGCCTGATCGATCCGTGAAAA
>CM060310.1:69731822-69751822 GCA_030674185.1 Monoplex corrugatus | reverse complement strand
AAAGAGGACATTTCCAGCACAGAATCTCTAGAAGGCGGGGATACCATCTATAATGAAAGAGGCCCCGGTATCCCCACAAAGTGAAAACAAAACAAAACAAAACAAAACAAGAACCAGAAAAAAAAAACCGCGTAAGATCACTAACAAACAAACACCAAACACACACACACACACACACACAAAGCTTACGCTTGACAAAGGCCAGCTGGCCGAAAATTTGTGCCTGTGTTGTCTGGTTGTATTAAATACGCGTTCTGATTGTTTTCTCGTGGTTCTTTTTTCTGGCTCCTGTTTGCTTGAACGCGGGCAGTCACACTTGTTTTTGAAAACAAAACAAAACAAAATAAACAAAATAAAACAAAGCAAAAGCAAATACACGTCCGTGTGAGGCATGCTGCAGAGTATCTTATTAAAGAAAGAGTTACAAACTTGCGTATGTATCTGTCACATGTTGACGACACATCAGTAAACATGTACATTAATCACATTTGCTGGAGGACCCTGACTACCACTCGACAGCACATTCAACAGAACAGTAGTGGTGCACTGGGTAAATCACCAATGTGAGGAATCGAATCCGCTAAAGATATCTGCGCAAAATCTGAACCATGAAATGACAAGATCGAACGTCCAATCTTCAAGTTTTGAAGTGTGGTTTGCCAGCTACAAAGTGTCAGTAAGATCGGATATCCAATCTTCAAATTCTGAAGTATGGCTTGCCAACTATAAAGTGTCAACAAGATCGGATGTCCAATCTTCAAATTCTCAAGTGTGGCTAGCCAACTATAAAGTGTCAACAAGATCGGATGTCCAATCTTCAAGTTCTCAAGTGTGGCTAGCCAACTATAAAGTGTCGGTAAGATCGGATGTCCAATCTTCAAATTCTGAAGTGTGGCTAGCCAACTATAAAGTGTCGGTAAGATCGGATATCCAATCTTCAAATTCTGAAGTGTGGCTAGACAACTATACATGTAAAGTGTCAGTAAGATCGGATGTCCAATCTTCAAATTCTGAAGTGTGGCTAGCCAACTATAAAGTGTCAGTAAGATCGGATATCCAATCTTCAAATTCTGAAGTGTGGCTAGCCAGCTATAAAGTGTCAGTAAGATCGGATATCCAATTTTTCAAGTTCCGAAGTGTGGCTAGCCAACTATAAAGTGTCAGTAAGATCGGATATCCAATTTTCAAATTCTGAAGTGTGGCTAGCCAACTATAAAGTGTCAACAAGATCGGATGTCCAATCTTCAAGTTCTGAAGTATGGCTTGCCAACTATAAAGTGTCGCCTTTAGATCAACAACGGTGTTAAAATAGGACGGTGAGAAGACCAGTTTTAATGTAGCGCACCCCACGATTCACATTTGAACAGCGCGGGATGGTTTTTATTTAGTAGAACAGAGATGGCCAACGCAGAATCCAAGACCACATGATTCTTTTACATCAGTGTCTGCAGAGGAACATGTGCACTCAGGATCCGCCCTGTTCTCCACAATCTATCATCATCATTATCATATTAATCACATATTTCTGTAGGAAATTTTTAACATCAAAATGATGTTTACGTCTTGGTGACATGGTTATACTCATATCGGTACCATTTATGATGCCATCAGTTACATCCATATATAGGATCTGTTTGCTGTTTCGTAAAATAATATCTCTGCAACTATTACATCTACGTTAGATTTTGACATGGCAATATTATATCTCACACCATTTCCCGAAACAATGAAAACAGCAGCGAGAACGACAAACGATTAGTGAAATGAACCAGCCCTTTCAACAGCAACAGTGATGACAAGGCCATAGTTGATTTCACAAATACTTGCTTTTACTAGTGAACCTAAATGCTGCATTGATTTAAGCAAGATTTATTCACATACTTCAAGAAGTGCATACAACAATGATGAAACCAACATTACAAAACACAACCGAGCTCAGAATATATTATTTGCTCATACAAACGTTTTGTTGCAGGCAAACCACTTGACTGCGCACCCAATATATGCTTTTGATGATATAGACAAGCGCATACACAAGACATTTAAAGACAAATCACGTACAGTGTTAGTTTTGCATGATGCTTTACATCTACTTATTCCTGATATACAGCTCTCTGACTTTAAGTGTTGACCTGCTCATATTCGGATATGACCATCACATCAATTTCAGAATGTCCCTGTGAACGCCATCTTTAGAAGATCGAAGCTGGCTTCCGAGTCCGGGACCATGGCTACATTAAATACAACAGAGTTGATCATGCCTGTGCCCAGTGTCAGTACAGCTCTTCCTATCGCATCAACAAATATCACTAACTTTTATTCCTTGCCATTAGTAAAGCTTTCCGTATGGATCAAAGCCATCTTTTTGCCCATTGTTTTCACCTTTGGTGTGTTTGGTAACGTCATGACTATCATCATTGTCTGTCGGTTTGAAGCCAACCGTTCTGCTTTGGACCGTTATTTCATCTGTCTTGCTGTGACCGATTTTTGTGTCAACATCTTGGAACCACTTCGAAGATGGCTATTGACAGTGACAGAGTTCCGGCCCTTTGCGGTTCATGAGGGTATATGCAAGATGGGCGCTTTCACTTTAAACACAGCCGTTGCCTGTTCTGCTTGGTTTGTCGTGATGATGGCGACGCATAGGGCCATGTCTGTGGTGTGGCCATATCGTGTGAACGTGGTGTGTACATCAAAGACGTCCTGGACGATCATTGTGAGCATTGTCATCGTTTTCAGCTTGACTTACTCTCACTTGCTTTACGGAATGGAAGTTTCAGATGGGATCTGCAAAGCAAAAAGTCACTACCTGGAATTTCTAACTAACGTATTTTTCAAGATTGATTTATTTCTTTTTTCTGTGCTGCCTTTCATCTGTCTCATGATCAGTAACACCGTACTAGCTGTGAAGTTAAGAATGTCAGTGAAGGAAGCTGGTGACCAGTTTGGTGCCACAGACAGACAGCAGAGCAAAAGAGAGAGAAAAGTGAACTCCATCACTCTCACAGCTCTTGTTGTGTCCGTGTCTTTCATTGTGTTCACCTTACCTCTTGCCATTAAGAACATGGTTAACTTTACATTTGTAAACAGCACTAAAGCAAAGGATCTTGATCAATTTGCTTTTGACTACTTTCTGCAGAATCTTATTCACTGTGTTATATATCTCAATTTCTCCTTGAACTTTTATCTATATTGTTTGACTGGTCAGCGATTCAGAAGTGAATTCCTAAAGGTCATGAATGGATTAATCCCATGCATTAAATCCCCGAAAGCGTAAAATCATAAGTTGCTGAGACGCTTGAATCATAAGATGGCTTTTTTGATTGTTTGTGCTGTAATGAGAGTGAAGCTGCATGAGCTGCAGCCCTTCTACATGTGGTAGTTACTATGCCCAACGAACTTAAAAAATGTCAGTAGGCGAGATAACAGAGAAAAGATTATATGCCTCCTCCATACTTCAGAACATCCCTGTGCTAGTCAAGCATTCAAGCAAGCCAAACCAACGATGGCTAGCACCGCCTCTGGCTGACCAAGAGATTGTGGTAAGACCATGGCACCAGGTTCGCCACAAAGACAACGGTACACAGAGTAGTAGCCGACTCCTAAGTGCATTGCTGCACGGTTGCGAGACCTGTACCACCAATCGATGACATAACCAACAGCTGGAACAGTTCCATTAAAGATGTCTGCTTACTGTCTACAACATTCGTGGCAATATCGAGTGTCCGATTTACGAGTTCTGAAAGAAAATGTGGATTGCAAAGTTTAGAGCGTCTACTCATCAAACGGCAACTTCTTTAGACAGAACACGTTGTCCATATAGAAGACAACCGTATTTCAGAAACTGTATGGAGCGCTGAAACAAGAACCCCATGACCAGGGAAGAACAAACCTATTCAGCCGCGGCATCAACACCTTTAACAGTGAAGACACAGCCTGCATCGGAGTAAGTTTCCAACAGTAATGTACATGTGGCACAATCACATTTGAACAACATAGAACAAGGATGACAAAAGCAAAATCGACGGCCACAGGACTTCTTCCCATGCAGCACATGTGCCTCCAGGATCGGTCCTGTATTGCACATAAAGACTCTCATTAGGCGATGAAGACCAGTATGCCTACAAATCCGTTAGATACATGGGAGAGTTCGTCATCAGTTTCAGTTTCAGTTTCTCAAAAATGACGTCTCCGCGATCGGAATGAATTCCATATGCACTAACGTCAGAAGTGCCATGTGATGGAGAAGATCCAGAATGATCATGGTACAATCCTTAAGCCTGCGCATAAACTCGTGAGCTGAGAACATGGTTTTTAACTGTTGTCTTTTATCTTGACGGGTTGTCTTTTTTTTCTTTTTTACTTGGCCTTAGCCCTGATATGGCTCTACTAGTCGGCTGGGGTATAAGCAATAGGAACTGAAGGTCCTGAGAGTAAATGAAGTGCTGTGAGCCTTTTTATTTTTATTTTTTTTGCTTTGCTGTTTTTTTCCTTACTATTTTAGTTAGTGACAAACATTTTGCTGGGCAGTCTCATTAAACAGGTGACTAGGTGCTCTTTGTGATAGACTACATGATCAGGGACAGGTAGGCACTGATTATTGACTAAGCACTCAGTCTAGTATCAAGTTTGAAATCGCTGAAAAATTTTAAGCTAAGCATAATGGCTGGTTTCTGTTCCCTTTTCTATTCAAAACGAAGTTTTATTTTTTTACAAACATTCTGCTTTTCAGCATATAAGAAACACAACTTCTACACTTCATTCACAGATTTTCAATATCAGTTTACACATTTGTTTCACAGTAAAAATGCATTCCTGCAAAAAGAATGAATATGATTAGGACAAACCATTCAGTCCACGTTTGTCTCAATACCGTTTGCACACTTCCGATAGTCTCTGTTCACATAACAAATTAACAACATTCACCACAAAGTTCTTGTTTCTGTTAGTTCCATTATATTTCAGAATATTGTCAGTAAGGTAGCGACGGAAATCAACAGAAAGTTTTGGAAAACAACTTTGGAATTAAAAAATCTGCTTTACACTGGTTTCGATCTTATCTTTCAGAAAGAAAGCAAACCGTACTTGTCGACGGAAACAAATCTTCTGAGCTGCCTTTGGATTTTGGCGTGCCTCAAGGCTCTGTTCTGGGTCCTGTGCTTTTCATATTGTATGCTTCTCCTCTGACCCACCTTATTGACTCATATTCCATCCGTCATGAAATGTATGCGGACGATACCCAGCTCAATCATACTGATTCTCCTTCTAACTACGATCATCTAGTTCAGTCTCTTCAGAACTGCGTTTCTGAAGTAAAATCCTGGATGTATGAAAATCGACTTAAGTTGAATGATGACAAGACTGAAGCCCTTCGTGTTTCTCCATTGCCTGCAGATCTTTCTTCTCTGCCTTCCACTATTACTGTCGGTAATACCGCTATTGCTTTTTCTGATTGCGTTCGTGACCTCGGTTTTGTCTTTGACCATAATCTCTCCATGCACCAGCACATCATCAAAACATGTCAGGCTGCATACATCGAACTTAGACGCATTAATTCTATTAGACACTACCTTACATTAGACGCAACCAAGACGTTAGTTACTGCATGCATTCTGTCTAGGTTAGATTATTGCAATTCACTCCTTGCGGGTTGCCCTCAGAAACATCTCAAACATTTGCAACAAGTTCAGAACTCTGCAGCTAAACTCATCTTCAAGGCACGTAGGTCACAGCACTGCACACCCCTGTTTCAGACACTGCACTGGCTCCCGGTTGAACAAAGAATAAAATACAAGATTTGCTGCCTTTGTTATCACATCATTTCTGGAACTGCTCCTGACTATCTCTCTGAACTCTTGACTGTCTACGTACCTTCTCGATCACTCCGCTCTTCTGTGGATGACAAGGAGTTTCGTGTGCCGAAATATAACAGAGAAACTCACGGTGGTAGAGCCTTTGCAGTTTTTGCTGTTCAGACATGGAACTTGTTGCCTCAGTCCGTCCGCCACTCTAAAACTCTACCATCTTTCAAAACAAGTTTAAAAACTTACTTCTTTAAACAGTGTTTTTCCTGATTTTGGCTAGTGGGTTGATCTTGCTTGACATTCTGGATGAAATTGTGCACAATGGGGTGTATGCCATGTGTGTGTGTGTGTGTGTTGTGTGTGTGTGTGTGTGTGTGTGTGTGTGTGTGTGTGTGTGTGTGTGTGTGTGTGTGTGTGTGTGTGTGATGTGTGGCTGTGTGTGTGTGGGTGTTGTGTGTGTGTGTTTGAAAATGGGGGGAGAGGGGTGGGCGGGGAGGGGGTGAGAGGGAGAGAGATTATTTGGTGTGTCTGTGTGGTTGTTGATTTCCTGTGGATAGTTTTTGATGAGTTTGTTTGTATTGTAGCCTGTTATTTGGTTTATATATGTATGGTTTACTGATGTAAAGCGCTTTGAGGTTTCGGAAAGCGCTCTATAAATGCACTATTATTATTATTATTATTATTAAAAATCGAAAGAAAATCCAGAATAAAGACTAAAGAGTGGCAGAATAGTTCAGACGTTCGCCTGTCAATAACTAAACTCGAGGTTTCAGGGTTCATTCCCAGTTGAGGCCTGGACATTTCTCCTCAGTTTGACCGGAAAATGGTACTGAACGTCTAGCCCTTCGGAAGCGACGTGCTTTCAAAAGGTAGAGCAGCCCGAGTTTCACATGGTCTCCCCCCCCCCCCTCTCTCTCTCTTTCTCTCTCTCTCCCCCTCTCTTTCCCTCCCTCTCTCGCTCTCTCCCTCCCTCCCTCTCTCTCTCTCCTCTCTCTCTCTCTCTCTCTCTCTTATTATGGTTAGTAAATTCGAAAGAAATCGTTTTTTGTTTTAAGCCAAAGAACATGGGACTCTTCCCTAGTATCTTAGAGAGAAAAAAAATCTCAAAACATTTTTTTTTTTTCAGAAACATCTACAAAATTGCCTACATTGGTATTCGTGGTTTTTCTACAACCAGTCGTGTTGCGACTTGCCTCTGCTGTGTGTGTGTGTGTGTGTGTGTGTGTGTGTGTGTGTGTGTGTGTGTGTGTGTGTGTGTGTGTGTGCGTGCGAGTATGTGTGTGTGTTGTCATAAATATGTATGTGTGTGTGCGTATGTGTGTGTGTTGTCATAATTATGTATGTATGTGTGTGTGTGTGTGTGTGTGTGTGTGTGTGTGTGTGTGTGTGCGTGCGTGTGTGTGTGTGTGTGTGTGTGTGTGTCCGACTTGTTTATACTGCTTTAATGCACTGACGAGGCAACACCCTTCAGCCTTTTCTTTTTATTTTCCTTCCTAGTATATCGTGCATGTTTTGATATGGGTATTAACACTTTCGATTGGCAAGACATTCTGGTAACAGCTGGACTGCAGAGAATCTTGAAAGGAGAAGCCTCCCTCAAGCAAGTGGTTCACCATTAAATCCCCTTACAATTTGAGGGAACGGGGCTGCATCCAGGCCATGACTCCTGCCCTTCTGCTGACGCCATTTTTTTTCCCACGTTGTTTCGAGCCCGCGCTTTCAAGATGGTCAGGCTTCTCAGCTGTCACCTCTCCCACCCTCTCCTTTCTTTTTTTAACCTGGATTCGAACCAGCGCCTCCAAAGTGGTCCAGCGTCTCAGGACTCTTGCTGTTTGGATATCTTCAGTATGTAGGGATACTTCGAGCCCTACCTTACGACGTTCACTTTTTGTCCTCCTCGACCAGGTCTAACTGTAACGCCGTCATGCAATTTCAGTCCTAAATCTCATCGCATAGCATTATGATCATCATCCCTAATCTCATGAAACCATCGATCATAAGGGTATCTTTAAAATAGTCCTCGAATATGTGGCCCTGCTAGCCCCGGTTTCGTGGTGATCTCTGTTTTACTTTTATCCACTGCTTCCATTTCTGAGGTGAATTTACATCAACGTCTTTGGTGTCAGTGATTCGTGGCGGTTGACGCTGAAGGGCCTGGTCGTGCTCTTCGTACCATGGGGTTTCTTACACGATGTGAGTCACATATCACATTCCACATTTACATCCAATTCTTTTTTTTTTTTTTTTGCCCCAATGGATTTACCACATGAAACTCGGACGGCTCTTCCTGTTGAGAGCACATCGCCCGGTGCAGTGTCACCCATTTTCTTTAACCAACACTTTAGAAAGGCAAGAAAGCTAATTGGCCTTCAAGGGGAGGAACCTGGAAATTGAACCTACTTCTCCAATGCTTTTTAACCAGGGCAGAAGGACGAATGCCCGGCTCTTCACGATTTTCAACTGCCATGGGATGTTAAGCGTGCGCAGCTAGAAAGCATGTAGGTCTGACTTGTTTTTTGTCCCCTTGCGAAGGATCCGGCGTGCAGTTTGATTTTGCGATAAAACTGAGAAGAATAGTCGAGGACTAAACGGGGAACGAACCCTGGAACCTCGAGTTTAGTTATTGGCAGGCGAGCGATTCTGTCGTAATATGTAACTTAGTGGATAGTGTTCTTAGTGCGTTGGAGCAGAACATGTACCGTTGAACACGAAGTAACACAGAAAAGAGTACAGCATTTCCCCCTGGTGGATGGCCTTATGGCGACTTGACATGGTTGGCTCCCCTGGCCTTCCAGGTACTGTGATACTGACTGAATAAACTTAGAGTTGGTTGTGCGTTGAAGAGACGGAATGAGCAACATGTGATCTCAACGCCACTGAAGCAACGCAGAAGATGGAGCACACACGCACACATACACACACAGAATGTTAAGAAAAAGAAATAACAAGACGAAACAATCTTAGGTCCATCATGAAGGATAAAACAGGAGCCACTGTTTATTCAAAAACTAGAGTATGGGAACTTTTCTTTTAAGATCACCTTGAGTCAGCATCCACGAGGTGGAGTATACTGTTTTGGCCTCCTTCACTGCCGAAGCCATGTGCTCGTTTTATGCTCAGGAATAATTATTTGTTGTTGTTTTTTCTTCTTTGTGATCATGATAACTCAGAAACCAGTCAGAATATTTTCATGAAACCGTACAAAAATTATTGTTCTAGTCTGAAGTACACGTAAAATATAAAAAACATGTCAGTTTAGCGCCACCCCCCCCCTCTTCCAGTTCCCTTCCCCACGTTTTTGGGGGAGGAGAAAGAAACAGTATTGTTATGCATAATAAAATTTGAAAAACAAAAAGCTGACACAGTCCGAGCATAAAACGCAATACAGATATTAAATGGACAGGTATACACAAGAACGTTCACTACATTTCCCTACCTCATTTCCAATAAACGAACTTGGTATGCCAAGCACTGTAGCAGTTTCGATAGCGCAATGCAGAGAATAGAAGATCATACAATTTGTGCTTTCAATTTGATTAAAAACCAACCAACCTGCAAATTAGCCACGAACCGTTGTTAAAAGGGAAACAAGCACGGTACTCCTAGATTCCAAAACGCAGTTTCGTCCCTTTAACTACCAAAACGCGAGAGTCGGTCGTCATTACGTCGAGTGTCACTCGTGGATAAGCACAGATTGCCATTTTTACCACTGATCAGACTCGAGATAAAGCAATGCTGGGGTACACATTCACCATGATTGTTTTATACTTTAAATCACAAGGCATGTGTGTGTTAGAACACTTGGAGTCAATCTTATCTTGGAATTATAAACAAACAATAGTAACTGTTTCTTTACTATGGACAGACTGGAGGGGTTATGGTTAAGGACAAATTTTTTTCATCTTGTTGGTAGGCAGTGGAGGCTTTGCTATTGACTTATAGGGTGGGGTGGAGGGCTTTCTGTCATGTGAGACACGTTTATGCTCAATGGCTTTGTTTGATTCAGTCCTTATCGTTTACAAATTGTTATTTTATCTTGAAGATAGATACACAGATACGCATGCCATTTATATGTAACCAAGACTGTTCCAATGATAGATTGATACAATACTACATAAGATCAAACAAACAAACAAACAAACAAACAAACAAAACAAACAAAAGGCTAGATTGGACCTCAAGACCTGTCCAGCTCATGGTTTAGGGCAGGCTTAAGGCTTGTGCCATGATCATTCTGGATCTTCTCCATTACATGGCATCTGCGACGTTCGTGTGTATGGAATTCATTCCAAACGTGGAGACGTCATCTTGAGAAACTGAAGCTGAAACTGAATCTAAAATATAGCTATAGATTACCGCGAAATTTCTCTTTCAAGCGACATGACATATTTCGAGTTACAGACTAGTACGGAAATTGAAGTCTCACTTACTAATGACTAATGTCACAAACACAATAAGTTAGAAAAAAATATATAAGAATTAGTACCCTATTTTATGAAATGTTTGAAGGGTAGAATGCCATAATCACCGGTATCAGAAATGTTTTGCATTTGGGGAGCGTTGTGGCTGAATGGATTTGCACACGTTTCTTGAGCGCAACATTTTGAAATACTCCACTGCTTGTTGTACAAGCCATTCATTTTGAACGACCACTTTTTATTAAAAATTTAGAATTCATTATATTTGACTTTATTTGTTCAGTTCTATCTATTCAGTTTGTATACTTTGTTTTTCGTGATGTTAAAATAGTTTTCCCGTGTGAAACTGGGGTCGTTGTCAACATCAGGTTTTTGTTTTTCTCTGGCTGCGTGTATGCTTGCTTATTTCTTCAAAGTGTGTGTGTTTGGTTTTATTTCTCCTCGTCCGATTCATCATCTATTGCCATAAATTCCTTTATGTGCATGAAGTGCATTCTGTGTACGGATCCTTGTTTTGTTATCTCATCTGAAAGACAAACATCTCTCATGATCTACATTTATTTATTCGTGTTTTCTTTTCTTTTGTTTTTAATATTTCTCTCACACACACACACACACACACACACACACATAATATATATATTATATATATATATATATATATATTATATATATATATATATATATATATATATATATGTGTGTGTGTGTGTGTGTGTGTGTGTGTGTGTGTGTGTGTAAAATTTCCTTTTATTTATCCTTGTAATGTATTAATACATGATGTCACATTGGTGTGCTTGTCAGCGTACGATTTTATTGCTTTTTGAATGAAAGAATCTATTTGCACAATGGTAAAAAGAAACCCAGTTGCGTGAAGAGAAAAGTTCATATCTGATCTGAAATGGATACGGGTAGATGCTTTTGCCTAGGTATGTGCTTAATCCACATGGCAACAACTGTGCACTGCCGGTTTTTGAACATGTGTGCCTTGTGATGGGTTACTGAATTACATACGAACTAGCAAATATGAACTTTTAGATGAATTTTGTCTAAAACGTACTTGGCAGATTGTCCTTGCCTGATGAAAGACTAGTTTGTCATGTCCTGCCATTTCAACAATTGTAGAGTGAATTCAACAGATTACTTCTGAAACCGTTTAGATGCACAACGCGCTGAATTTATTGTAACCAAATGAATGGGGAGTTTACAGATTACAACAGTTTATATCGAGATCTTTTAAACGGACTGCTTCAGGACATTGCAGAAACTTGTTTCTTTGCTCTTTTCGACAGGAAAGGGGTTGCTTAGTGAACATCCAAACACTCTTTTCCAGTCGTTAAGCGAGTTTTCATAAACAATATGCATTTGTCGACATACGGCGCTTTACAATCTATCTCTATACGTGTATAACTGAAGGGAGCTAATCAGCATTCTGACTCCAATCATCTCCATCAAGGGTAGTTCCCCTTCCAGCTGCAGTGTGTCTTCTTGAGTCGATGTGAAGGTATGTCACTACTGAAAAGTGTATGTCCTGTGAAAATTTAAGTAAAGTACAGCTAAACAGTGTTTCTCTTACCTCTCTCTGTCTCTGTCTCGCTCTCTGTCTCTGTCTGTCTGTCTGTCTGTCTGTCTGTCTGTCTCTCTCTCTCTCTCTCTCTCTCTCTATATATATATATATATAGATATATATATATGTATTGTATGATTCATTGCGATATTAGGAAGGTACATATCGAATAAGCTCAAATTGTTCCTCCAATTAAAAAGTGACATAGGGTTCTCGATTTGTTCATCTTGGGTGATGAACTGTTAATTCCTTTTGTGATTATTTTGATGATATTCTGATTTGTCAAATAATCACTTGGATGACAGATTGGTCGTTTAGTTGAACAGCATTATTTCATTGGACGGCTTATTACCAAAAACTGACCAGTTATTTGCTGGTTGGGTGATAGATTGTTGATTGATGGCTTGTTGATAAATGAGCTATGTCAGTGAATGTTGGATATTGATTTGTTGAGCATCAGGTTTGTAAACTGTTTGGATTTTGGCAATTAATTGGATGATATTTCGATTTACTGATGATCAACTAACTGATGAATGACTAATTGACTGATAGATTGGTTGAGTGATAAGTTGATTGATTGATTAGATGATTGATTGATACATTCTATGGTTGATTAATTGATAGGTGAGTTGCTTAATTTACTGATAGGTTAGAGTTAACAGATTGGATGAGTCTCTGGCTGATTCAGCTGACCAGTGGTTACCATTGTGTTAAATTTATTTCTATTTAGCTAAGTAATTTATTGGTCATTGATCGATTGACAGACCAAGATTTTGCTGTTGTTGTTGTTATATGATTTTATTGGCAGATTGAATGACTGATTGATTGGTCGATCGATACATAGGAGGCTTTGTTTGATTATTTGCCATTTTAATCCAGTGATGTGGCTGAGAGCTACTGGTAGTTATTCTCTTCGATGGTTAAACTATTGATCAGATGAGCGAATGGTGATTTAATGTCTGTCTAATTGATGTATTGTTGTTTGAACTAAAAGACATAATGTGAATCATAATTCTGATGATACGATGAAGTATCTGCGATGAAATACAAAATGTAGAGATATTTTGTCTCCTTAGCATAGTTGCGGTTATTATTGTGCAGTGTATATTCTTTTTATATGTATTTGTGTATATGTACATGTATATGCATTGCACTGGACTATATATGCCTGTGTTTATATGAAATACGTATGGAATTGTGAAAACCCAGATCCCCTCTGCCGTTCCATCCATGATGTGTTTGTATTGTGGCCTAAGGCCGATGTACATTAAACAATTCTGAGTTCTGAATATATATATATATATATATATATATATATATATATATATATATATATATATATACAATAATCAATTTTGCTTTTATTTATCAGAGATATATATTAATGCATGATGTCACAGTAGCATGCTTGTCAGCGTACAGTTGTACTGCTTTTTGAGTAAAAAAATCTATTTGCACGAGACGAAAAACAAATCTATTCAGTTTAGAGAAAAGTGCCTGTCTGTTCTGGAATAGAATTTGGGAGATGCTATCACCTAGAAAAGCGCTTAATCCACATGGCAACAACTGTGCACTACAAGTTTTTGAACATGTGCGCTTTCTAATGGGTTGATAAATTACCTTCGAATCAGCAAATATGAACTTTTAGATGATTTTTGTCTAAAACGTACTCTGCAGATTATCCTTGCCTGATGACAGACTAGTTTGTCATGTCCTGCTGTTTCAACAATTGAAAAATGAATTCAACAGATTATTCTGAAACCGTTTAGATGCGCAACGCGTTGCCTTTATTGTAACAGATTGCAGGAAATTGCAGAAACTTGTTTCTTTGCTCTTTTCGACAGGAAGGGGGCTTAGTGAACATCCGAACACACTTTTCCAGTCGTTAAGCGCGCTCTAATAAACTTACTTACTTTACTTTACTTTATCCGTCCTCTTATACCATCTTGGGCGTCGAGGGGAGAAAGAGCTTTCTGTCTGCGGCAAGTTTGAAGGCCTGGTTGAGTGGGATGTTGTGGGTCTTCAGTGTTTTTTTCACACCCTCGATCCAGGTCTTCCTCGGTCTACCCCTTGCCTTGTACCCTGACACCTTTGTGTTGTAAGCTTTACTGGCAAGCTGGTGAGGTGCCATGCGTGTCAGGTGCCCGAACCACCTGGTTCTCTGCTGTTGGATGTAGTGGAGAATTGGTGTTGTTCCAATCATTTCTCTGATCTTGATGTTCTTGATCTTATCATGTCTGGTTTTGTTGACTGCTCTCCTTAGACATCTCATCTCGCAGGTGGTGATCTTTCTTTCAAGACTTTTGGTAAGGGTCCATGTCTGACACTGGTAGGTCAAGGTTGGTCTAAATATGGACTCGATGAGTTTGGCTTTGGTCTCGATGGGGATGTTGGGGTGTCTTAGGAGTGGGGCAAGCTGGTAGCTGACGCTGTTGGCCTTTTGAACTCTTGTCTCGATCTCTCTGTTGAGACGTCCATCTTCTGTGAAGATACTTCCAAGATACTTGAACTCGCTGACTTGTTTCAGTGCTGTCCCCTCGATGTTGATGTTGAGGCGGCCAGGTGTTCTACTGACTTTCAGTGTCTCGGTTTTGCTGATACTGATTTTCATGCCGAAGTTCTCACATTGTGTGTTCAGCTCTAATAAACAATATGCATTTGTCGACGTACGGCGTTTTGCCACCTTCTCTCGCTGTAGGTATGAGTGAAGGGAGCTAATCAGAATCCTGACTGCATTGTCTTCATGAAGGGTAGTTCCCCTTCTAGATCCAGTTTGTCTTGTTGAGTCGCTATAAAGGTATGTGACTACTTAAAAGATCCGTCTATATACATTTAAACTAGGTACAGCTAAGCAGTCTCTCTCTCTCTCTCTCTCTCTCTCTCTCTCTCTCTCTCTCTATATATATATATATATATATATATATATATATATATATATATATATATACACACATATATATATATATATATGAATCAATTTTGCTTTTATTTATCAGAGAAATGCATTAACACATGATGTCACAGTGGCATTCTTGTCAGCGTACAATTTTATTGCTTTTTGAGGGAAAACATCTATTTGCACAAGATGAAAAACAAACCCAGTTCAATGAACAGAAATGCTCCTGTCTGCTATGTACTGGGACCTAGGAGATGCTATATCCTAGTTAGGTGCTTAATCCACATGGCCAAAACTCTGCACTGCAGATTTTTTAACATGCACGCTTTGTAATGGGGTCAATATATTACCTTTGAGCTAGCAAATATGAACTTATATATGATTTTTGTCTAAAACGTACTGTGAAGATTGCCCTTGCCAGATGAAAGACTAGTTTGTCGCGTTCTGCCGTTTCAACAATTGCAGAATGAAGTCAATATAATTCTTCTGAAACCGTTTTAGACGCACAACGCGTTGCCTTTATTGTAACAAATTGAATGGCGATTTAGCAGATTACAACAGTTTATATCGAGATCTTTCAAACCGACTGCTAAAGGAAATTGCAGAAACTTGTTTCTTTGCTCTTTTCGACAGGAAAGCGGTTGCTTAGTGAACACCCGCAACACTCTTTTCCGGTCGTTAAGCGAGCTGTAATAAACAACAATAATGCATTTGTCGACCTAAAGCGCTTTGCCACCTTCTCTCGCTGTATGTATAACTGAAGGAAGCTAATCAGCATTCTGAACTCCAATCATCTCCATGAAGGGTAGTTCCCCTTCCAGCTGCAGTTTGTCTTCTTGAATCGCTGTGAAGGTATGTCACTACTGAAAAGTGTAGGTCCTCCTGTATAAATTTAAGTACAGCTAAACGGTATTTCTCTACTCTTCTCTGTCTCTCTCTCTCTCTCTCTCTCTCTCTCTCTCTCTCTCTCTCTCTCTCTCTCTCTCTCTCCCCTCTCACTCTCTCTTCCATATCTCTCTTACACCTACATACAAACACAGATACACACAAATACATTCGCACGCATGCACACACACACACACACACACACACACACACACACACACACACACACACACACACACACACACACTCACACACACACACACACACACACACACACACACCACACACACACACACACACACACACACACACACGCACACAAACAATGCGGCGTTCCCAACTGTTTTCTGCATGCATGCTCCTGATATTGTCTGAAGTCTCAAAAATTCACAGAAACAATGTCAGCTACATTGACAGAATGTTCAGCCTTTGCATTAGGAGGCTTCTGGACAAAGTCTGTGATATCGTAGAGATTAAGTGATTCAAGGTTAAAGGTACCCCACGGCATTCGTGAGCTGATGTGTTTGTAACGAGCTCTGGTGAATGAATGAAATAACGTAGGCATGCATGTGGTATACCACTTTAGTTGTGTGTCCTTTTGTGATGAGAATATCGTTATAAGTGAACTTTCAATGTTAAGTCTACTTTTTTTGTGCTTTGTTTTGCATGTTGTATGTATTTAATAAACGTTTATGGAATTGTTAAACTTTTCGAAGATCATTTCAATGAGTGTTTTCCTGAGCCACCATGGCGTGTGTGTTGGATGTTGATGTGCACTGGGTGAGACTGTGGGAAGACAGACGACTATAAAGGAGACAAGTTACTGGACGGTCCTCAGAAGATCAAAGAATTACAGATTACAAAATCAGATGCCAGGCAAATCTCATGCTCACCATTACACGCCTGAGTCTAAAACATTTAAATTCCAGAGACAACAGAGACCTGCTGCAACATGCATGCTAGAAAGATTCTACTTTCAAATGAATCATATGCGGCGAGAACAGATTTTTGCATTGACAATTGCTGTACAAACACAGTCCTAATGAGACGACATGTTTCTATAATCTGTCCAGAATGATAGATGTTGATCATACGTGTTACTGTTATTCTCAGCACAAATCAACATATGACACCAATACGAGAACATACTCCTGCAAAGATATTGGTGAGATTTAATTTCGTTTGAGAAAAAGTATTGACTGTGAGAGGTAATATTTCCACATATCGTACACAGGTAGAGAGAGAGAGAGAGAGAGAGAGAGAGAGAGAGAGAGAGAGAGAGAGAGAGAGAGAGAGAGAGAGAGAGAGAGACAGACAGACAGACAGACACAGACAGACAGACAGAGACAGACATACAGACAAACAGACAGAGATAGAGAAAGAGAGACCAACAGACAGACAGACAGAGACAGAGACAGAGACGAACAGGCAGAGACAAACAGACAAACAAACAGACAGGGAGAGAAAAAGAGAAAGAGAGACATTCAAACAGACAGAGACAGAGACAGAAACAGACTGACATACAGACAGACAGTCAGAGACAGACAGATAGACAGACAAGCACAGATAGAGAGACAGGGAGAGAGAAAGACACACAGGCAGAGAGAGAGAGAGAGAGACACACACACACACACAGAGCGTAAAAACTCAATCAATCCAACCCATACCATATCACCACTCCACGTTTAGTTCAAACAAAGCTTTTGTGGTTTTACCGTGTTTGAGGGGTGGAGGGTAAGAACCTCTGCACCAAACTAGGATCGACCTTTGAACCACTTCCCAGGTGGATTCTGTAACCACTGCATCATCGCATGACTAGTACCGATGCACACGTTTTCCACACTTAATCTTCTACGCCATCTCTGTATCACAGGCCACACGCAAATAATTTCGCCAGTCTCCTAAACCCCCATTCCACTGAAACTGAAATCACCATGAGATTGGGACATCAGGGAGCAACAGAATTTGGAATATTTTGTTCCACGATAACATCATCATCATCATTATCAGGTGCCCTTCCGCATGGCGGTGGCGATCATGGACTTCCATCTGTCTCTATCTTTTGTTGCCCCAAGCATCTCCTCCACCCTCCTCGTCTTCAGCCACTCCGCAAGTCCGTCTAGCATTTTCTCCCTGGGTCTACCTGGTGCGCTCTTTCCCTCCAACTTTCCCGTTGTGACTAGGTGCTCCAAATCCCCCTTCCTCATAAAAATGGCCTATAAATGTTGCCTGTCTTTTCCTAATCTTCCTTATGAATGATCTGTTTGTGTCTTCCTCTATCAAGACTGTCTCGTTTGTTTTCTTTGCTGTCCATGGAACTCTCAACATTCTTCTTAGAAACCACATCTTGGCTGCCTCAATCTTGTTCTGGCTTTGCGTGTTGACTGTCCACGCCTCACATCCGTACAACATTATTGGTTCTATATAACATTCAAGAATTCTCTTCCTGATGTTAATTGATAGGCATTTGTTGGTAAGAATGCTTGTCATCTTGAATGCTGTTTTGGCTTGGCCGATTCTGCCGGTTATTTCTGATGTGCATCTGCCGTCTGAAGAAATGATCATTACCAGGTATTTAAACTTATTAACCTGTGTCAAGGTTGTGCCATTCGCTGATATTTTGCATGAGGCGATTTCATGTTTTGTTTACTGATCACCATGACTTCAGTCTTCCTGCTGTTTAGTTCCAACCCCTTACCTTTGCTTTCTATTTCTAGTATATTCACAAGGTTTTGTAGGTCCCTTTCATTTTCTGCAATTAGCACAGTGTCATCTGTATCGAATGTTGTTTATCATTTTCCCTCCAACCTTTAATCCGGGGTCTTCTTCTAGGTTTCTCATGATGTTTAAGCTGTAAAGTGAAAACAGATCTGGTGACAAAACACAATCCTGTCTGACTCCTCTGTTGATGTTTTGGAAATACCTTATATTGTTTTCTATTCTCATTGCAGTTGTTTGTTCCTAGTACATATTTTTGATTATTCGTAGATCTTTTCCATCAACATTGAGTCTATCCAGTTGGTTGATCAATTCTTCATGTCTTACCCGATTGAAAGCCTTGGTATAGTCAACAAAGCATAAACAGAAATCCTTATTCATCTAAATTGACCTCCCTATGATAGTTCTTAGGATGTATACGGCATTAATAGTTCCTTTCCTTCCACAACTCCACACTGTTCTTCTGCTATTTCTCTTTTGATTCTATTCCTTGTCCTCATCATGATTATTCTTAACACGATTTTTGTTACATGACTCGTCAAACTGATTGTGCGATGGGGTTTGCATTCTATAGCCCCTGTCTTCTTTGGAAGTGCAATGGAAATTGATTTTGACATATCTTTGGGGATTTTTCCAGTGTCGTGCATTTCATTTAGGAGGACTGTTATTTTTTTCTATGCCGAATTCCTCCAGGGCTTCAATCATCTCTGTAGTAATGTTGTCTGGTCCTGGGGCTTCGCATGGTTTCATCTTTTTCAGTGCTGCTCTAACTTCATCTTTCATTATGGGTGGTCCTTCAAAATTATCTCGTATAATGTGTTCTTCGTTTATGTCATCCTCAAAAAGGTCTTTAATGTACTCTCCCCATCTGTCCAGTATTTTGTCTTTTTCCATGATAAGTGTGCAGCCTTTTGATTTTAAGCAACCAGTTGATGTGCATGTATTTTTCCTGTGGACAATTTCTTCAATTCGTCTGTACATGCCCTGAGGATCCATTTTGTGTCGGTCTTCTAATTCTTTGCATTTTGTTTTCAGCCATGCTTCCTTTGCTTCATTGCACCTATTCCTGATTTCTTTGTTTATCTTCCTGTATATCTCCTCGTTTCTCTTTGCCTTCCTCCTTTCCTCCATCAAGCCCAAAATTTCATTAGTCATCCAGCTCTTTTTTGCTTTTCTATCTGCCTTAGGGGTTTCTTCATAAGCTTCATTTGTCGAATTTCTCAACTTTGTCCATTGTTCCTCACTGTCACCAACGTCTTCCAGAGCACTGAATTTGTTTTGAACATGTACATTAATTCTTTTACGTATCACTTCATCTGTCATTAAGAGTCCAAAGTTTAGTTTGATGTTGCTTTTGGTCTGTTTCCTTTTCCTTAATTTCAGCCTAAACCTTCCCTCTACAGGATTGTGGTCACTGTTGCAGTCTGCGTCTGGTAGTGTTTTTGCTGACAGTAAAGAATTTCTAAATCTTTTGTTGATCAGGATGTAGTCAATCTGATTTTTTTGTATTATCTCCTGGACTGATCCAAGTCCATTTTCTTCTGTTAGGCTGCTCAAACCAGGTGTTTCCTACAATGAACTCATTCATCTGTGCCTATTCTACAAGTTTCCCTCCCCTTTCATTTTGTGTACCAAGGCCATGAGGTCCAACTATATGTTCCACCCTATCCTGTCCCAATTTAGCATTAAAATCTCCCATTATGACTGTAACT
>CM060310.1:69721822-69726822 GCA_030674185.1 Monoplex corrugatus | reverse complement strand
GACAGAGAGAGAGAGAGAGAGAGAGAGAGAGAGAGAGAGAGAGAGAGAGAGAGAGAGAGAGAGACTGTATGTGTATGTGCGTGCGTGCGTGTGTGTGTGTGTGTGTATGTGTGTGTGTGCGTGTGTGTGTGTGTGTGTGTGTGTGTGTGTATGTGTGTGTGTGTGCCATGCTGATATGTCTGGAGTCAACAAGCGTACATGCGTTTGTTTATATCAAGATGTGTCTTTTTCGCTCTGTAAATATGGAAAATCGTTTCTTTCCCCCATTGTATTAAGTCCCTATTACTCCTTGGAACTCTTTTTGTGCAGCTGAATATGGCATGATCATTTGGCTTTGACAGGCGTGTTAATCAATTGGATAAATGCCCAGACTCTCAATCATGAAGTCCTAGGTTCGATAGGCACAGATTGTTCCAATCTCCCATGTTAATATGTTACGGATCTACCAACGCCTAAACTCCCTTTGTGTGAAGATGATCAAGTACGCACATCAAAGGTCAAATGTTAAGGATTCCAAAGGTCTTGGTTCTGTGAATACTGATGATGGAACCTGCTCCAAAGATATCAAAATAAGAATTAGAATGGCAAAGCAAAAGATGGTCCAACTCAACATCATCGAGAAAGACAGAGGCATACCAAATCATCTGAAAGCTATACTTTTAAAATGTTCGATATGGCCAGTCATGATTTAAGGCTGCGAAGCCTAGACTCTGAGAAAAACTGATTGCAGAAGAATTGAGGCTGCAAAGGTGTGGTTTTATCGGAGACTACTACGTGTCAAATGGACAGAGAGGAGAACTAATGAAAGTATCCTGGAAAAACTTGATACCTCCAGAAAACTACTAGCAGAAGAGAAGACTAAAATACATCAGCCATGTGTCACGTGGCTAAAACACAAACCTCATGGCAACCATCTTTCAAGGAAAAACGGTGGCAAAAAGGAAGAAAGGCAGACCTCCAATCTCATGCATCGAAAACATAACCAACATCAGTGGCCTAAATATTCAAGAAATCGTCCACAAAAATCAAGACAGCGCGGCCTGGAGGGCGATGGTAATGTCTAGGTGTGCAGCGGCCAACATCAAACCCAGTGGCGCCGACAGGTGAGTCAGGTGAGACAGATGAGACGTTAAAGGTCTCTTAGGTATTGTCAATAGCTGGTTCATGGAAACATGAATATACCCAGCATGCAGGTCCATCAAGGATGAAGACTGTGCACTAAGATAGTGGAATGTGGTTAGCTCATTTAACATTTGAGTTCTCCATGATCCAATGATGTGCAAACACATTTTGAGACTAGCGCATACAAGAACCATTTATGTATAATCACTTTCTCAAATCAAATAGGCTTACTGTTGTGATTTCCAACGACTACACTGCATTTTATAAGCACTAACATGTGAGTATTAGTTTCACTGTTCATTTTATTGGTCTGTATTGCAGTTGATCGGTGCTGGTACAAAACCATCAAGATTTGACATACACGTAGTTCACATTCTGAAAATATTATTAGATCATTCCACGTGTTTGTTGAGCACAGATTTCATCAAGACCCATTTGATTTCATTTGTCTGTGTACGACATGGATGTAAATAACACAACCCGCTCACTTCAGAACATGTCAAGTATATCGATGAGCGCACCAACTTGGTCAGATAACTTTGCTGATGTCAATGAGCTGCCATTAATGAAACTGTCAAAATGGATTCAGAAAATATGTCTGCCTATTATATTTACACTGGGAATATTCGGTAACGCCATGACTATCGTCATCATAAGTCATCGATTTCAAGGCAACCGTTCTGCCTTGGACCGTTATTTTCTGTGTCTGGCTGTGACTGATCTCTGTGTCAACATCATTGGACCACTTCGGATGTGGATCACGACAGTGACGTATTTCCGACCTTTTGCCGTTCATGATGTTGTGTGTAAGATTGGTATTTATATCTTGAATGTAACCACTGCTTGTTCCACTTGGTTTGTGGTGGTGATGGTGACACACAGAGCCATGTCTGTGGTGTGGCCACATCGTGTGAACGTGATGTGTTCAGCAAAGACATCCTGGGGCTTCATTGTGGGCATTGCCATCTTTAACACCTTGTACAGCTGTGTAAGTTTGTATGGAATGCAAGTTTCAGGTGGGATTTGCAGCATGACAAATGATTACCAGGAATTGCAGAATAAGATACTTTTCAAGATCGACATAGTTCAGTTTTCTGTGTTGCCATTCATCTGTCTGATGATCAGTAACATTGTGCTTGTACTGAAGTTAAGAACGTCAGTGAAGGAAGCTGGTGACCAGTTTGTTAGCACAGACAGGCAGCAAAGTGATAGAGAGAGAAAAGTGAACTCCATCACTCTCACAGCTCTCGCAGTATCCGTGTCTTTTATTGTTTGCACATTACCTTATCTGATCAGCATTATTGTAAACTATTCAGATGTTAACGATTCTAAAGGATCAGACATTCACAAACTCGCTTTCGATAATTTTGTGCGTTATTTTCTTGTTGTTATGAATTATCTCGATTTCTCTTTGAACTTTTATCTGTACTGCCTGACAGGTCAAAGGTTCAGAAGGGAATTCCTTAAGCTGGTGGGTGAACTGGTCCTCTGTGTACGCAATCTGTTTTAGGAATCCTGTAACTGCCAGAGCTGTAGAATTTACTGTAGCCACCAACGAACGCTGAAGTAGTTGCCTCTTAACGATGCATGGTTACATCAATAACACATCCAGCTCTTGAAAACTAGCTTAAGACCCACTGGAAAAGTGTTGTCTGAAGCCAACATGCGATCCTGCCTTAGGCTGCTTACTAATCTCTGCTTTATGTCTCCGATGTTTCGACATTTCCAGCGGGGGAAAATACTATTAAACCAATGCATACACCTGTCGAAAGTCTGATTACGGAAAGTAACTCGATATACATGGTTTGGACTGAGAAACGATGGAAGTGAGTGAGTTTTAGACTTGGAGTTCACTGTTACGAGTATATCGTACTTTGACGATGCGCTGAAAGACGCACTGCTGCGCAATCTCAGAATTCGTCTACAATGAGTTTTGTAGAGACACGTAAGATGACAATGTTAAGTATCCAGTGTGTTATAGGCAGTTGGGTATAATCACATGCTTAGCGGTTCAAACCAGAATGTTCTATTTCAACATGGCCTACCCTGCCCGATATTTAGTTTCTCTAATTGTTAGCATGATTAATGAATGCCATAATACTGCCTTCGCTGATTCGGTATTGATCTTCTAAATATCAAGAAAACTTTAATGGAATGAAAGCATTTCACTGTGTCACTTGTATGCTGATTTTCGAAAAAAATGCTGCAAAGTTTTGAATCCAAGCCTATGGATGAAAGACCAAAGACTTCAGAAAGGCAAGAAGGCTAATTTGTTATCAAGGGGTGGAGCCTTGGAAATCAACCAATCTCTTCAATGTTCTATACCAAGGCAGCCGGGCAATGCCCTGCTCTTCACGATTTTCAACTGCCGTGGGATCTTTAGCGTGCGCAGACAGAAGGCACACGGATCCGACTCGTTTTTCGTCCCCTTCCAAAGGACCAGACGTTCAGTTCCATTTTCTGGTCAAACTGAGGAGAAAAGTCGAAGTCAGCAATGTAACACAACTGAACATGACTTTGGTCAGTTCCATGAATCATTATAGCAGATCTAAACTAAACATTACGACTTTAACTCACCACCATCAGTCCAAATTAGAACGTGGGTCTAGTACCTCTCTCTATAGGCAAAGATTTTAAGCTCCCGTGTCATGCGACCATAAGGCAACAAGTGTGCTTTAATGGGCACGGTGGGCAGAGACTCTGAGGGCATTACTCTGGCGTCTATCCACCACTTGTAGGTCTGTGTCAAACGGCTGGCACCAGTTCATTTTTGGTCTTCCCCTCCTACACCGTCCTCCTGGGTTCCATTTCAGGACTTGGGTGGCAGGTCTAGAAGATGGCAGTCAGTGGCATGGCCCAGCTATGGATTATATTGGTAACTGGAATCTGTTCGCTTTTTTGGTGTTCTCTCTGCCAGTCTGCCCTCGTGTGTGTTTGGCAAGGTCACAACAATCAACATCATTACCAAACTTAAAGCCAATAATTTTGCCTTGGATTGTTATTTTTTGTGTCCAGCTGCAACTGATCTCTTCATCAATGTCACAGGACCACGTAATTGGTGGATAATCACAATGACATAATTCAAGCTTTTTTTTACAACCCATGACGTTGTGAGTAATTTGGATTATTACGTCTTTTCTACATCTGCCGTCTGGTCTGCTTGGTTTGTTGTTGTGATGATGATACACAGAGACATGTCTGTGGTGTGGCCATATCGTGTTAATGTAATGTGTACAGCGAAGACAGCCTGGATCATCATTGTGAACACTGTAGTAATTATCTTATTGACTTACACTCACACGCACCATGCGATGACATTTTTCGACAGCGTTTGTATACTGAGGAAGCAGCACTTGGAGTCTGTAATCAGTGTGTTTATCCAAACTGATATATTTATGTGTTGGTTTTTGGTTTTTTTTGTGCTGCCGTTCGTATGTCTGATGATCACAAACCCTGTGATTGTGATGAACTTAAGAACGTCAGTGAGGGAAGCTGGTGACTAGTTTTTACCGCCCAAGACAGACAGTAGAATGAGATGGAGACGAAATTGAACTCCATCACTCTCACAGCTCTCGTTGTGCTTGTGTCTTTTTCTTGTCTTCACGTCGCTCTATATGGTCAAATCTATTCTAGATTTATATAGAATGAATCCTATATAATCCTAAAAGAATAAATAATCAGGACTTTTCTTTCAGCTACTTTCTAGATATATGACCCTCTGTCAACGTCCCATGACCTTTTAACTGTACTGCAGAGGTGTAGTTATGAATTCTCTATGGCTGTAAGTAAATCAATCGTCTGGACTAAGTCTTACAAGTCACAACGTACCTATTCACGTACAGCCCATTATACCATAGCGATATAGGACAGCGAAGAAA
>CM060310.1:69699322-69716822 GCA_030674185.1 Monoplex corrugatus | reverse complement strand
TCCTTTCCCTTCCACAAATCCACACTGTTCTTCTGATATTTCTCTTTTGATTCTAATTCTACATACATATCTATCTATCTATACATATATATATATATATATATATATATATATATATATATATATATACATGTATATGTATACTTCCAGCAGAAGGACAAGTTCACAGACATGTGGATGCACCCAGACCCCAAGCAGTGATTCATGCTGGATCAAAAGTAACAGAAAACATCTGAGGGTGCTGGATGCCTCACCACTGACTTGACAATCAGCTCACAGCGACGGACACCACACAGTAGCCATCTCGTTAATTTAAGCAATCGGTGTGTATGTGTGTGTGTGTGGAGGGGGGGGTGTCCATGCTCTACATGACCCGAGATTATGATCCAGTCAACAGTTACCTTGTTTACAAGCTGGATAGCAAGGTGGGCAGACAACAAACCCTGGGACATGGATTCACATTATGCACCAGCTTGTTCCAGTCCCGCTACCGGACCAAAATAGAAGCAGGGGAAGTTCGTACGTTCCCCAAAACGGCCAGACATGATGCTCCTGATACAGCTTATTTTGCTCTTCAGCCAGGTCTGACATACCCACCCCCCCTCAAGCGATCCCAAGTTTGCCGTCTTTACGAGCTAGCATCAGGACTGTCCTTGTACTCATTGGGTCTGATTCCCTGAAGCTAGCAGCCAAGCCTCACCATCACCAACGCCCTCTTCCAGCAGAAGGACAAGTTCAAATGCCTGTGGATGTACCCGGGCTCCAAGTAGTGGTTTATGCAGGATTGTGTCATTGTGCGAGAGAATGATGAGAGGTGCATATCAAACACTCCCTGAGAGGAGCTGACTACTGGTCTGATCACAGACTGTTATGCAACAATACGAATCATGCTTGCTCGTCAAACCAAGGCAGCCAGAGACAAACCTCCGATGAAGTTAACTGTTGCCCAATAGCATACCCTTTAAGAGAAGTTCCAGAAAAAAACAAAACAAAACAAAACAAAAACAAACAAACAAACAAACCCGCGACATGAAGCTTGAGGGACAAAACGTAAAGAAAGAAAGGGAATTCTTCAAGAAACTGTCTACAGCACTGCGGCCAATATTTTTGAATTTGTAAATCGTGAACACAGAGAGTAGTATGATGAAGGAGATGACGATATCACCAAGCTCATTTAAAACTCCACGATAAGACTTTTGAAAAAAAAGAAGCGAAATTGCCAGGAAACACAACAGTGTATCCAACAAAAACTGCAGCAGATAAAGAACGTGTTGTGAGAGACGTAATCTGCACAAGTCCAAACTGTGGCTGATGCCAATAACATGAAGTCATTATATAGTGATCTATGTGCAGTGTACTGACCAAAGGTTTCCAGTTCAGCATCGATCTTAACTCTGACCACTTCATTCGGCTTATAGATAAAATTGACATCTTATTAGGCTGGGCTGATCACTTAAACACTTAACTTTGCTGATTAGGGACTCGTCAGTCTCTGAGGACACCACTGGAGCACTTCCACAACTGCCAGGAAAACAATCTTTGGCAGACCTCTCATCCAGTGTCAAGATTATCAAAACCCTGAAGCAAACCACACCTCGAAGAGCGCCATGAACTGTTGGTATTCCAGCAGATATCTACAAGGAATGGGGAGGGGGGGACGCTCCTGAAGAAGCTGAAAACCCTGCATCAGCAGAAGGAAGAGGTTTCCCAAGACTTTAACTATGCTAGGGTCATCCACATTTACAAAAAAAAAAAAAATTGATAGGACTTTATGTAATAATCATCGTCGGATTTCCGTCTTATTCATTCCAGGGAAGGTCCTTATCAGAATGACTTTAACATTTTGACTTGTGCGTTATATCCACCAACTGCCAAAAACTTAATCCTTTGACTCCGTCACCCTGTCCACCAGGTTCCTGCTGGAAGCTGATGGACAGGGCGAGGGAGTCAAAGGGCTAGGTTTTTGCTTTGCTGGCATGGTTGACAATGCAGGATACTGGTGGGCAGGGTGTGGGAGTGAAAAGGTTAACAGAGTCATCGCCTGTGTAACTGTGCCACCGATGCCTGGCTTAAAATTCAGGACCTCCACATAGAGTTGTACATCTCACTAAAGCATTCAACACTGTTAACCAAAAAGGCCTGTGGGAGATACTACAAAACTTTGGTTGCTTCCACACGCTTGTCCTGCTGATTGTTTCTTTCAGCATGGCATGCTGGGCAGTGTTCAAGAGAAAGAGGAGTCATTCAAATCGCCCCATGCTTGGAATGGAGAAAAACATGGATGAGTTCTAACGCCCAAACTCTTCTCCATCTTCTTTGTGGCAATGCTGATTGATGCATTCAGAGACTTTGAGAGTGGTAGATACATCTGATTCCACTAAGTATACAAACTCTACAAACTACGGAGACCATAAGCTAGAGCCAAAAGTGCTCAAAACCGCCCTGTGGGAACTTTTTTCTTTTTTCTTTTTTTCGTTTTTGTTTTGTTTTGTTTTGTTTTGTTTTTCTTTGTTTTCTTGAGTATGACTATGCACCGACTGCACACATTCTCTCAAGAACATCCAACGCATCACTGACCTAATTGTTTCGGCCCGCAAATAATTCGTTTTTACCATTCGCCTCAGCAAGACAGAGGATATTTTTTAGCAGATATGACCTCGGACACCAAGCGTTTCACTGCCACCGATTGTCATCAGTTACAAGGAGATCAATACTGTAGACAAATTCTGCTACCTCGGCGGTGCAGCGAGTAGCAACGGGTCTCTTGATGCTAAGGTGGTGCTGCATGTCTCCAAGGCTATCTCTTTGTCTTTGAAAGTTTGTCTCTCTTGTCTTTGAAAGATTGATCCTCGTGCTGTGGCAAGCCCATGGCATCAGGCTCGCTACATAGACTACTGAGTACAGAACGGTAGTCTTGAGCGCCCTATTGCACTGCTGCCAAACCCGGACCCACAGGATAATCGACAGCTGGAATGGTTTAACCAGAAAAAATATGTGTACAACCATTTTGACAAATTATAGCAGTTCGCCACGTAGGTTTTACTAAATCCATTAGTCATTATTACCTATATCAGCTACACGTATGTATGCACCATTGTTTTTGTTGTTCACACTTACTTTGTCGTAGCGCTGTCGCCGTAACCCGGCCTCATCAGCGACTCTGTGTACAAGATCTGCAACATTACATGCGATATCAAGTGTCTAACCTTCAACTTATGAACAAATGTTATTCATCATCATGGAAAATGTGTATTCATCAAATGTCAGCTTCTTTGGACAGATCACGATGTGTATAGGGAAGACAACTGCATCCAAAAGTGGCTTCTGTATAGACAGCTGAAGCGAGGAAGCCGAAACTAGGAAGGACAACTATAAAGTGATACAAGAACACACAGAAAGCCAACCTCATGATCTGTGACATCAACATCACCAACGGAGAAGATGATGTCCACAACAGCAAGTTCAGCGATAGCAGTACACTCAAGGCACAATCATGTTTGAACTGCGCAGAGAGCAGCTATTCAACAGAAGAAAGACCAGTGGAAACAGAACCCAAAGCTTCAGGATGTCTTCCCATGCAGCATCTGTGGAAGATCATGTGCATCAAGGATCAGCCTCGTATCGCACATGAAGACCCACACCAGGCGATAGAGGACCAGTACGCCTGCTTATCCGTCAGATCGACGAAAGGTTCCATTATCGGAACTATTTGCATTTTTCAACTGACTTTTGTTTCTTCTTTTAAAGTAAATATTTTCATTGTATTGTCATTATAATGTGTGTGTGTGTGTGTGTGTGTGTGTGTGTGTGTGTGTGTGTGTGTGTGTGTGTGCGTGAGTACGTGTGTGCGTGTGCGTGTGTGTGTGTGTGTGTGCGAACGTGTGTGTGTGTGTGTATGAGAGCGTGTGAGTGTGTCTGTGTGTGTGTGTGTGTGTGTGTGTGTGTGTGTGTGTGTGTGTGTGTGTGTGTGTGTGTGTGTGTGTGTGTGTGTGTGTGTGTGTGTGTTTGATATTTCCATGAAACGGTTTATTATTTTTCCGTTCAATTCTTAAACTCACCTTGTAAGTTTGAACACACACACACACACACACACACACACACACACACACACACACACACACACACACACACACACACACACACACACACACACACACACACATACACACACACATACACACACACATAAGAGAGAGAGAGAGAGAGGCGGGGGGAGAGAGAGAGAGAGAGAGAGAATCAGTCATTTCGAGGAGGATGGGAGGTAAGCGTAAAGCTTAATGCAATGACGGGTTTTAAAGAGTTGCTTCCCTTCATCGTTAGCGCTACGACAGAGGCTCTTGAAGCTATTCCATGTACAACACAGAACACGATACAGCAAGTTTATGTCATGTTTTCAAAGTAAGATCTGTTCTTTTATGTGCATAAGGTGGCTGCGGATCTTCAAATCATACATACATATCTTACTGTCACAAACCACGCTGATGAAGATTGTGTTGATTGTGCCAGCACACACAAGATCTGCTGACACCAAACGTTCATTCAGGTACACATTTCAGCAGTGACGACGCGACACCCGTGCTTAACCTGGAATGGAAACTCGCCCGCATCTACCTTTGACAAGTCGAAGGAAGACGACCTGCAGTTGCAAGTTTAATCATATTCGATATCTTCCCACAAAGTTCAAGAGATTTCTCTGTGTGTCAGTTAATTATTATTTTGGTTATTCATTTTTTATGATCGCCCAGTATGATTGATACATATCAAAGATAACAAATCCAAACTGTAATCTGCAAATTTGGATGAAAAATCGACACAAAACAAGCCCATTTTCTGTATATATTGTTTCTTGCACACAATCCATCATTCATTAAAACAATGAATGAATGAATGAATGAATGAATGAATGAATGAATGAATGAATAATAAATAATAGATAAATAAATGAATAAATAAATAAGTAAATAAATAAAATGATAAATAAATAAATAAATAAATAAATAAATAAATAAATAAATAAATAAATAAATAAACAAACAAATAGAAAAGTAAATAAATACATAAATATATGTCACAAGTCAGTTCAAATCAAATGAGATATTTTAGAAAAGCAGCAAGCAAGACTAAAAGAGACGTGTTTAGACTTATCGAAATTACTGGAGTTATTTCAAAAGGGATTCACCGCGCTCGGACAGCTCCGTATGCGCTCCACCCAAATCGGCCAGCCACTATGTGACGGATTTCATGAGACTGCACAAACCCCTTTGCACTGGCATGGTCTTGAAACGGGGAAAGGGGAGAAAGAACCTATCAAACACTTAGCTGATATGACCAGAATGATGGAAATGTTAATATGCCAACGAACAGTCTAGTTTTTATTGTTGCGGACTGGGATTGAACTTAAGATATCAGATCTTGAGTCCACGGCTCTGCAAACTAGCCTGCAATGGTATTTCAAGTATCACTTTAAAAGTATGTTCTACTGCGTTTAGAATCGAAGAGATTGGAAACGACCTGACCAAGACGCCCATCAACCAGAATGATTGACTGACTGATTGATTGATTGATCGATTGATATATTTGTCTCAGTTTTTACGTTGGCTCCCATCTCGGATGATATGGCCAATGGGGATAACCATCCCAGGGAAGGGGGGGAAGGGGGGGTTATCTAATACACCACCAGAACAACACTTATGTTGAGATGGGACAGCGAGAAGGCCAGTTTTAAGGTAGCGCACCCCAGGATTCGAACCCACAACCATTAGCACGTGAATTCGACGCCCAAACCAACTGAGCTACTGGGGCCCACAGCCCATCAACCAGCCAGCTCTTACAGCTTAAATTTACAGATGCCCAGCCTTCAGGGCCAGAGGAAGAGCATAATGGCGCTGGACACATGAAGCAGCAAGCACACTCCAGATCTACAACATGACCTCATGTCAGGCTTCCCGTTTAGCTGCAGATGAACAGTTTTATCTCCCTGCGATACCGTCCGGTACAAGTCGACGGAAAAAGCAAAACAAACAAGCATGTTTTCATTTAGAACAGTACTAGCAGATTTTCGTTTTCAGTTGGGGTACACACAGAGTTATCAAGTACAATGAAGCCTTTTTCAAACTGCAAACATTTGCTTACTCAGTTGATGTTGTTTTTTTCTTCCCACCCCCCTCCCGCCCTCTCTCAACTCATAATTTAAAGTTTGGTTAAGTCTTGAAGAACAGGTGGATTGATAACTGATGATACAATTATACTGGCCCAACTCATAATTTAAAGTTTGGTTAAGTCATCCAAAAAAAGTGGATTGATAATTGATGATACAATTATACTTTAGAAGCTCAGTGAGGCAGACTGTGCCATATTGTTCATGCCAGTCTACTGAGCATTTCCAACCTGTGACGAAAGTTTCTACGAAAAATAAAACCCTAAATACAAACAGACAAACATATAAACTGACAGAGAAAAGACAAGCTGACTGACTGACTGACCGATTGATTGATTGATCGATTGATTGATTGATTGATCGATCTGTTGGTTGGTTAGCTGGTTAGTTGGTTGGTTGGTTGATTAATTGATTGATCGATGATCGACTGGTTGATTGCTTGATAGAATGAATTCTTGCTTGCTTGCTTGCTTGACTGACTGACTGATTGACTGACTGATTGACCTTTATTTTCCAACGTCAAAGGCAATGCACAATAAAGACAGACAGATAAGCAAACAGAAAGACACGAACGTAAATTATCCATTCCAGAACTTAAGGAGGGAACCGATGGTAGGGAATCAGGGAAGGAAAATCAACAAGAGTGGACTTGGGGAGGGGGGGAGAACCAATTAGAGGTTACTTGGGGAGGGATCCAATGGGAGGGAACTTGGGAAGGGAGAACCAATGGGAGAAAACTTGGGGGGGGGGGGGGGCTGGAGAACTGATGGGAATGAAATGGGGGGGGGAGGGGGGGAGAATCAATGGGAGGGAACTTGGGTAGGGAGAACCAATAGGAGGGTACCTGGGGGTGGGAGAACCAAGGGGAAGGAACGTAGGGAGAGAATCAATGAGAGTGAACTTGGGGTGGGGGGGGGGAGAACCAAAGGGAGGGTACTTGGGGAGAGGGAACAATGGCAGGGAACTTGTGGAGGGAGAACCCATTAGAGGAAACATGGGGGCAGAACAACATAGCAGGTTACCAGGGGAGAGAACCAATGGGAAGGAACTTGGGAAGGGAGAACCAATGGGAGGGGACTTGTAGGGGGTGGGGAACCCATGGGAGATGATTTGCGGACAGATAGGAGGGTACTTTAGGGGGGGGGGGGGCAGAACCAATGTGTGGGTACTTGGGGACTAATAGGATTGAACTTGGGGATGTAGAACCAATGGGAGGGTACTTGGTGGGAGGAGAAGGACTAAAAGGGAATTTGGAGGGGAAAGGAGGAACCAGTGAGAGGGTACTTGGGGGTGGGGTAAGAACCAATGGGAGGGAATTTGGGGAGGGAGAATCAATGGGATATAACCTTTGGGGGTGGTGGTGGGAGAACCAAAGAGAGGGGACCTACAGAGGGAGGACCAATTGGAGGGAACCTTGTTAGAAGGAGAACCAGTGGGAGGGTACTTTTGGGGGGAAGAATCAATGGGAGGAAACATGGGGGTGGGGGTGAGGGGGGAGAACCAATGGGAAGAAACTTGGGGATGGACAACCAATGGGAGGGTACTTCGAGGTGTGAGAACCAATGGGAGGGTCCATGGGGGGGGGGGGGACGAATGCAAGGGAACTGGGAGAGGGAGAACTAATGGGAGGGTACTTTTGGGGGGAAGAATTAATGGGATGGGACTTGGAGACCAATAGGAGGGGACTTTGGGGGGTACCAATGGGAGGGAACTTGGGGAGGAAGAACCAGTGGGAGAGTATTTCGGGGGTGGGGGGAAGAGAACCAATGGGAATGGACTAAGGGGGGAGAACCAACAGGAGGGTACTGGGAGGGGGGGAGAACCAATAGGAGGGAACTTGGGAAGGGAGAACCAATGCAAGGGTACTTGGGAGAGAGGAGAACCAATGGGGGTTACTTGGGTGTGGGGGAAAGAAACAATAGGATGGAACTTGTGGAGAGAGAACCAATAGGAGGTGACTTGGATGTGTGTGTGTGGAACAAGTTGGAAGTATCTTGGGGGGTAGGGAACTTGGGAAGTGACATCCAATAGGAGGGTACTTGTGGAGGGTGGGAGAACCAATATGAGGATACAAGGGGGAGAACTGATGGGAGGATACTTGTGGGGGTGGGGACTAATGGGAGGATACTAGGAGGGAGAACTGATGGGAAGTTACTTGTTGGGAGGAAAACCAATAGGAACGAACTTGGAGTGAGAGAACCAAAGGGAGGGTACTTGGGGGGAGGAAAACCAATAGGAGCGAACTTGGGGGGGGGGGGGTAGAACCAAAGGGAGCTAATTGGGGGTAGAACCGATGGAGGGTACTTGGGGGTAGAACAGATAGGAGGGTACTTTGGGGGTAGGAGAACGAATGGGAGGTTACATGAGGGGGAGGGATAGAACCAATTGGAAGGATTTTGGGGAGGGAGAACCAATTGGGGTACTTAGGGAGGGAAAATCAGTGGGAGGTTAGTTGGAGGGGGAGGGAGAACTGATGGGAGGGAGCATGGGGAGGGAGAACCAAAGGGAGGGTAGTTAGAGGGGAGAAAGAATTGAGGGTAAGTGGTGGGGGAGAAACAGTGGGAGGGACCTTGGAGAGGGAGAATCATTGGGAAGGTATTTGAGTGGGGGGGGGGGGGGCGAGAGAACCAATCGGCGAGAACTTGGGTATGGAGAACAAACGGGAGTTTTCTTTTGGGGGTGGGTGGGGTCGGGGATCAATGGGAGGGAACTTGGTGAGGGAGAACAATTGGAGGGAACTTGGGCAGGAAGAACCAATGGGATGGTATTTGGGCAGGAGAACCAATGCGAGGGTTCTTTGCAGGGGAGGGGGGGCGAGAACCAATGGGAGGGGAATTGGTGAGGCCAAACGAACTCAAGCGTACTTGGAGAGGGGACATCTAATGGGAAGGAACTTGGCAAGGGTGAACGAATGGGAGGATCCTTGGAGGGGTGGAGAACCAAAGGGAGGGAAATTGGTGAGGCCAAACGAACTCAAGCGTACTTGGAGAGGGCAGAACTAATGGGAAGGAACTTGGCAAGGGTGAACGAATGGGAGGGAACATGAGGAGGGAAACCAAAGGGGAGGGTACGGGAGGGGGAGGAACCAATGGGAAGGTACTTGGGGGGGTGGGGGTGGAGAACGAATAGGAGAAAACTTGGGGAGGGAGAACCAATGGGAGGGAACTTGGGGAATGACAACCAAAGAGGTCGGTACTTTGGGGGGGGGACCAATGGGAGGAAACGTGAGTAGGGAGAACCACTGGGAGGGTACTTAGGGGAGGGAGAGAACCAATAGTAGGGTACTGGGTGGGGGGGGGGAACCAATGGGAGCGAACTTGGGGAGAACTATTGGGAGGGTACTTGAGGTAAAACATAGGCTAAGTAGGACCTCAGGACCAGGCCAGCTCATGGGTTATGTGTAGGCGTCAGGCCTGTGCCATGATCACAACCACATGGCACCTGTGATGTTAGTGCATATGGAATTCATTCCGAGCACATTCTTGAGAAACTGAAACTGAAGCTGAAAATGGCTCTTCAGTTTAATGTCATCACGTCGGCAACATTTTGAGGAGATAGATACCCCAGTTTACTGGGGGCTAGCGTGAGGACGTCAGTGCCCAGCTGTTTTCCTTTGCTATTTCATCTTTCCCAGGATTCGACACTTATTCACAGCCGAGAGGACACTCCAGCCTCATACTAAGACTAGTGTTGGCACAACACGGGAAGCAACAGATACCGGTGATAAGTCATTGCTCAACAGGCGTAGAACTGACGCCAGGGGCTGCTTTTGACAGTGGGAGAGACCTTCGTGTCTCACTGGACAGCTGCCACCCGCCTAAGCTGGGCAGCCCCCAGCCAATCAGGTGCTGTCCCGCCACGACCTGTCATCTTCATTGGGTGCATGAATATTAGGAGAAAATCTGACAAGCAGGTCGTTAACTACCGCACCAGGCAAAAAGAAAAATTCAAATTCAAGAAACGGATCAGGAAAATGATCAGCAGTGAAATTGGGCTGCTGAAATGTCCGAACAATGATGCCTGGGCTCTCCAAAGATCTGCAAGACATCAGAGACGCCAGAAAGACCACCGTCATAAACAGCGAGCTAAAGAGGCTCAATGTGGACATTGCCACTCTGCAGGAAACATGGCTGGCTGACTCAGGAACACTAAAGGAAAAGGACTACACCTTCTTCTGGCAAGGAAAGAGTTCTGATGCCCCAAGAGAGTACGGAGTAGGCTTTGCAGTAAGGAACAGCCTGCTGAACATGATTGAACCAGGCAGCGGCGGTTCAGAATGACTCTTGACTCTCCGTCTCAACACAACCGAAGGCTATATCACTTTCATCAGCGTTTATGCCCCAACTCTGTCCACCTCTCCAGACGCCAAGGATGAGTTCTACGAAAATCTTGCATCAACCATAAGGAACATCCCCAGGACAGAACAACTTGTTCTCCTGGGCGACTTCAACGCCAGAGTGGGTTCAGACAATGACTCATGGCCCTCCTGCCTCGGTTCCTTTGGAGTGGGGAAAATGAATGAGAATGGACAGCGACTGCTTGAGTTTTGGCGCCTGCCATGAACTGTGCATTGCCAACTCCTTCTTCAAGACAAAGCCTCAACACAAAGTATCCAGGAGGCACCCGTGCTCAAAACATTGGCACCAACTGGATTTGATCCTAGTAAGATGTTCCGCTATCAAAAACGTTCTCCACACTCGCCCTTATCACAGCGCAGACTGCGACACAGACCACTCTCTGGTATGTTGCAAAATCAGGCTGCAACCAAAGAAGTTCCACTGCTCAAAGAAACAAAGGAACCCTCGCATTGACGTCAGCAAAATGTCTCAGCCAGATCTTGTAGTACAGTTCGCAGAGGCCTTTGAGAGAGAATACGATGCATTGCAGCCCAGAGACTCTGCCACAGAGAGTTGGGAAACGCTACGAGACACCATGCACCGCATTGCTATGGCCACCTTTGGGAAGAAAACTGTGAAGTCCCACGACTGGTTTGAGGCCAAATCATCAGAGATGACTCCCACTGTTGAGGCCAAGTGCGCCGCACTCACCGAGTATAAGCGGTCACCCAGTGAGAAGAACCTGCAAATCCTCAGGGCTGCCAGGAGTAAGGTTCAGCTTAACGCCAGGCGCTGCGCAAACGAGTACTGGATAGAAATAAGCGAAGAGATACAGAGTGCTGCTGAAAGAGGCAACATCCGAGGAATATGTGATGGCATCAAGAAGGCACTGGGACCAACACAGAACAAGATCGCCCCCCTCAAATCCTCCACTGGGGAAGTAATCAGCGATCCTAGCCAACAGATGGAAAGATGGGCGGAACACTACTCCGACCTCTACTCCAAACAGAACATGGTGTCCCCCTCAGCCCTCGATGCCATCAAGTGCATGCCGGTAATAGAAGAACTTGATGCACAGCCAACTGAGGACAAACTCAGCAAGGCCATTGATAGCCTGGCACCAGGCAAAACACCTGGCAACGACGGAATTCCCCCAGACCTCATCAAGCACTGCAAGACTTGTCTTCTGCACCCTTTGCACGCAGTCCTCTGTCAGTGTTGGAATGAGGGAGCTGTACCACAGGACATGAGGGACGCCAAGATTGTCACCCTATACAAAAACAAGGGTGAAAGGAGTGACTGCAACAACTACAGAAGTATCTCGCTCCTCTGCATTGTTGGCAAAGTCTACGTTTGGGTCCTCCTAATCCACCTGCAGAAACTGGCTGAACGCGTCTACCCGGAATCACAGTGTGGTTTTCGAGCAGAGAGATCCATGGTAGACATGGTCTTTTCCCTTCGCCAAATCCAGGAGAATGCAGAGAGCAGCGGATGCCCCTGTATGTGGCATTCATTGACTTCACCAAGGCCTTTGACCTAGTCAGCAGAGATGGCCTCTTCAGGGCTCTCCGAAACATCAGCTGCCCCCCAAACTGCACAGCTTAATTGAATCCTTCCACTCAAACATGAAAGGGATGGTGCAGTTCAGCGGAAACCTCTCCAAGCCCTTCGACGTACGCATCGGTGTGAAACAAGGCTGCGTACTGGCCCCAACCCTCTTTGGAATCTTCTTCGCTCTCCTCCTGAGGCATGCGTTTAGCACAACGCAAGAAGGGATCCATCTGCGGACCAGATCAGACGGCATGCTCTTCAACCTCGCCCGCCTCAGAGCAAGGACAAAGGTCCATGAAGCCCTCATCAAAGACATGCTATTTGCCGACAATGCCGCAGTTGTGACCCATACTCAGCGGGACTTGCAGTCACTAATGGACCGCTTCTCCCAGACCTGCAAAGATTTTGGTCTGACCATCAGTCTTAAGAAGACAAACGTCCTGGGCCAAGACACGCCATCTCCACCAGCCATTACCATTGATGACTACGAGCTTGAAGCCATCCACCAATTCACATATCTTGGGTCCACCATCACCGATAACCTCTCCCTTGACACAGAGATCGACAAAAGGATCGGGAAGGCAGCCACAACACTAACCCACCTCACACAAAGGGTGTGGACAAATCCCAAGCTGACCACGAAGACAAAGATGGCTGTATACAACGCCTGTGTCCTCAGCACCTTGCTGTATGGCAGCGAGGCGTGGACCACGCATGCTCATCAGGAGAAAAGGCTCAATACCTTCCACCTGAGAAGCCTACGGCGCATACTCGGCATTTCCTGGCAAGACAAGGTGACCAACACCGAAGTCCTGACCCGCGCTGGCCTCGCAAACCATGCATACCATGCTGAGACAGTGTCGGCTGCGCTGGTTGGGCCACGTTCGCCGCATGGAAGATTGTCGCATCCCAAAAGACATCCTTTATAGTGAGCTTGCCACAAGGCAGAGAAACATTGGCCGCCCACAGCTGAGATACAAAGACGTTTGCAAACGTGACATGAAGGCGCTTGAGATCAATACTGAGTCCTGGGAGGACCTCGCAGACGACCGCAACAGCTGGAGAACCACTCTCAAGAAACAGCTGCGGATTGGTGAGGACAAACTGTTAGCTGCTGCAGCAGAAAAGCGAGTTCGCAGAAAAGGGATGACAACCAACAGACCAGCATCAGCATACACATGCGATCACTGCGACAGAGACTGCCTCTCTCGCATTGGTCTCTATAGTCACAGGCGATGCTGCTTGGACCAAGCAGACAGCCTATCTAGACATTAGAACGGATGTACTTTGTCCATGGTCAGCCATGACCGAGGGAGGCCTACTACTACTCTCACACAGTTCATGGAATGAAATTTCCCGACAGCGTGTGTATACTGACGAAGCAGCATTGGAGTTTATAATCAGTGTGTTTATCAACACTGACAGATTTATCGGTTTTTTTGTGTGTGTTGCCGTTCGTATGTCTGATGGTCAGTAACACCGTGATGGTGATAGAGTTAAGAACGTTAATGAGGGAGGCTGGTGACCAGTTTGCTGCTAAAGACAGTAGAGTATGATGGAGACGAAATTGAACTCCATCACTTTCACAGCTCTCGTTGTGTTTGCATCTTTTTCTTGTCTTCACTTTGTCGTATGTGGTCAGAACTATTCGAAATTTATGTAGTTGTACATAATCTGAAAATAATACATAATCAAAACTTCGCTTTCAATTAATTTCTACAAAATGTCTGACCCTCTATCAATTTTCCAGTTTTCACAGACATACGCACACACTCAATCACACACACACACACACACACACACACACACACACACACACACACACACACACACACACACACACACACACACACACACACACACAAGCACACACACGCACGCACACACACATATACATACACACATACACACACATACATACACACACACACAACACACACACGCGCGCGCGCGCGCGCGTACACACACTCACACATGGAGAGAACAAGAGAGAGACAGCCAGATAGACAGACAGACAGAGAGAGACAGACAGACAGACTGACACTGACACTGACACTGACACATGGTTTATTGTGAAGGCCACCGACCCATACACAAACCAGGGATTGGGGGGAGGGGATTACATTGTTAACATATATCTTGCATATTTTTCATTCGTCGTCCGTTTTGCAATAGCAGTGTACACACATTTTCAGACTGTTACCTCTTCTCGAAACTCCAAAGCATAAAATATGAACATCGCCAATGTTTTGGAATGTTCTGAATTTTTACATTTTAGAGACATACTCCATGAGGGATCAGTGCTGTTTCCAATGATTCCTTGTAAATGCTTATTTCTGATATCTTTATAGACTGGACAATCAAACAGAACATGGGATTCATCTTCTAAAATATTCGGACAAAAGGGGCAGCTTTTTCTAGCATAGTTTTCTGTTAAATATCGATTGTTTACACCCAATTCGTTTATGCCTAATCTGAATCTGATTAGGCAATCACGGAATTTCTTGCTTAAAAGAAGCCAAGAAATTTGACTCGTTAGTCATGCCATTTATCCATACTTCTTGAAATCCGTACAGTTCAAGACACTATTTAATACTTCTAGCCCAGTTCTTATTTTTACTCCTTTGCTCCCAATCTAGACTATTTAAGAGCATGGTGTAAGCTTGTTTTGGTAATCTTGATGCAGGCAGATATATATATATATATATATATATATTATATATATATATATATATACAGAGAGAGAGAGAGAGAGAGAGAGAGAGAGAGAGAGAGAGAGAGAGAGAGAGAGAGAGAGAGAGAGAGAGAGAGAGAATTTACACTTTGGAAATATATTTAAAGACAGTTAATAACGTCCGTTTACAACGGGAATGATGTGAATATTTCGACAGGGAAAGAGTGTGATTGTAATCAATGACCACGCCTTTTTTCTGTAGTTAAGTCCGCTCCTGTAAACGATGTCTTGGTATCAAATGTCGCCAGACTTATCAAGTTCCAGTAAAGGAAAACAAAAATGAACATGACTTAACTCCTTTAGTGTCTAATCACATCTTTGCTTTAAGGCAACCGATTTCAGAAATGATGATAATGCAGAGTAATGGATAGAAAAGTTAAATAGATAAATAAAATAAATAAACAAACAAAAAGACAAACGGGCAAATAAATAGATAAACAAAATAAACAAACAAAAAAAACAAGCTAACAAGCAAGCAAACAAACAATCAAATAAACATATAGATAGATAGATAGATAGATAGATAGATAAATAGATAGATAGATAGATAGATAGATAGATAGATAGATAGATAGATAGATAGATAAACAAATAAAATAAAGTTGATTTGGGTGCATTATGTTCTGAACTTAAAAAGGCATTGCGTTGCTGCAGGTGTGTGTGTGGTGTTGTGTGTGTGTGTGTGTTGTGTGTGTGTGTGTGTGTGTGTGTGTGTGTGTGTGTGTGTGTGTGTGTGTGTCGTGGTTGCGTGTGTGTGATGTGTGTGTGTGTTGGTGTGTGTGTGTGTGTGTGTGTGTGTGTGTGGTGTGTGTGTGCGTGTGTGTGTGCGTGTGTGTGTGTGTGTGTGTGTGTGTGTGTGTGTGTGTGTGTGTTGTGTGGTGAGTTTTGTGTGTGTGTGCATACGTTTGCGAATATGCTCGTGAAGGTGTATGAAAAATCGATTCACGGCCTTTTGGCTAAGATCAAAGTGTACACATTAAAATTACGTGAACACACGAATTACAACAGTGAATTATTTTATTGGTGCAACAGACTAATGACTGGAAGATCTGAAGTGTGAAACCCTCCATTTATTCTATCATTGTGGAGTCTTCAGCCTCATTTAGCCAGCTCTGTTACCTGAGGTTTTAGTGTGCTTTGGCTCAATGGTGAGACTGAGACCACACTCCAAAACAAGTGTGACTGCCAGCGTACAAGCAAACAAGCCAGAAAAACACGAAAACAGAAAAGAATAAAAACGCGTATTTAATACATGACTTGTCAACAAGTTTTGTTATATTAAATACGCGTTCTTTTTTTTGTGGTTCCTGAGACCACACAGTAGAATCTCATCCACATTACCGAAGCATATCATTTCCTGACCAACAGCACAGGTGTATGTATCTCTCAGACCTGATTGACCACATAATATATTACAGAAGGGAGCGTAGAATGCAACCCTGTCACGTGATCTCAATTCAAAATGGAAACTCGATGGCACCGACACTATTTTTTTTCATTCTCATGTTACACCGTAGCGTTAGTTCCAGACAATGTGCCCATTCTCACGTTACACCGTGGCATTGATTCCAGACAATGTACCAATTCTCATGTATCACCGTAGCATTAGTTCCAGACACCGTACCCATTCTCATGTTCCAGACAATGTACCCCTTTTCGTTACACCGTAGCATTAGTTCAGGACAATGTACCTCGACTTGCCTTGCTCTCATGATTATGCCAGCTCTATTTAAAGGAATGATGGAGAACAGAAACGAACAGTATCAGCACAGCGACATGGAAGTGGTACAGAACATCGGGCACAAATAAATAAACACATAGAAAGAGTACCACACCACAGAGTTTCATAGTGTTGGAGATCCTGCTTTCCAGTCTGTGTGCACGGGTTCAAGTCTGAATATAAATTAAAAAAATGTTATGTGTTCGGTTTGTTGTCCACTAATCTGTTAATGGGTGCCTGAGGCAGTTCAGTGTTGGGAAAGGTAAAGTGACACAAAGAGGAGATGGGCACTGTCACACAACCTGCACAGTGCAAGGAGAGAATGGTAGATCTGATGGACATGGTGAGGAAGTCAAAGGGTTACGTTTTTGCATTGCTGGCATGGTTTACAATGCAGGGTGCTGGTGGGCAGGGTGTGGGAATGAAAGGGTTAACAGAGTCATCGCCTGTGTAACTGTGCCACCCACGCCTAGCTTAAAATTCAGGACCTCCACATAGAGTTGAAGATCTCACCAAAGCATTCAACACTGTTAATCAAAAAGGCCTGTGGGAGATACTGCTAAACTTTGGTTGCTTCCACACGCTTGTCCTGCTGATTGTTTCTTTCATCATGGCATGCTGGGCAGTGTTCAGGAGAAAGAGGAGGCATTCAAATCGCCCCAAGCTTGGAATGGAGAAAAACATGGATGAGTTCTAACGCCCAAACTCTTCTCCGTCTTCTTTGCGGCGATGCTGATTGGTGCGTTCAGAGACTTTGAGAGTGGTAGATACATCTGATTCCACTAAGTATACAAACTCTACAAACTACGGAGACCATAAGCTATAGCCCAAAGTACTCAAAACGGCCATGTGGGAACTTTTCTTTTTTGTTTTTTGTTATTTTGTTTCCGTTTCTTTTTTGTTTATCTGTTTGTTTTCTTGAGTATGACTATGCACCGACTGCACACATTCTCTCAAGGACATCCAACACATCACTGACCTAACTGTTTCAGTCCTCAAAC
>CM060310.1:69689322-69694322 GCA_030674185.1 Monoplex corrugatus | reverse complement strand
TAGCAGGGAACTTGTGGAGGGAGAACCCGTTAGAGTGAACATGGGGGCAGAAGAACATGGCAAGTTACCTGGGGAGAGAACCAACGGGAGGGAACTTTGGGGGGGGGGGGGGAGGGAACCAATGAAAGGAACTTGGGGAGGGAGAACCAATGGGAGGGGACTTGTCTAGATGGGGGAAGAACCAATGGAAGAGGACTTGCGGACCGATAGGAGGGCACTTTGGGTGGTGGTGGTTAGTGGAGAACCAGTGTGTGGGTACTTGAGGACTATAGGAGGGAATTTGGGGAGGGTACTTGGTGGGAGGAGAATGACTAAGAGGGAACTTGGGGAGGGGAGAGGAACCAGTGAGAGGGTACTTATGGGGGCGGGTAAGAATCATTGGGATGGAATTTGGGGAGGGAGAACCAAAGAGAGGGTACTTACAGAGGGAGAACCAATTGGAGGGTACCTTGTTGGGGGAGAACAATGGGAGGGTACTTTGGGAGGGAGAATCAATGGGAGGAAACATGGGATGGGGGTGAGGAGAACTAATGGGAAAAAACTTGGGAAGGGACAACCAATGGGAGAGTACCTGGGGTGTGAGAACCAATGAGAGGGTCCATGGGAGGAAAACAATGCAAGGGAACTGGGGAGGGAGAACTAATGGGAGGTTACTTGGGGTTATAGAACTAATGGGAGGGAACTTGGGGAGGGAGAACCAATGAGAGGGAACTTGGGGGAGGGGGACAAACAAAGGGATTGTACTTAGGGTGGATAACCAAAGGGAGGGTATTTTGTGTGGAAGAATTAATGGGATGAGACTTGGAGAACAATAGTAGGGTACTTTGGGGGGGTACCAGTGGGAGGGTACTTGGGGGTAGAACCGATGGGAGGGTACTTTGGGGGGAGGAGAACGAATGGGACAGACAAGGGGAGGGTGAACCTAAGGGATGGTTCTTGGGGGGCAGGGTTGAGAGAATCAATTGGAGGAACATGGGTAGGAAGATCCAATGGGATGAAACTTGAGGGAGGAAGAACCAATAGGAGGTTTACTCAGTGGGACCAACGGGAGGCAAATTGGGATAGAGAACCAATGGGAGGGACACCGGGAGGGTGAACCAAAGGAGGGTTCTTGGGAGGGTGGGAGGCGAGAGAATCAATGAAAAGGAACTTGGGTAAGAAGATCCAATGGGATGAAACTTGAGGGAGGGAGAACCAGTGGGAGGTTACTTAGAGGAGATCAGTGGAAGGCAAACTAGGAGAGAGAACCAATGCGAGGTTACTTGGGTGGGTGGGGATGGAGAGAGAACCAAAATATGAGGGAACTTCAACAGGGAGAACCGATGGGAGGGTACCTGGGGAGGGGACAAATGGGAGGGAACTTTGGGAGGGAGAACCAATGGGAGGGGACTTGGGGATGGAGAACCAATAGGAGAGTACTGGGTTGTGGGGAGAGCCAATTGGATACAAGTTTTGGAGGGAGAACCAGTGGGAGGGTACTTGGAGGTGACAGAACCAATGGGAGATAACTTGGGGGTGGGAGAACCAATGGGAGCGATTAAAGGGAAGAATAACAAATGGGAGGGTACATGGTTGTGGGGATGGAACTTTTGGAGGAAGAACCAATGGGAGATTACTTGATGAGGGAGGAAACCAATGGGAGGGAACTTGGGGAGGGAAAACCACTGTGAGGATTCATGGGAGGGGAGAACAAACGGGTGGATACTTGGGGGAAGAACCAGTGGGATATAACTTGGCGATGGTGAACCAATGGTAGGATACTTAGAGGAGGTGGGGGGAAGAACCAATCGGAAGGAACTTGGAGAGGGGAACCAATGGGAGAGTACTTTGGGGGTGGAAGTGGGGAGGAGAACCAATGGGAGGAAACGTGAGGAAGGAGAACCAAAGGGGGGGGGGGGTCCATGGGGGAAGAATCCATGGGAAGGGAACTTGGGAAGGGAGAACTAATGGGAGGGTACTTGGGGTGGAAGAACCAATGGAAAATGAACTTGGGGAGGGAGAACGAATGAAAGGTTACTTGAGGGGTAGGGGGAGAACCAACGGGAAGGATTTTGGGGAGGGAGAACCAGTTCGGGGGTACTTTGGGGGGATAACAATTAGAAGGGATTTGGGGGAGAGAGAATCAATGGGAGGGTACTTGGGGGAGGGGGGAACCAAACGGAGGAAATTAGGCAGTGAGAACCAATGGGTGGGTACTTGCAGAGGTAGAACCATTTGGAGGGTACCTTGTTAGGGGACAACCAATGGGGGGTACATTGGGAGGGAAAATCAATGGGAGGTTAGTTGGAGGGGGGAGGGAAAACTGATTAGAAGGAACTTGGGAAGGAGAACCAAAGGGAGGGTAGTTAGAGGGGAGAAAGAATTTGAGGGTACATGGTGGGGGAGAACCAGTGGGAGGGATCCTGGAGAGGCAGAATCAATGGGAAGGTATTTGAGGGGGGGGGGGGGGGGAGAACCAATCGGCGAGAACTTGGGTACAGGGAGCAAATGGGAGTTTTCTTTGGGGGAGGGGGGGGGGGATCAATGGAAGGGAAATTGGCGAGGGAGAACAATTGGAGGGAACTTTGCCAGGGAGAACTGATGGGAAGGTACTTGGGAAGAAAGAACCAATGCGAGGGTTCTTTGGGGGGGGGGGGGGTAGAATCAATGGGAGTGAAATTGGTGAAGCCAAACGAACACGAGCGTACTTGGAGAGGGGAGAACTAATGGGAAGGAACATGGCGAGGGTGAACGAATGGGAGGGTACTTGTAGGAGGGGGAGAACCAATGGGAGGGAACTTGGGGGGGGGGGAGGACGAATGGGAGGGAATTTGAGGGAGAACCAAATAAACGATACTCAGAGAGGTGGCAAGAACCAATGGAAGGTTACATGGGGGGGATACTACGAGGGGAGGGGAAATCAATGGGAGGGAACTTGGGGAGTGAGAAAGAATGGAGGAGGCAGAACTAAAGACACGGTACTTGGGGGGGGGTGGAGACCAATGGGAAGTTACTTGGGGGGGGGGGGGGGGAGAACCAATGGGAGGGAACATTGGGAGGGAAAACCAAAGGGGAGGGTATGGGGGGGGGGGAACCAATGGGAAGGTACTTGGGGTTGGAGAACGAATAGGAGCAAACTTGGGGAGGAAGAAACAACAGGAGGAAACTTGAGGAGGGAGAACAAATAGGAGGGAACTTGGGGAGTGACAATCAAAGAGGTGGGTACGTGGGGGTGGTGGTGGAGAACCAATTGGAGGAAACTTGAGTAGGGAGAACCACTGGGAGGGTACTTGGGGGAGGGAGAGAACCAATAGAAGGGTACCGGGGTGGGGGGGGGAGAGAACCAATGGGAGGAAACTTGAGTAGGGAGAACCAATGGGAGCGAACTTGGGGAGGGCGAACCATTGGGAGGGTACTTGTGGTAAAACATAGGCTAGATAGGACCTCATGATCTGGCCAGCTCACGGGTTTATGTGTACGCGTCAGGCCTGTGCCGTGACACAACCACACGGCACCTGTGATGTTAGTGCATATGGAATTCATTCCGAGTGCATTCTCGAGAAACTGAAACTGAAACTAAAATTGGATCTTCAATTTAACGCCATCACGACGGCAACATTTTGAGGAGAGAGATACTCCAATTTACTGGGGGCTAGCATTAGGACAGCAGTGCCCAGCTGCTCTGCTCTCCTTTGCTAATTTATCTTTCCCATCCTACAACAGGATCCAACACTTATTCACAGCTTTATGACTGGAGACACCATGTACCACCCCCCTTCCGAAGCCAGAGTCGAACCTAAGTAGTAGACTTTAAGGCAGGCAGCTGTACCACGTCGCCAGCTATACATCCTTGTCTAACACTCCGAACACAAAAACAAAATAAAGTTTAAAAAAACGAAAAAGGACAAATACAATTTCAAAAAATCCCGTACTCCCTCAGCCCCCACCCCCCACCCCCCGCCTCCACACACACACACGCCAGTCCTGTGGAACATGACACATACTTAACACACACTGACATATTTTCATCATCATCGTCATCATCATCATCATCAAGTGCCTTGCCGCATGGTGCTTGCAATCATGGCCCTCCATATGTATCTGTCCCTTGATGCCACAAGCACATCTTCCACCGTCTCTGTCCTCAGCCACCCTGCAACTCTTTCCAATATTTTCTCCCTGGGTCTACCTGGTACTCTCTTTCCCTCCACCTTATCTGTTGTGACCAAGTGCTCAAATTCCCCTTTCCTCATAAAATGGCCTATAAATGCTGCCTGTATTTTCCTAATCTTCCTAATGAACGATCTTCTTGTGTCAGCATCCATCAGGACTGTCTCATTTGTTTCCTTTGCTGTCCATGGAACTCTCAACATTTTTCTTAGAAACCACATCTCAGCTGCCTCAATTTTGTTCTGGTTTTGCTTGTTGACTGTCCAAGCCTCACAAACGTCTAACATTATCAGTTCTATATAACATTCAAGAATTCTGTTCCTGATGTTAATTGATATGCATTTGTTGGTAAGAATGCCTTTAATCTTCTTGAATGCTGTTTTGGCTTGGCCAATTCTGCTGGCTATTTCTGATGACAGATTTTTCAACATATAAAACTGCTCGATCCAGCTGACCAACGTTGCCAGATTTTTACTTCGTTGGAAGAAACTACAGCTGACAGTCATGTGTTGTGCTGTTTAATACCGAAAGCACCTATTGACCACCAAAGATGGCTCTTGATCAAGAAAAACGCCTTGTGCTGATGTTCATGTTTCTGATAGCTTTTGACAATATGCTAAGCGCGACCACTCCATCTCCTCAGAATGCCAGCAGACTGCATCAGCATTACCAGACCACTGATACTGACAACAATCCCAACATACCCCCCGCGTTCTTTTCCGAAAAAAAGCCACAATGCTAATGACAAGTTCCAGTTTCATGATGATGACTGAGGAAACCAGAACAGAAAAAGGTTTCCTTTTTCGGAGATAATATGAAAAACTTCTGGATATCTCTTCTGCACAAATATC
>CM060310.1:69676822-69686822 GCA_030674185.1 Monoplex corrugatus | reverse complement strand
TTCAACGCAGTGAATGTAGTACCCATAATCGTGTCTCTGTTTCTGTATAAAATGAAAGTTGTCACCAGAAAGTGAACAACTGGTGGCCCGATACTACACTGAAATGCTGTATGGTTCAGTCATTGCAGTCTTGTTTATGCTTAGAATGATCAGAGGTTGTTTTGTGTGATATTGTTCTACTGTTAGGGTCTACTGTGCACCTTTGTAGATATCGGTGATGACTTTCTATAGATGTTGGTTAATGTACAGGTTTGTCACATGGTTGTGTAGATGTTCATTATCATCATCATGTGCCCTGCTGCATGGCATTGGCGATCATAGCCCTCCATATGTGTCTATCCCTTGTTGCCGCAAGCACATCTTCCACCTTCTCTGTCCTCAGCCACCCTGCAAGTCCGTCCAATATTTTCTCCCTGGATCTACCTGGTGCGTTCTTTCCCTCCAACGTTCCTGTTGTGACTAGGTACTCTAATTTCCTGATAAAATGGGGTAGAAATGTTGCCTGTCTTTTCCTTATGAATGATCTTGTGTCTGCCTCCATCAAGACTGTCTCGTTTGCTTTCTTTGCTGTCCATGGAACTCTCAACATTCTTCTTAGAAACCACATCTCGGCTGCCTCAATCTTGTTCTGGCTTTGCGTTTTGATTGTCTACATCTCACAACCATATAACATTATCGGTTCTATATAACATTCAAGAACTCTCTTCCTGATGTTAATTGATAGTGTGTAGATGTTACTAATTCGTTTCTGTAGATGTTTCCTAATCCGCTCCGAACTTAAACAGATTTGCCTGTCTGTTCCTGGGAACCATAGTAAAGAGACAATGTCACGTAGGTTATACAAGGGTAAAATATTATACACTCACTCATACTTTAAAAGGAAGAAGCACTGTTGTGTATACTGTGTGGCGAGCCACACAGCACCAAACAATTCCTTATTGAATGCTTGGACTTGCACAATATGAGACAAAAACACAGTACAGTAGACTTCATAAAGAACCCCTTCTTCCAGATAGAATGTTCGTTTTTCACAAGAGATCAATACATTTCATCTTCTATGACTATCACCATCATCATCATCATGTACCCTGCTGCATGGCGTTGGCGATCATGGCACTCCAAAGGAATCTGTCCTGTGTCACTGTAAGTATATCTTCCACCCTCTCTGTCCTCAGCCACTCTGCAAGTCTGTCCAGTATTTTCTCTCTGGGTCTACCTTGTGTTCTCTTTCCCTCTCGCTTTCCTGCTATACCTGTATGGTTCTATTTCTCTTGCCTCATAAAACGTCTTATACATGTTGGTTGTCTTTTCCAAATCATCTTCATTAGTATTCTTCTTGTGTGTGCCTCCTTCAAGACTGTCTCGGATTTTTTTTTTCTTTTTTGCTTTTGGATTTTTGTTTTGTTTTTGCTGTTCATGGAACTCTGAACATTCTTCTTACAAACCAAATTTCATTTGCCTCAATCTTGTTCTGGCTTTGCGTGTTGACTATCCACGCCTCACAACCATAAAACAGTATTGGATGTATCTAACACTCAAGAACTCTTCATTTTTTTGGTAACATCAGTTTGCATTTTCTAGATTGTTGGTTTAGCTTTGCCGATTCTGTTGGCTATTTCTGATCTGCATCTGCTATCTGGTGAAATGGCCGTTCAAAGATATTTCAACTTATCAAACCGTTCCCAGATATCTTAATTTATCTATGATTATGGGTAATCGAAAGGTTTTAGATGCATCTTACACTTGAGATGATAATCGTGAGCTTGCTTTTTAAGCTGTTGTTCAACTTTTTTCATATCGACCTGGAGGAGTTGTTATAATGGGGTGTTAGTCCTGATATGGTTCTAATGGACGGCTGGGCTCTCAGCACAATAAACTCGAACTTGGTAATATCATAGGAAACCTTCAGGTAGAAACAAGTTCATTCTTGTATAACAGTTTGAAAGACAAGGAGAAAATGCTTTGTTATAGTAACATGGTTCTGTGGGTATTAACAACAGTTGAAGGTAAGGAGAGGAGGAAATCAAAGCAAGTGGAATGACCCAACACTCTCCAACCACGTATGACTTGACAAAGATTAAAAGAGAAACGAGAAGAAACCTGATATTCATGTTCGTCAGTCATACCACCATCGCTATCTTGTTGCGCCTCTTTTCGATTTTGAAGGACGAGAGATTTTCTTTCCTTGTAATATTGTAGTAAGAAAAGTTTCTTACAACGCTAGAAGTTCTTCAAGAGGCATGTTGGACGACTTTGATACGAAAAAAGCACATTGTTTTTGTACACACTTTTGAACTTGTGTCTTGTCGGAAACACGAACAAGGAAGACAGGCACAGAGAGAGGGAGAGAGCAGGAATGGAAGAGAGAGAGAGAGAGAGAGGAGAGAGAGAGAGAGAGAGAGAGAGAGGAGAGAGAGAGAGAGAGAGAGAGAGAGAAACTGAAACTGTTTATTGTCATTACCCGAAAAGGTCTTTTGACAAGGGGGATAACAATTTTCCAGTAGTGCGACACATAATCCACTCTTTGTATGTGCGCAAATTCTTCACACATAATCAAAAAAAAAATATCGAACATCCATTCCTTGAACAGTCGAACATATTCAAATCATATATAATGAACAATCATCCATTTTACCACTACTACATAATGCAAAGAAAACAACAACAAAAAATATCAGAACAGTGTTCCCACATTCAGGCCAATAATTTGTCTAGGTTTAGACAAACCAAAATCTTTTTCACACACCCACACCCACTCACACGCATCCATATACGCTCACACGCGGGCGCGCGCTCGTGCGCACACACACACACATCAAAACTGTAATATGATGAAACATCTGGGCTAGACCACCCAAACCTTACATTTAGTGATAATAATATAATCTTCACATAACTGCCCCAAAATACTCTGTTAACAAGGGACATCACTATGCCTTTTATTTATTTGTTTTTTGGTTTGTTTGTTTGTTTTGTTTTTGTTAACATGTATAGTAGACCCTTAAGTGTCTATATACCCTTTCAATATCCACTTCTAACATATTCTACAAATATACCATTATTTTCATATTATTAGCTACTCTTAAATTATCGGCAAATAAAGCAAATGAAAACAGCTCTTTACAAAACAGAGTCTATAATAAAGCGGCTTCTTTTGGAGTTAACGTGATATAGCCCACATCAGTCAAAAGAGATTAAATTAATCCCAGTATGATATTGTCTAGCACTATTGTCGGGCTTGTAAGTGTTTATGTCTTATTTTTTGTGCTTCCGCAATGTATAGTGCCACTGATTTGATTATGACTTCGTCATCAGATGACAAAATAGATACAACATCTTGTCTTTTGGCCATGTCGGATTCAAAAACTTTGCATTTTCCACGTATTGTGTCAAAAATTTGGCATTGGAATAAAAAGTGTTTTTCATTATCGACATTGTTTCCACATAAGGGGCAAGGATATACTGTGGACGTCCCAGGTTGAAACCAATTTTTATTTGCATTGAAACCAAGTGTTCTTAATCTAAATCTTGCGTAATTAGTTCTTTGCCATTTATCCGTAACAACACCGAGATATTTTTCGGTTTGAAAAACATCTTTAAATGAGAAGAACCAACTATATTTTTCTTTGTTTTCCATATCTGAGTGCCAATTTTGTTTAAACGAAAAATAAGCCTGTCTTTAAATTCATTAATAAACTGACACTCATTTCCTACTCCCTGGGACAACCACACGATTCCAAACCCAAGTTCTGATAAAGCCTTTTTTACCTGATAGGCCCAGTTCTGTTTTCCTATTTCCATTTGAGTAACCATCATTTCATATGCCTGTTTACATAACCGAGATTGTGGAAGCCTTAACAATTTCAACCAGTATTTAATACTCTTCACAAAGGTTCTAATGTATAAAGGATATCTTCCAGTTTCTCCATATAAAACAGTATTAGAAGAGTGAATTGGTACAGCCAAAAAAACGTTTTATAGCATATGTATGCACTTTTTCCATATGTGGATTTACAGTAAGACCCCATACTTCAGCTGCATATGTAAGTAAAGGTTCTATCTGTGTATCAAACATTTTCCAATATAAATTACAATCAATAGAATTGAGCTTCCGTAAGGATTTTAGAATTTCAATAACACCTTTTTTCCCTTTATTACAAGATTCTTCCCATGCATAATTTAAACTTAATTTTGTCGAAAATATTATTCCTAAGTATTTATAAGAATTAACAACTTTAACCTCGTTAATTCCATAGAACCATTTTTCGTGTTTTGATAAATGTCCACCCTTCCTGAAAATCATAATATTAGTTTTATCCATGTTAACTGTTAAAGCTAGTCGATCCGATTCTTCCTTTAAGACATTTAACTGGTTTTGTAAGCCTTTGACTGTACCAGAGAGAAGAACAACATCGTCTGCAAACAGCAATAGGAATATTTCAATAACCCCAGGGATAATTTGAATGCCATGCCTGCCTTTTCTTGACAGTTCCACTGCTAATTCATTAATGAAAAATGAAAACAATTGAGGACTCAATTGACACCCCTGTTTCACTCCTTTAGGGCATTCAAAATAATCTGAATATACACACTTCTCACGCACGCATGCAAACACTGAGTTATAAACTCCTCTTAGGGCCATATATAATTTTCCATTCACACCACTTTTACGTAATATATTCCAAAGATTATTACGATTCACAGAATCGAATGCCTTCCTAAAATCCACAAATGCAACATAAAGTTTCTTATTTAAAAGTAAATGCTTCTGCACAAGGGAGTAAAGTGTGAAAATATGATCAATTGTACTGTATTTTGCTCTAAATCCAGCTTGTTCTTCAACTATTTTCTCTTCTTTTTCTGCCCACTTTGTTAATCTCTTATTCAAAATATATGTATAAACTTTACTCACTATACTTGTTAGAGCGACTCCTCTATAATTATCTGGATTATTCACATCTCCTTTTTTATGAATTGGGATTATTATGGACTTTGCCCATTCTGACGGAAAAATGCCATTATCAAAAAGCTTGTTACATAAATGGACAAGGAAATCAATTACATTAGCATTTGCATGTTTTAACATTTCGCTGATTATTTGATCTGGTCCTGCGCTCTTTCCTGCTTTCAAATGCCTGATACTCGCAGTCACTTCTTCTTTAGTTATAGGCTCATTGAAAAGGGGCTCAAAATTATTTTCTTCCTCTACTATATTACTCTCTTGTGCAGTATTTCCCCCGATATCATTGAAAACACTGCAGAAATGATTGTACCATTGTTCAATAGAGATTTCATTGTACACAAAGGCCTTTCTATTAACAGATCTTATTATTGACCAGAATGTCCTGGAGTCATTGATGGAATCTTTGAGTGTTCTTATTTTCTTATCTTCGTATTCCCTTTCTTTCGTTTTCCTTAGTTTAACATACTCTTTTCGTGATATGACATATGCTTCTCTTTTTTCTTTTTTTTCTTTTTCTGTTTTGCATCTCTGGAATCTTTTCAGTAGCCTCTTAACTTCTTGTTTCTTTCTTTCACATTCCTTATCAAACCAATCATTCTGTTTCTTTTGTCCTTGTCTCACTGTTCGTACCATACACGCAGCTGCCCCGCATAAAGCCTTAGTAAACTGCTCCGAACTGTCATTCACATTATAATCTAACAAACCGAAAGCTGTCTGTAGACAATTGTTGAACTCAGAACCATCAAGCTCTTGTACAAATAAACTTGCTAATTCTTCAGACCATACAATTTTTTCTTCCCCTTGTTGTCTTGCACTTTCTACATATGTATGATTATTTCCCCTTTTCCATATTACCTCAACAGGTAGATGCCATGAATCAACACAGTTACCTACCCGTAAATCAAAGCATGAGACCAGATTATATGGAACAAGAAAATAGTCAATCACACTACACCCGTTTGGAGACACAAAAGTGTATTCACCCTCTGTATCTCCATCACAAAAACCATTCAAAATAACCATATCCAACATGAAACATAAGTTCAACAATGTTTTTCCAAAACTATTCACAGTTTCATCTTTAGAACAACGTACATCACATTCATTATACATCCTGTCATACTCAATGTCTTCCAAATAAGTAGTCATGTCTTCAGGCGCAAACTGTTCGTGACCTGTTCTAGCATTGAGATCTCCCATAATTATAAAATGTGTTTTTTCTTTTTCAAACTGTTGTAGCATTAATTCTTCCAGCATCAAGATCCCATCTTTAATTAATGTTTCGTTATATCTAGGGCTTCCTTCTGGCGCAACATAGCATGCAATCAAAATCAGATCTTTGTCTAAATCAAATACATTTTTGTTTACTCTGATGGCAATGGTATTATCATAATCTAACATTATTTCTTTCACACAATTTTCTAAAGTTTTTTTCACCAACAATAAAACTCCACCCGAATTCCTGCCATGGTGTGACAATTTCTTAGCTGGAGCGTAAAACTTCAAATAATCAGTGAACAAACAGCTGAAATCAAACGAAGTATCAAGAAAACATTCAGTAAGACAAACAAAATCAAATTTTGTTACATAATTTATGAAGGAAACGTTCTTCAATTTACTGTACAAATTTTCAACGTTGTAATTCAAAAAGGACCACTGGTTTGGATGGCCATGCCTGTCCTATGGCTTTCTGGAAGTACCGGAACGCAAGCTCCTGTTGCCAAGGTTACCGCCTGCTCCTCTGCCGCGGGCCGTGCTTGTTGACGTCCGTCGCGGTTGGCTGCCCATGCTCACCCTCTCACCCGTCTGTCGGTCTGCCGCAGGACTGCCGCGTGATGCACGTGCGTCCGTGTCTGTAAGACTCCCGGTGTCATGCCCCTGGGAACTCCTGTTGGCGTCACGCTGAAGCTCGAGAGAGAGAGAGAGAGAGAGAGAGAGAGAGAGAGTATGTGTATGTGTGTTTGCGTGCATGTGTGTGTGTATGTTTGTGTGTGTGTGTGTGTGTTTGTGTTTGTGTGTGTGTGTGTGTGTGTGTGTGTGTGTGTGTGTGTGTGTGTGTGTGTGTGTGTGTGTGTGTTTGTCTGTGTTTGTGTGTTTGTCTGTGTGTCTGTGTGTACCGTGTGTACCGTGCTGATTAGTCCGGAGTGAAAATGTGTGCATGCGTTTGTGTATATCAATCTGTGTCTATGTCGCTGCATAAATCTGGAAAGTCATTTTTACCATTGTATTAGGTCCCTTTTACTCCTTGGAAATCTTTTTGTGCAGCTGAATATGGCATGATTATTTGGCTTTGACAGGTGTGTTAATCAATTGGATAAATGCCCAGACTCCCAATCAGGAAGTCCTCGGTTTGACCTGCCTGAACACATCCACCAAGTGGCTAATAGGTACAGATTGTTCTGATCTCTCAGGTTAATATGTTGCGGATCTACCAATGCCTAAACTCCTTTTGTGTGAAGGTTATCAAGTATGCACGTTAAATGTCAAATGTTAAAGATTTCAAATATCTTGGTTCCGTAAATACTGATGATGGAAACTGCTCCAAAGACATCAAAATAAGAATTGGAATGGCAAAAAAAAACATGGCCCAACTCAACAACATCTGGAAAGACAGAGGCATACCAAATCACATGAAAGCTAGACATTTGAAATCTTTACTTAGACTCTGAGAAAAAAACTGATTGCAGAAGAATTGAGGCTGCAGAGATGTGGTTTTATCGGAGACTTCTACAGATAGGAGAACTAATGAAAGTGTCCTGGAAAAAAAAACTTGATGCCTCCAGAAAACTACTAGCAGACATCAACAAGAGATGACTTAAATACATCAGCCATGTGTCACGCAGCGAAAACACAGACCTCATGGCAACTTTCTATCAAGGAAAAACGGTGGCAGAAAAGAAGAAAGGCAGATCTCCAATCTCATGCACCGAAAATATAACCAACATCAGTGGCCTATATATTCAAGAAATTGTCCACAAAAGTCAAGACAGCGTGGCCTGGAGGGCGATGTATCCCTAGGTGTGTAGCGGCCAACATTGAACCTGGTGACACTGACAGGTGAGACAGGTGAGACAGGTGAGACGTTAAAGGTCACTTAGGTATTGTCAATAGCTGGTTCATGGAAACATGAATACACCCATCATGCAGGTCCATCAAGGATGAAGACTGTGCACTAAGATAGTGGAATGTGGTTAGCACGTTTAACATTTGAGTTCTTCATGATCCAATGATGTGCAACGCGCAGTGAGTACAAACTCACTTTGAGACTAGTGCATTCAAGAACCATTTATGTATAATCACTTTCAAAAATCAAATAGGCTTACTGTTGTGATTCCCAACGACTACATTGCATTTTATAAACACTAACGTTGAGTATTAGTTTCACTGTTCATTTTATTGGTTTGTATTGCAGTTGATCGGTGCTGGTATCAAAACCATCAAGATCTGACATACACGTAGTTCACATTGTGAAAATATTATTAGATCATTCCACGTGTTTGTTGAGCACAGATTTCATCAAGAGCATTTGATTTCATTTGTCTGTGTACGACATGGATGTAAATAACGTAACCCGTTCACTTAAGAACATGTCAAGTATATCGATGAGCGTACCAGCTTGGTCAGATAACTTTGCTGATGCCAATGAGCTGCCATTAATGAAACTGTCAAAATGGATCCAGAAAATATGTCTGCCTATTATATTTACACTGGGAATATTCGGCAACACATGACTATCATCATCATAAGTCATCGATTTCAATTCAACCGTTCTGCCTTGGACCGTTATTTTCTGTGTGTGGGCTGTGACTGATCTCTGTGTCAACATCATCGGACCACTTCGGATGTGGATCACGACAGTGACGAATTTCCGACTTTTTGCCGTTCATGATGCTGTGTGTAAAATTGGTATTTATATCTTGAATGTAACCACTGCTTGTTCCACTTGGTTTGTGGTGGTGATGGTGACACACAGAGCCATGTCTGTGGTGTGGCCACATCGTGTGAACGTAATGTGTTCAGCAAAGACATCCTGGGGCTTCATTGTGGGCATTGCGATCTTTAACAGCTTGTACAACTGTGCACTTTTGTATGGAATGCAAGTTTCAGGTGGGATTTGCAGAATGAATAATGATTACAAGGAATTGCAGAATAAGATACTTTTCAAGATCGATATAGTTCATTTTTCTGTGTTGCCATTCATCTGTCTGATGATCAGTAACATTGTGCTTGTGCTGAAGTTAAGAACGTCAGTGAAGGAAGCTGGTGACCAGTTTGTTAGCACAGACAGGCAGCAAAGTGATAGAGAGAGAAAAGTGAACTCCATCACTCTCACAGCTCTCGCTATATCCGTGTCTTTTATTGTTTGCACATTACCTTATCTGATCAGCAGTGTTATAAGCAATTCAGATGTTAACGATTCTAAAGGATCAGACATTCACAAACCGCTTTCGATAATTTTGTGCCTTATTTTCTTATTGTTATTATTTATTCAATTTCTCTTTGAACTTTTATCTGTACTGCCTGACAGGTCAAAAGTTCAGAAGGGAATTCCTTAAGCTGGTGGGTGAACTGGTCCTCTGTGTACTCAATCTGTTTTAGGGATCCTGTAACTGCCAGAGCTGTAGAATCACTGTAGCCTACTAACGAACGCTGAAGTAGTTGCCTCTTTACAAAGCATGGTTACATCAATAATACATTCAGCCGTTTAAGACTAGCTTAAGACTACTTAGAAAAGTGTTGTCTGAGGCCAACATGCGATCATGCCTAAGGCTGCTTACTAACCTCTGCTTTATGTCTGTGATGTTTCGACATTTCCCGTGGCTGGAAAAAGACTATCAAACCGATGCATCCACCTGTCGAAAGTCTGATTAACGGAAGTAACCCAATAAACATGGTTTGGATTGAGAAACGATGGATGCGAGTGAGTTCTAGACTTGGAGTTCACTGTTACGAGTATACCATACTCTGTCGATGCACTGAAAGAGGCACTGCTGAGTAATCTCAGAATTCGTCTACAATGAGTTTTGTAGAAACAGA
>CM060310.1:69666822-69671822 GCA_030674185.1 Monoplex corrugatus | reverse complement strand
CATTCTCATGTTACAGCGTAGCATTAGTTCCAGACAATGTACCCATTCTCATGTTACAGCGTAGCATTAGTTCCAGACAATGTACCCATTCTCATGTTACAGCGTAGCATTAGTTCCGGACAATGTACCTCGTCTTGCCTTGCCCTCATCATTATGCCAGCTGGGTTTAAAGGAATGATGAAGAACAGAAACGAGCAGTATCAGCACAGCAACGTGGAAGTGGTACAGAACATTGGGCACAAATAAATAAAGAAACACATAGAAAGAGTACCACACCACAGAGTGGCATAGCGTAGAGATCCTGCTTTCCTTTTTGAGGATGACAGAAACGAAGAACACATTATAAAAAAGAACTTTGAAGGACCACCCATAATGAAAGATGAAGTTAGAGCGGCACTGAAAAAGATGAAACCGAGAAAAGCCCCAGGACCAGACAACATTACTACAGAGATGATTGAAGCCCTGGAGGAATTTGGCATAGAAAAAATAACAGTCCTCCTAAATGAAATTTACGACACTGGAAAAATCCCCAAAGATATGTCAAAATCAATTTTCATTGCACTTCCAAAGAAGACAGGGGCTATAGAATGCGAACTCCGTCGCACACTCAGTTTGATGAGCCATGTAACAAAAATCCTGTTAAGAATAATCATGATGAGGACAAGGAATAGAATCAAAAGAGAAATAGCAGAAGAACACTGTGAATTTGTGGAAGGAAAAGGAACTATTATTGACATATACATCCTAAGAACTATCATAGAGAGGTCAAATGAGATGAATAAGGATTTGTATTATGCTTTGTTGACTACACCAAGGCTTTCGATCGGGTAAGACATGATGAATTGATCAACCAACTGGAGAGACTCAATGTTGATGGAAATCTACGAATAATCAGAAATATGTACTGGGAATAAACACTGCAATGAGAATAGAAAACGATGTAAGCTCTTTTCAAAATATCAAAAGAGGAGTCAGACAGGGTTGTGTTTTGTCACCAGATCTGTTTTCACTTTACATGTACAGCGAAAACATCATGAGAAACCTAGAAGAAGACCCTGGATTAAAGGTTGGAGGGAAAATGATAAACAACATTCGATACGCAGATGACACCGTTCTAATTGCAGAAAATGAAAGAGACCTACAAAACCTTGTGAATATACTAGAAATAGAAAGCAAAGGAAAGAGGCTGGAACTAAACAGGAGGAAGACTGAAGTCATGGTGATCAGTAAAAAAAAAAACCCATGAAATTCCCTCATGCAAAATAACAGCAAATGGCACAACCTTGACACAGGTTGATAAATTCAAATACCTGGGACGATCATTTCATCAGACGGCAGATGCACATCAGAAATAGCCGGCAGAATCGGCCAAGCCAAAACAGCATTCAAGAAGATGACAAGTATTTTTACCAACAAATGCCTATCAATTAACATCAGAAAGAGAGTCCTTGAATGTTATATAGAACCAATACTGTTGTACGGATGCGAGGCGTGGACAGTCAACAAACAAAGCCAGAACAAGATTGAGGCAGCTGAGATGTGGTTTCTAAGAAGAATGTTGAGAGTTCCATGGACAGCAAAGAAAACAAACGAGACAGTCTTGATGGAGGCAGACACAAGTAGATTACTCATAAGGAAGATTTGGAAAAGACAGGCAACATTTATAGGCCATTTTATGAGGAAGGGGGATTTGGAGCACCTAGTCACAACGGGAAAGCTGGAGGGAAAGAGAGCACCGGGTAGACCCAGAGAGAAAATGCTGGACGGACTTGCAGAGTGGCTGGGGACGAGTGGTGGTGGTGGTAGGGGCAGCGAGAGATAGAGGCAGATGGAAGTCCATGATCGCCAACGCCATGCGGCAGGGCACCTGATGATGATGATATATACTTCCAGCAGAAGGACAAGTTCAAAGACGTGGATGCACCCAGACCCTAAGCAGCGATTCATGCTGGATCAAAAGTAGCAGAAAATATCTGAGGGTGCTGGATGCTTCACCACTGACTTGTGTGTGTGGAGAGGTATCCATGCTCTACATGACCCGAGATTGTGATCCAGTCAACAGTTACCTTGTTTACAAACAAGATGGCAAGGTGGGGAGTCAACAAACCCTGGGACAACGACTCACATCATGCACCAGCTTGTTCCAGTCCCGCTATCGGACCAAGATAGAAGCAGGGGAAGTTCATACGATCGCAAAAACGGCCAGGCATGGTGCTCCTGACACAGCCTATTTTGCTTTTCAGATAGGTCTGACATGTCCTCCCCCACCCCCCACCCCTCCAAGCAAGCCCAAGTTTGCCGTCTTCCCGAGCTGTCATTAGTACTTTTCTTGCACTCATCAGACCTGATTCCCTGAATCCATCAGCCAAGCTCCAGGTCAAAGTTGACAAGAAATATCTTTTCAGCCAATGTCCAAACAAGTAGGACATGATGATACAAAGACACTTGACGAAATGTCCTTGGTCGACACGGTACTGGAAAGTGCGATTGCAATAAACTGATGTTGCCGTCACTGTGTACTCAGCCATAGCTCACCATCATCAACACCGTCTTCCAGCAGAAGAACAAGTTCAAAAACGTGTGGATGCATCCAGACTCCAAGCAGTGATTTATGCTGGACTAAAATTAACAGAAAACATCCGAGGATGCTGGATTTCTCACCTCTGAATTGACAATAAGCTCACAGCTCCCGATACCACACGGTAGCCATCTTGCTAAGCAAAGAGTGTCTCTCTGTGTGTGTGTGTGTGTGTGTGTGTGTGTGTGTGTGTGTGTGTGTGTGTGTGTGTGTGTGTGTGTGTTGGGGGGGGGGTGCCCATACTATACGTGACCCGTGATTCTTATCCAGTCAACAGTTATCTTGTTTACAAACAGGATGGCAAGGTGGAGAGACAACAAACCCTGGGATATGGACTCACATCATGCACCGGTTTGTTCCAGTCCAGCTCCAGGACCAAGATAGAAGCAGAAATTCGTACGATCGCAAAAACGGCTGGATATGAAGCTCCATACACAGTCTATTTTGCTTTTCAGATAGGTCTGATATGTCCTCCCCCCCTCCCCCCACCGAGCAATCCCAAGATTGCCGTCTTCGCGAGCTATCATCAGGACTGGCCTTGCACTCACTGGGTCTGAATCCCTGAAAGTTAGCAGCCAAGCTGCAGGTTAAAGTTAACAAGAAATATCTTTTCAGCCCACATCTCAACCATGAGGACATCATGATACAAAGACACTTGACGAAATGTTCTTGGTCGCCACGGTACTGGAATGTACAAATCCAATAGACTGATGTTGCTATCAGTATGTGCTCAGCCACAACTCACCATCACCAACACCTTCTTCCAGCAGAAGGACAAGTTCAAAAAGCGTGTGGATGGACCCACACTCCAAGTAGTGGTTTATGTTGGACTGTCATTGTGCGACAAAACGATCAGACGTGCATATTAAATACTGCATGAGAGGAGCTGACTAGTGGTCTCATCACAGACTACTGCACAGCAATACGAATATATATCCTGCTAGCTAGGAAAATCAAGGTAGCCAGAGATAAACCTCTGAGGAAGCTGAATTTTGTCCAGTTGCAAAACCAAACAAACTGGATATCAACATCAACGGAACCCAGTTGAAGCAAGCCAGTGAATTTAAATACCTGGGCAGCATCTTCACTGAAAATGGCAAACTAGACAGAGAAATCGAGACCAGATGCCAGAAAGCCAACGCAGTCAGCTACCAACTTGCCCCTCTCCTGAAACACCCCAGCATTCCCACCAGCACTAAGGCGAAACTCATCAACGCCATTTTTCTACCAACGCTGACATACCAGTGCCAGACATGGTCCCTAACTAAAGTCCTCGAGAGAAAACTGGTCACCTGTGAAATGAAATGCCTGAGGAAAGCAATAAACAAGACAAGGCGGGACAAGATCAGAAATGAGGTGATACGAGACATGGTAGGAGCAACACCAATCCTACAACACATCGAACATATGAGGATCAAGTGGTTCGGACACCTCACACGTATGCCCCTAAACCATCCAGCTCTTCGGGCATACAACACCAGATATTCTGGTTGGAGGGCCAGAGGAAGACCAAGACGACGATGGAACGACTCCGTGGCAGACACCCTCAGAGCTCACGAGATGTCCCTTCTCCAGGCCACCCGCCTTGCTGCTGACAGACGACTGTATCTCCCCGCGATGCCCACCGGTACAAGCGGAAGGAAAAAGTAAAGTAAAGTAAGTAAGCAAAACAGCGAAGGCACCCTTCAAGAAAAGTTTCAGGGAAAATTACACGACATAGAGACTGAGGGAGAAAATGTAAAGATAGAAGAGAAATCTTCCAAAGAAACTATTTACAGCACTGCGGCTGATATTCTTGATTTTGTCAATCGTAAACACAGTAAGTGGTATGATGAAAATGATGAAGTGGTCAGCTAGCTCATTCAAAACTCCACATTACTCATAAGGAACATATCAGCGACAAGACTTTTGAGAAAAGGAAGCAAAAATGCCAGAAAACGAAACAACTTATCCAACAAAACCTGCAGCAGATAAAGAACCAATTGTGAGAGACGAAATCTGCACAAGTCTAGACTGTGGCTGATGCCAATTGCATGAAGTCATTATACGGTTGTATACGCACAGTGTACAGACCAAAGGTTTCCAGTTCAACACCGATCCTACCTCTAACCACTCCATTCTGTTTATAGAAAAAAAAAACGGCATCTTATCAGGCAAAGCTGAGCACTTAAACACTTTGCTAATTAGGGACTCGTCAGTCTATGAGGACATCAATGGACCACTTCCACAACTGCCAGCAAAACAATCTTTGGCAGACCCACCCTCCAGTGCCAAGATTATCAAAGCTCTGAAATTAACCACACCTTGGAGAGCACCAAGAACTGATAATATTCCAGCAGATATCTAAAAGCAAAATGGTCCTGAAGATTCTGACAACCCTGCACCAGCAGAAGGAAGAGGCTCACCCAAGATTTTAAAGATG
>CM060310.1:69624322-69626822 GCA_030674185.1 Monoplex corrugatus | reverse complement strand
TGTCTGTCTGTCTGTCCGTCTGTCTGTCTGTCTCTGTCTCTGTCTGTCTGACTGTCTGTCTTTCTGTCTGTCTGTCTGTCTGTCTGTCTATGTTCTCTGTCTCTGTCTCTGTCTGTCTGTCTGTCTGTCTGTTTGTCTCTCTCTCTCTCTCAGCCTCTCTCTCTCTTCTCTATCTCAGCCTCTCTCTTCCTCTCTCTTCCTCTCTCTCCCTCTTTGTGTGTGTATGTGTGTGTGTGTGTGTGTGTGTGTGTGTGTGTGTGTGTGTGTGTGTGTGTGTGTGTGTGTGTGTGTGTGTGTGTGTGTGTGTGCGCGTGCGTATCTGTGTGTGTGTAGTGGTGTGTGTGGTACGGTTGCGTTTACAAATCCGTTTGCTCTTGTGACATTGAATATGAATCCCTCTTTCTTTTCATTTCTGTTAGTGTCAGTTTGTCCCTGTCTAAGTTATTGCTTGTATAAATGTCAACTGTAATTGTTTTGAGTCATTTTACTTCACAAATGCAAACATACATTTTTTCTCTCACGGTGGAAAACGTTAACCTTTCCAAAAATCAGCAGTTTAGTGGTAAAATACTTGCAAGCCACATGGGCGACCCAGGTTCAGTCACCAGTCTACGTACTAAATGCAGGCTGACTGGCTCCCTAAATAGAACTGTAGACTCCGAGTATAATATCTCGAGTTCGAACCCAACCCGCAACAGAAAAAGTGGCCTGTTCACTGCCCATCATAATCCTCCAGTCATTCTGGTGACATCATCCTGGTGTTTCATCGGCCATGTCCCACCCACCCCCACCCCAGCCCCCACCTTCCTGCCTTATCTATCCATTTTAAGATGCATTTGGTTTTGCGCAGGCTCAAGGTGTATGTCAGAGAAGAACAGACTACGTTGAGCGGATATGAATATGAGTGCGAAAAATCCTCCTTGAACTCTGACATTTTCGAAATATAACATTCTAAAAGTACATGCTGTAAGTATACAATTTCATCTGTTGTGTTTTTCTGCTATGCCAAATGAAATTGGTTTGTTTACATTTCACATGAACAATTCTTCACATTTTGCCATTAAATGTCTGTCTCTCTGCAATCATTTCTCTTTTTTTCTGTCTTTCTCTCTATCTCCCTGTATCTATCTCTGTCTTTGTCCAAGTTTCTGTCTCTCTCTCTGTCTGTCTATCTGTCTTATTCACTCACTCACCCCCTCCTCTCTCTCTCTCTCTCTCTCTCTCTCTCTCTTGGCGCGCGTGCGCTCTCTCTAAAACCGAAATACGTCGTGGCGTCTAATGTATCCTGACACATTACATAAGGCATAACATTCAGGATGTCATCTGTGTTCGTCATTACCGTTCCAATACACCTGCTTTGAACATCATCAACACAACTTTTTCTTAGATGACCAGGCTGACTGTTTTGAATATGATTTCTTGAAAAGAAGGTCTGAACTTTCACATCATACGGCTCTGCTCAACTTCAATCCATTCATCTCACACTTGACCATGCACTCTTTCTTCTCGTGACACCCAAGATGGCATATGCAGACAGATAAGTGTACAACAAGAAGAAAATAAGTTCCAAGCAGGCACTCTAAGACCACATATAGAAACTGATTTGAAAAAGAAATGAGCAAAAAGAAAAAAAAGAAAAGAAACAATAAATTTTTAAAAAAAGTTGAAGCGGTATGTTTTTCACTATTCACCACAAATTACAAACTCATTTCCGTCTTTCAGTTTGAGGCAAGAAAAGAGAAATCTTTAAAAAAAAATCTAATATCAGGAATGTTCACATTGTATGCACAACACTTCATGGCAGATGAGGAAGGCTGCAGCAAAAGGACGCGTAATTAAAACCCACCAGTGCCATCATGCAGGCACCGGTGATGGTTACAGAAGTGGTCTAAACTCGCTATTACCATACCACAGTCAGTAATTAACATGGAAACTTTGTGCAAACTTGATGCAGAAAAGACCCATAAACTGATGGAGACAGCCATAAGAACGAAATAATCTCCGAAGAACAAGACGTAAAGTCGTGGAAATGGTCCATTAGAGGGGACAACACCTCCTTTTGAAGAGAGCAGAGTGGCGATAAAAACTCGCCATTACCAAAGAAAATACCTCCTTGAGTGGAGAAGCATTGCGAGAGTTATCCGTTCCTTGTGGGTTCTTCTCTCTTTGGAGTGGTCATCGGCATGTTGGCAGACTCCAACATTCATCTTTGGTGCTGGTGTTCGGTGGCACCAGACTCCCCATGGCATATTTGACTCTGATTTTATTTGAAAAAGGATATCTGTGTAGTCGAATTATTAATCATTTTTTGTCTTTTTTTTCTAAAAAGATTCTGTGTCTGTGTCTTTGTTTTTGTCTGTGCCTGTGTGTGTGTGTTTGTGTCTGTGTCTGTGTCTGTGTCTGTGTCTGTGTCTGTGTCTGTGTCTATGTCTATGTCTATGTCTGTGTCTGTCTGTTTGTCTGTCGTCTGTCTGTCTCTGTCTGCCTGCCTGTCTCTGTC
>CM060310.1:69604322-69614322 GCA_030674185.1 Monoplex corrugatus | reverse complement strand
ACAGTGACTCACCTGATAATATACAGCGCCTGTTGACTCGCACCACTGAGTGCTACTCGGACATTAAGAACTGGATGACACACAATAGACTTCAGCTTAATGACGACAAGACAGAAGCTATCCTCATTGGCACCCGTCAGAAACTTTCTCAGCTGCCTCCTCTTTCTCTCCCATTATGTAACACATCAGTCCCAATTTCTGATTCAGCTAAAAACCTTGGTGTCTGCATTGACTCTACCCTGTCCATGAACAACTTTGTTTCTCAAACTGCCAGATCTTGCTACTATCATCTCCATCGTATAAGGCTGATCAGGAAGTATCTCTCTGTCGAAACAACTGCAAAACTCGTTCTCTCCTTCATAATGTCTCGCATTGACTATTGCAATTCACTCCTGTCTGGTCTTCCTGCCTCCACCATTCACATCCTACAGCGCATTCAAAACAATGCTGTACGCCTTGTACTCAAAAAGAAAAAAGCTGACCACATATCTCCTCTCCTGGCACAACTTCACTGGCTCCCTGTATCAAAGCGCATACAGTACAAACTAGACACCATGTGCTACAAAAGCCTCAATAACGCAGCCCCCGATTACCTGTCAAGCCTACTTGAGATCTATCTTCCCTCACGTACCCTCCGCTCTGCCTCCGATCCTCTGACTTTTCGTTTTCCACGCACTAAGCTCAATACCTATGGTCCACGAGCCTTCTCTGTTTCTGGTCCACTCTCCTGGAACAAACTTCCTCTCTCAGTCCGTCAGCAACCTACTTTTGCCTCCTTCAAGTCCGCTCTCAAAACTCACCTTTTCTCCTCTGCATAAAATCCTAACCTCACTCAACCCCCCTCTGCAGCCTGTCTCCGCTCGGAGGGGAATCACTTTGTTTTAATATATAATTGTATATGATGTGCTCTCTGTGGTTTTCCATTGGTTTTATTCTTGCTTTTATTGCTTTTATTCTTTCTCCCCATTTGTGGCCATGCGTGTGTGTGTGTGTGTGTGTGTGTGTGTGTGTGTGTGTGTGTGTGTGTGTGTGTGTGTGTGTGTGTGTGTGTGTGTGTGCGTGTGTGTGCGTGCGTGCGTGTGTGCGTGTGTGTTTTCGGCGCTTGGATTTGATTTTGTCGAGATTTTGCGCTATATAAATATTGTAATTATTATGTATGCATGTGCGTACGTATGTATGTATGTATGTATGTATGTATGTATGTATGTATGTATGTATGTATGTATACGCTTAGATTTATGTATGTATGTATGTATGCATGTATACGCTCAGCTTAGATTTATGTATGTAAGTATGTATGCATGTATGTATGCATGTATACGCTCATATGTATGTAGGTATGTATGCATGTATACGCTCAGCGCTTAGATTTGATTTTATCAAGATTTTGCGCTATATAAATAAAATATATTATTATTATTATTATTATTAAGTTTTTTGTTTTGTTTTCTTGTTTTGTTTTGTCTTTTGTTTTTTGTTTTTGGTCTCTGTCTTTCTTCTCTTCTCTCTGTCTCTGTCTGTCTCTCTGTCTCTGTCTCTGTCTGTCTGTCTGTCTCTGTCTCTTTCTTTCTCTCTCTGTCTGTCTCTTTCTCTGTCTCTCTCTGTCTCTCTCTGTCTCTCTCTGTCTCTCTCTCTCTCTCTCTCTCTCTCCATTGTACATCTGATAGTGCTGTTACTCTTGTAAGGATAATGATTCAGATTGGGATGTGCTTTTGTGTGTGTGTGTATGTGCATACGTGTGTGTGTGTGTGTGTGTGTGTGTGTGTGTGTGTGTGTGTGTGTGTGTCTCCACCCAGTCATCTCCCCCATCACCCCATCCCTTCTGCAACTAACATCCCGAGTTCCTGGCCATCCTGAAATGATGTCATCTCTGTGAATGTGAATACTCGCAATATTGATCACACCCAGAGAATAGTTCCACCACCACCACAACCACCACCACCACCACCATCACTAGCACCAACCACCACCACATCACCTCTACCACCAACACCAGGAATGCCACTATCACCACCAGCAACATAACCACCACGATCACCACCGCCACCATCTCCTACCACTCTCAGCTCAACCAAAGCCATCGTGTTTTAGCCAGCTTCCGTAATTTAGGGGTGTCAGAATTTCTCTGTGAACTAGCTGGTGCTGGCTGGCCTAATGACTGGCGATCAAGGACAAGGGGAGATGAGGGAGGGGGAGAAGGAGAGGGAGAGAGTGTGTTTTTTGAAAAGGTGAGGGTAAGGGGTGAGGTGGGAAGATAATATTGTCTTGTGTTGGATCAAAATCTCTGCTACTGCTGGAGAGAGTTTTTTGTGGTAATTAGGGTTAGCTGGGCACAATTCCTGTTTAGAACTGATTTAGTTTTTGTCAGGGCTGGCTGTCTTTCTGTCAATTTCTTTCTCTTTGTTTCTATTTTGTTGTTGTTTCTTTTTCTTGTCTCTCTCTTTCTTCTTTGTCTTTGTCTCTGTCTGTCTCTTTGTCTTTGTCTCTGTCTGTCTGTATGTTTCTCTCTCTCTCTCTTCCTCTCTCATTGCACATCTTGACTACTGTGCTGTTATTTTTATAAGGAGATTGATTCAGATTGGTGTGTGTCTGTGTGAGTGTGTGTGTGTGTGTGTGTGTGTGTGTGTGTGTGTGTGTGTGTGTGTGTGTGTGTGTGTGTTTGATCCTGAAATGATGTCATCTGTGTGGTTGTAAATACTCGCAATATTGATCACACCCAGAGAATAGCTCCAACACCACCACACCAACCACCACCATCACTAGCACCAACAACCACCACCTCACCTCTACTACCAACGCCAGCAATGCCACTATCACCATCAGCAACATAACCACCACAATCACCACCGCCACCATCTCCTACCACCACCACATCAACCAACGGCATCGTGTTTTAACCAGCTTCCATAATTTAGGGGTGTCAGAATCTCTCTGTGACCTAGCTCGTGCTGGCTGGCCTAATGAATGGCGGTCAAGGACAGGGGCAGATGAGGGAGGGGGGAGGAGGAGGAGGGGAGAGAGGGTGTTTTTGAAAATATGAGGGTAAAGGGTTTGAGATGGGGAGATAATATTGTCTTGTGTTGGATCAAAATCTCTGCTACTGCTGGAGAGGGTTTTTGTGGTAATTAGGGTTAGATGGGCACAATTCCTGTTTACAACTGATTTAGTTTTTGTCAGGGCTGGCTGTCTTTCTGTCATTTGCTTTTTCTTTGTTTCTAAGTTTTTTGTTTTGTTTTGTTGTTTTGTTTTGTCTTTTGTTTTTTGTTTTTGGTCTCTGTCTTTCTTCTCTTCTCTCTGTCTCTGTCTGTCTCTCTGTCTCTGTCTCTGTCTCTGTCTGTCTCTCTGTCTCTGTCTCTTTCTTTCTCTCTCTGTCTGTCTCTTTCTCTCTCTCTCTCTCCCTCTCTCTCTCTCTCTCATTGTACATCTGGTAGTGCTGTTACTCTTGTAAGGATATTGATTCAGATTGGGGTGTGTTTTTGTGTGTGTGTGTATGTGCATGCGTGTGTGTGTGTGTGTGTGTATATGTGTGTGTGTGTGTGTGTGTGAGTGCGTGTGTGTGTCTGTGTATGTATGGCCCCACCCGGTCATCTGCCCCGCCACCCCTATCCCTTCTACAACTAACACCCCGAGTTCCTGGTCATCCTGAAATGATGTCATTTGTGTGGTTGTAAATACTCGCAATGTTGATCACACCCAGAGAATAGTTCCATCACCGCTGCCACCAACCATCACCATCAAGAACACCAACCACCACCACATCACCTCTACCACCAACACCAGGAATGCCACTATCACCATCAGCAACATAACCACCACGATCACCACCGCCACCATCGCCAGCCACTACCACCTCAACCAATGCCATCGTGTTTTAGCCAGCTTCCATAATTTAGGAGTGTCAGAATCTCTCTGTGACCTAGCTGGTGCTGGCTGGCCTAATGAATGGCGGTCAAGGACAAGGGGAGATGAGGGAGGGGGAGAAGGAGAGGGAGAGAGTGTGTTTTTTGAAAAGGTGAGGGTAAGGGGTGAGGTGAGGAGATAATATTGTCTTGTGTTGGATCAAAATCTCTGCTACTGCTGGAGAGAGTTTTTTTGTGGTAATTAGGGTTAGCTGGGCACAATTCCTGTTTAGAACTGATTTAGTTTTTGTCAGGGCTGGCTGTCTTTCTGTCAATTTCTTTCTCTTTGTTTCTATTTTGTTGTTGTTTCTTTTTCTTGTCTCTCTCTTTCTTCTTTGTCTTTGTCTCTGTCTGTCTCTTTGTCTTTGTCTCTGTCTGTATGTATGTTTCTCTCTCTCTCTCTTCCTCTCTCTTCCTCTCTCATTGCACATCTTGACTACTGTGCTGTTATTTTTGTAAGGAGATTGATTCAGATTGGGGGTGTGGTGTGTGTGTGTGGTGTGGTGGTGTGTGTGTGTGTGTGTTGTGTGTGTGTGTGTGTGTGTGTGTGTGGGTGTGTGTGTGTGTGTGTGTGTGTGTGTGTGTGTGTGTGTGTGTGTGTGTGTTGTGTGTGTGTGGTGTGTGTGAGTGTGTGTGTGTGTGTGTGTGTGTGTGTGTGTGTGTGTGTGTGTGTGTGTGTGGTGTGTGTGTGAGTGTGTGTGTGTGTGTGTGTGTATGTGTGTGTGTGTGTGTGTGTGTGTGTGTGTGTGATCCTGAAATGATGTCATCTGTGTGGTTGTAAATACTCGCAATATTGATCACACCCAGAGAATAGCTCCAACACCACCACACCAACCACCACCATCACTAGCACCAACAACCACCACCTCACCTCTACCACCAACACCAGCAATGCCACTATCACCATCAGCAACATAACCACCACGATCACCACCGCCTCCATCGCCTATCACTACCACCTCAACCAAAGCCATCGTGTTTTAGCCAGCTTCCATAGTTTAGGGGTGTCAGAATTTCTCTGTGACCTAGCTGGTGCTGGCTGGCCTAATGAATGGCGGTTAAGGACAGCGGGAGATGAGGGAGGGGGGAGGAGGAGGAGGGAGAGAGTGTGTTTTTTGAAAAGATGAGGGTAAAGGGTTTGAGATGGGGAGATAATATTGTCTTGTGTTGGATCAAAATCTCTGCTACTGCTGGAGAGGGTTTTTGTGGTAATTAGGGTTAGATGGGCACAATTCCTGTTTACAACTGATTTAGTTTTTGTCAGGGCTGGCTGTCTTTCTGTCATTTGCTTTTTCTTTGTTTCTTTTTTTTTCTTTGCATCTGCAAAAACAAGCTATTTCCAAACCAAAATCATGAATGCCTCTTCTTCAAAAGAACTCTTTACAACCATGAATCATCTCCTTGGCACACGAAAAGACTTATCTCTCCCAACAAAACATACAAATGAAGAACTCCCATCTGTATTCTCCAAGTATTTCACCACCAAAATACAAACTCTTCGTGACAGGCTTGACAGGACACCCTGTCAGCCATGCCCACCTGACCCTTCCTTCTCTGGCACACCTCTCACTACTTTTACCCCAGTCTCACAAGAAGAAATTTTCAACACAATCAGATCCATGTCGTTCAAAATCTGCGAACTGGATCCTCTTCCAGGTTCTCTCTACTCCGACTGTCTCCCTACTCTCCTCCCATTCATCACTGACATCATCAACACTTCTTTTCAAATTGGAACTGTCCCAGATTCTTTCAAGTCTGCTATTGTTCACCCTCTCCTCAAGAAACACAATTTAGACCCAAATGAACTGAAAAATTACCGGCCTATCTCTAATCTCTCTTTCTTGTCAAAACTCCTTGAAAAGGTCGTCCTGAACCAGCTGAACTCTCACCTGTCTGCCAACAATCTCCTCAATCCTTTCCAGTCAGCCTACCGCCAGTGCCATAGCACTGAAACTGCCCTACTACACATTCTCAACAATCTCCTCCTTGCAACTGATACTGGCAAAGTCTCTCTCCTCACACTCCTTGATCTGTCTGCAGCCTTCGATACCATTGACCATGGTATTCTCCTTTCTAGACTTCATCATACTTTTGGCATCTCTGACATTGCTCTCTCCTTTTTCACTTCGTATTTATCAAACAGAAAACAAACTGTTCTCATCAATGGCACTTACTCTCAACCTGCATACCTGACCTGTGGTGTTCCACAAGGATCTGTCCTTGGCCCTGTTCTTTTCACTCTTTATACCTCCCCCCTGTCCACCATCATCAACTCCCACTCTGTAAAACACCACTTCTATGCTGATGACACCCAACTTCAAGACAGTGACTCACCTGATAATATACAGCGCCTGTTGACTCGCACCACTGAGTGCTACTCGGACATTAAGAACTGGATGACACACAATAGACTTCAGCTTAATGACGACAAGACAGAAGCTATCCTCATTGGCACCCGTCAGAAACTTTCCCAGCTGCCTCCTCTTTCTCTCCCATTATGTAACACATCAGTCCCAATTTCTGATTCAGCTAAAAACCTTGGTGTCTGCATTGACTCTACCCTGTCCATGAACAACTTTGTTTCTCAAACTGCCAGATCTTGCTACTATCATCTCCATCGTATAAGGCTGATCAGGAAGTATCTCTCTGTCGAAACAACTGCAAAACTCGTTCTCTCCTTCATAATGTCTCGCATTGACTATTGCAATTCACTCCTGTCTGGTCTTCCTGCCTCCACCATTCACATCCTACAGCGCATTCAAAACAATGCTGTACGCCTTGTACTCAAAAAGAAAAAAGCTGACCACATATCTCCTCTCCTGGCACAACTTCACTGGCTCCCTGTATCAAAGCGCATACAGTACAAACTAGACACCATGTGCTACAAAAGCCTCAATAACGCAGCCCCCGATTACCTGTCAAGCCTACTTGAGATCTATCTTCCCTCACGTACCCTCCGCTCTGCCTCCGATCCTCTGACTTTTCGTTTTCCACGCACTAAGCTCAATACCTATGGTCCACGAGCCTTCTCTGTTTCTGGTCCACTCTCCTGGAACAAACTTCCTCTCTCAGTCCGTCAGCAACCTACTTTTGCCTCCTTCAAGTCCGCTCTCAAAACTCACCTTTTCTCCTCTGCATAAAATCCTAACCTCACTCAACCCCCCTCTGCAGCCTGTCTCCGCTCGGAGGGGAATCACTTTGTTTTAATATATAATTGTATATGATGTGCTCTCTGTGGTTTTCCATTGGTTTTATTCTTGCTTTTATTGCTTTTATTCTTTCTCCCCATTTGTGGCCATGCGTGTGTGTGTGTGTGTGTGTGTGTGTGTGTGTGTGTGTGTGTGTGTGTGTGTGTGTGTGTGTGTGTGTGTGTGTGCGTGTGTGTGCGTGCGTGCGTGTGTGCGTGTGTGTCTTTTCGGCGCTTGGATTTGATTTTGTCGAGATTTTGCGCTATATAAATATTGTAATTATTATGTATGCATGTGCGTACGTATGTATGTATGTATGTAGTATGTATGTATGTATGTATGTATGTATGTATGTATGTATGTAATGTATGTATACGCTTAGATTTATGTATGTAGTATGTATGCATGTATACGCTCAGCTTAGATTTATGTATGTAAGTATGTATGCATGTATGTATGCATGTATACGCTCATATGTATGTAGGTAATGTATGCATGTATACGCTCAGCGCTTAGATTTGATTTTTATCAAGATTTTGCGCTATATAAATAAAATATATTATTATTATTATTATTATTAAGTTTTTTGTTTTGTTTTTTGTTTTGTTTTGTCTTTTGTTTTTTGTTTTTGGTCTCTGTCTTTCTTCTCTTCTCTCTGTCTCTGTCTGTCTCTCTGTCTCTGTTCTGTCTGTCTGTCTGTCTCTGTCTCTTTCTTTCTCTCTCTGTCTGTCTCTTTCTCTGTCTCTCTCTGTCTCTCTCTGTCTCTCTCTGTCTCTCTCTCTCTCTCTCTCTCTCTCTCTCTCTCTCTCTCATTGTACATCTGATAGTGCTGTTACTCTTGTAAGGATAATGATTCAGATTGGATGTGCTTTTGTGTGTGTGTGTATGTGCATGCGTGTGTGTGTGTGTGTGTGTGTGTGTGTGTGTGTGTGTGTGTGTGTGTGTGTGTGTGTGTGTGTGTGTGTGTGTGTGTGTGTGTCTCCACCCAGTCATCTCCCCCATCACCCCATTCCTTCTACAACTAACATCCCGAGTTCCTGGCCATCCTGAAATGATGTCATCTCTGTGAATGTGAATACTCGCAATATTGATCATACCCGGAGAATAGTTCCACCACCACCACAACCACCACCACCACCACCATCACTAGCACCAACCACCACCACATCACCTCTACCACCAACACCAGGAATGCCACTATCACCATCAGCAACATAACCACCACGATCACCACCGCCACCATCGCCAGCCACTACCACCTCAACCAAAGCCATCGTGTTTTAGCCAGCTTCCGTAATTTAGGGGTGTCAGAATCTCTCTGTGACCTAGCTGGTGCTGGCTGGCCTAATGAATGGCGGTCAAGGACAAGGGGAGATGAGGGAGGGGGAGAAGGAGAGGGAGAGAGTGTGTTTTTTAAAAAGGTGAGGGTAAGGGGTGAGGTGGGGAGATAATATTGTCTTGTGTTGGATCAAAATCTCTGCTACTGCTGGAGAGAGTTTTTTTTGTGGTAATTAGGGTTAGCTGGGCACAATTCCTGTTTACAACTTGATTTAGTTTTTGTCAGGGCTGGCTGTCTTTCTGTCAATTTCTTTCTCTTTGTTTCTATTTTGTTGTTGTTTCTTTTTCTTGTCTCTCTCTTTCTTCTTTGTCTTTGTCTCTGTCTGTCTCTTTGTCTTTGTCTCTGTCTGTATGTATGTTTCTCTCTCTCTCTTCTCTTCCTCTCTCATTGCATATCTTGACCACTGTGCTGTTATTTTTGTAACGAGATTGATTCAGATTGGTGTGTGTGTGTGTGTGTGAGTGGTGTGTGTGTGTGTGTGTGTGTGTGTGTGTGTGTGTGTGTGTGTGTGTGTGTGTGTGTGTGTTGTGTGTGTGTGATCTTGAAATGATGTCATCTGTGTGGTTGTAAATACTCGCAATATTGATCACACCCAGAGAATAGCTCCAACACCACCACACCAATCACCACCATCACTAGCACCAGCAACCACCACGTCACCTCTACCACTAACGCCAGCAATGCCACTATCACCATCAGCAACATAATCACCACCGCCACCATCGTCTACCACTACCACCTAAACCAATCCCATCGTGTTTTAGCCAGCTTCCACAATTTAGGGGTGTCAGAATCTCTCTGTGGCCTAGCTGGTCCTGGCTGGCCTAATGAATGGCGATCAAGGACAGGAGGAGATGAGGGAGGGGGAGGATGAGGACGAGAGGGTCTCTTTGGACAGATGAGGGTAAGGGGTGAGGTGTTGAGATAATATTGTCTTGTGTTGGATGAAAATCTCCGCTATTGCTGGAGAGGGGTTTCTGGTAATTAGGGTTAGCTGGGCACAATTCCTGTTTACAACTGATTTTTTTTTTGTCAGGGCTGGCTGGTTGTCTGTCATTCACTTTCTCTTTGTTTCTATGGGTTTTTTTTTCTCTCTGTCTTTCTTCTCTGTCTCTGTCTGTCTGTCTCTGTCTGTCTGTCTGGGTCTGTTTGTCTGTCTCTGTCTGTCTGTCTGTCTGTCTATCTGTCTGTCTGTTTGTCTGTGTGTGTCTCTCTCTTCCCATCATACATCTGGACTACTGAGTTGTTCTTTCAAGGATAATTATTCTGATTGACGTATGTGTGTGTGTGTGTGTGTGTGTGTGTGTGTGTGTGTGTGTGTGTGTGTGTGTGTGTGTGTGTGTGTGTGTGTGTGTGTGTGTGTGTGTGTGTGTGTGTGTGTCTCCACCCAGTCATCTCCCCCATCACCCCATCCCTTCTACAACTAACATCCCGAGTTCCTGGCCATCCTGAAATGATGTCATCTCTGTGAATGTGAATACTCACAATATTGATCACACCCGGAGAATAGTTCCACCACCACCACAACCACCATCACCACCACCATCACTAGCACCAACCACCACCACATCACC
>CM060310.1:69579322-69589322 GCA_030674185.1 Monoplex corrugatus | reverse complement strand
AAAACCTATGGCATCGGTTACACCTCATCACTTAAAAGTTATGGCGTCCGTTTCACCTGGTGTTAACTTATACATCAGTCAGATGGAGTTTGAACAGGTGGGTCTTAAGCCCAGCCTTAAAGACTGACAATGTGGGGGCCTTTCTAAGTGACTGGGGGAGTGCGTTATAAATTGAAGGACCAACAAATGGAAAAGAGCGTCTGCCATATTTCTCCAGATGGAATCAGGGAATGGCGAGGTGACCGGCATTTGAAGACCGCAGTGATCTGGATGGCACATATAAGGTCAAGAGATCAGAAATGTATGCAGGGGACAGACTATGAAGGGAACGATAACAGAGTGTTGTTAATTTATACTCCACACGTGCACACACTGGCAGCCAGTGAAATTGCCCGAGAAGTAGTTTGGCATGGGCAAATTTACGTTTGCGGAGAACGATGCGTGCAGCATGATTCTGGGCTTTCTGAAGCCTCTCAAGTAAGCAGTCAGGGAGATCAACAAACAGTGAGTTACAGTAGTCCATTTTGGACAATACGAAGGCAGAGATGAGTTTCTTTGCATTACTACATCCCTCAGCAACAAGCACAGTACGCAAGAGGTAAGTGACCAGCGTTGTATTGGATCCAGAGAAGAAACTAACTTCGATGCAAGAACAATGTCCTTGGTACTGTTCACTTCCAGGTCAGTCTGTGGCTGTTCTGTGCCAGTAAACAACAACTTCATGTTTGAGCGTGAAAAACCTCCATTGACATGAGGCTACGGACATTGAGACCTGTCAACAGACTGGGAGGTGTCGTGGCAGATTTAACCCTCTCGTACTTGTATTTTGCCATCTTGTTATACAAATGCAGCAACATAGAGTTGAACCTAGGACCTAAAGGATTGGGTAGACAGACCGAGCCGACCATTGTCAATCCAATCGTAGAGTCAGCGTGGATAGCAATATGTGACCTCCCACCACGAAATCAGTCTTAACTAGCATTTTTGGCATTTTGAGATATACATATCACTGGAAAGCGTACATTCTGCTGATTATTGTGGTACTTGAATAAAGCTTGTACTAAAAAAAAAATGTAGAAGTTATGTATGTTTAAAGTCATTAAGTTGTATGGCGGCCATTTTGAGAAAACGGCCTCTAAAGTTTTTGTGTGCTCTCCTACACATTTTCCTTAAATTTCTTTATTTGGTGGCTTTGACCCAGTTTGTTTCTAATTTTGGCTGTCATTATCTGACAGGTGCACCAAAGAGCTTTCCATCAGTATATTACATATGCGGATACTGTACAGGTTACGGTTCATAATAAGAGACAAAAATAGGTACTTTTGGTAGGAAATTGTGTTCTTTCTGCTGCGATCAGTGCATAAAAATACCATTTCAAATTGATTAATAATATTTTTTCAAGAAAAAAATTATGTGGGGGATAGATTATAGTCTACGGAAATCAATTTTAAGAAAAAGTCAAAACACCTCAGATAGAACCTCAGTCACCTTTTCAGCTCCTAGTGCTGTTCGACTGACCCGCGAGTTAAGACTGATTTCGTGGTGGGAGGTCACATATGTCAATGGCTGATGCTACACAGCCAGTGAAAGTGATTGCTGCAGAAAAGTTGAGTACAGAACGGGAACCGTCTCTGTATGATATTATTTTAGTGTTGCCAGGTATGAATGGTGACCTGAACCGTATATGTGAGGACATATCAGGACCAAGGGCAGATGTGAACAGTCTAAAGCGTGAAACACGAACTCAAAACTGCAAATGAAAATTTGCAGACCAGCATCGCAAAATTGGAATGGCAGATGAATGATTTAGAGAGACAGTCAAGAAGGAAAAGCATCCTCACCTACAGTCTTCCAAAAAAAAGAACAGCAATTTTGGCAAGACTACGAGGATTATGTTAATAAACTAGTCAAAGAAAGACTAGAACTGCAAAGTGATGTGCCCTTTGACATAGCCCACCGTGAGAATAGCAAGTAGAACGCGGCAACGATCGTCAAATGTACGTTCTTTAAAGATAAGGAACAAATCCTGAAGGTCAAAAAAAAAAAAAAGCTACAAGGAATGAGCATATTTATTAGTGAAGACTGCTACCAACGTGTCTGTGAAGTGAGGAAGAAACGGACCCCTTACCAGAAGTCAGCGAGGATGAAGGAAAAAAAGCAACAATGGTCTTTGATCACTTAGTGATCAGTAAAAAAAAAAGTTCTTCCATGAAAATGACAAAATGTTCCAGACTCCACTCATAAAACAGTTGGCCTCGACATAATAGATACCAGACTGTTTTAAAGATTCCATCACTCCTTTTCCTGATGATATCCATGGCAAAAAGAGATCAGGTAAGATTTGTATTCAAACAAGTTGGGATGGGTCTGCGATGAAACATAGACATTACGCACGTGGCAACTGTGTCAGTGCAAACGATATGAGCCCGGTTTTAAACCTGACACTGACCTTTCATCAGGAGGGGGTCATCGTGTGAGTATGCATGCGCCTATGTCTGATAATTATGATACTAATGAAAGTATAAGAAAAGAAGTGATAATTGCTATAAAAAAGTGAAAAACAACAAGGCTGCACGACCAGGGATAACTATAGTGATATTCCCATGCCTGACATAACTATGCAGGTATTTCCTTGCCTAACATACTGGGAAATAATATAGCATTATCATCAACAGCAGATGATAAATTTCGATAAAACAAAATAATACAATGATTGAGTAGATTGAATACCACGGAGGATAAGAAAGACTATTCTACAATCGATCATGTGTTCACACTGTTAGTGGCTATACAGAAACAATTCGCATTGAAAGCTATACGTAACTCTTTTTTTTTAACTTTGAAAAAGTGTTTGATTCATTCTCAAGAAAATTATAATGACCAATCCTTGTAAAAATGGGATCAATAGTAAAATGTTTAGCTGTGTTATAAGTATGTATAAAGAAGTTAACGCTAGGATGAGATGTGGAACCAAACTTAGTGATTATATTTGTTGTACTCAGGGGGTATAGCAAGGTGATGTGTGTAGTCCTGCGTTATTCTCCCTCTTCATCGACGCTCTAGACATAGTAAATAGTGGTAGACACAGCACTAGTCAATAGACTGGACTGATATATTCATAATATTGTTTCCACATGGTATTATTTTGCTGTGTGAAATTGTCATAGGATTGCAGACTCAACTTTACAGCCTCTATACAGTCTAGAGATGGTTGGAAGTCCATGGTCGCCAACGCCATGCGGCAGGGCACCTGATGATGATGATGATAGAGTCGCCTACAGACTCAAAGTAAAGGTAAACAATCAAAAAAGTTATGTTACGTTTTTTTCAAAGAGAGGGTTGTTGGCGCCCATGAACGATGGCATTACAGGTATAGTAGAATGTCCGCTGTAACCGGATATAAATACCTTGGAATCTACTTTACAACGAAATTAATGTTTAGCTTTACTGTCATGATCTGGTTTCAAGAGCATAGAAAGCAGATTTGAATGTTTTAAGTAACTTATATAAATTTGAAAGTAATTCTTTTGAAATTTTCACTAAACTGTTTGATTCACAAGGACAGCCAATGGTACAGTATGCAGCAGAAATATGGAGACTTCAGAAAGGACTGCCAATAGATAAGATACGTTTATTTGCACTGAAAAGATTCCTTGGTGTTAACTGGTGCACTAAACGTGAAATGCTATGTGGCGAGTATGGAAGATATCCACTGTGTATAAACACAGTTGTTAGATGCATAAGATACTGGCTAAAATTGATCTGTACAGATCACATTAGACTGCCCTTGAACACTTACAAAATGTCGTATGGGTTATATTCAAATGTTCACATGTGCTTTTGTCAATATAGTCTTGCTTTTGTGTAGGAAAATCAAAGAGTTGAAACTGTTAATGCTTTTATAAAGTGTTTCAAACAGAGAATGATAAACTTCCGATGACAGAACGGGAATAATCATGTTCACATTAATGACAGATTCGCCTTTTACCAAAAATGTTTAAAACTTCAAACTGCATTGGGTCGTATAATTATGTTAGTGAACGTAAAATACATTTATAGAATATGCTCTTGCGAAATTTAGATGTGGTGTGTCGGAAATTGCTGAGCATTGCAAAAGATATACAGCATCAGATGAAGATGTCCTCAGCATGTAAACTGTGTAACAATGCCGTCGAAGATGAAGTAAATTTGTATTAGGGTGCTCTGCCTTGGATGACCTAAGAAAAAAAAGACTTCTTCCTAAAAAAACATTGGAACATCCCTATATAGATATAGACCTAGTTAATTCAAAAACAGGAAATGAAGAAGATAAATCTCTCAAAGGGATAAAAGATGAATCGAAGATAAATATTCGTTTAATTCTTGTTTTATCACTTGGTTATGTATTTGTTGCAAAAATTGTTTGGCTTACATTGATAAATAATGTTTCTACGCTTACAACATTTTTTGTAAGACTTCATATTTTGTTGTTGTTGTAATTCACAGCTCTTCATGAAGGGCTATGGCCTAAATGACCAAAGCATCTGCAGTCTGGAAGTCTCTATACCCCCTCCCCCTCTCTTTCTCTCTCTTTGAAAAGACGTTTCAGAGACGATTCAAGCCTAACAAGTTCCTTCAGCAGCTGAGTTTGTTCAAGCAGTAGACTCATTTTGCCAACTATGTAAGTATTTTGAAACCAAGCATTACTGAAGATTTTATTCAGTTCTTTCTGTTTTATAGTGATGCGTGTTTAACACATTTGTAGATCTCCAGATTTATATGTCATTTCAAATTAATCGATAATATTTTGAAGTTCTGTATCTTATACATCATTTCAAAACCAGTCCGTAAATTTGTAAGACAGAATCTTGTTAATACGCCATCAACAGGAAAAACGTCGTTCCACACTCCTCCACGCTACTGGGGCCGCTACATGGACGACACTATGACTGTACTGAAAAGATCGGTGGTAGAAGACTTCACGAACCATCTCAACAACCAACACCCTGCCATCAAGCGCACCTATGAGGTAGAAGAGAACGGCAGCATCGCTATGTTGGATACCCGCATCACCCGGACGGAGACAGGCCTCGCTTTCTCCGTCTATAGAAAGCTGACCCACACGGACCAGTACTTACAATTCAACAGTCACCAACCACTGGAACACAAGCTTGGAGTAATCTGCACCCTCACCCACTGAGCGAAGACCATCTGCTCTATCGACAACGCTAGAGAAGAAGAGGTGCAGTACATCAAGAAAGTACTCAGTGTGTCGGGGTACCAGAAGTGGGCCTGGGATATTCCGGGGGGCAAGAAAACCATACCCCACCCTTCCACTGAATGGCCGACCCCTTCGAGAGGGCACGTCTCCATGCCATATGTCAGCGGCGTCACTGAGGCTCTCAGCAGAAGATCAGAAAGTTGGGAGTCAGTGTCCACGCCAAGCCCACCAACACCATCAGAAGCCAGTTAGTCCACCCCAAAGACAAAACAGACAAATTGGACACATCAGGGGTGATATACAAGATAGACTGCCAGGACTGTGACCATAGTTATATTGGCGAAACTGAGCGCAACTTGCACAAAAGTTTAAAAGAACACAAACGTGAGTCCTCTCCAGTGGGAGAACATCTGACCCACACCCAACACCACTTTGAAAAGGACAGTGTGCAAGTTCTCGACAAAGAAGCAAGATGGTTCCAGAGGGGAGTAAAGGAGGCAGTTTACATCACCGCAAGGAACCCCACCCTCAACCGTGACCAGGGCCGACACAACCTGCCATCAGTGTACTCCTCACTTATTCAGTCGCACTGTCGTGTGTTCGCTCACGGCGGTGCGCACTGAAGCCAGTTCTCAACCCAGCAGTTGCGCTGAAGAAGTCGGCCGGATCGCCGATGAAAGCTACGCAGTGAGTAGCTTTTTTTTTTCTCACTAAGAGACAGGTTCAGCCAGGTAGCCAATAGGAAAAGCGTAGTCCTATTAGGCTTATAACCAAGGATAATTTCTTCTAAGTTGCAAATCGAATGCGGGGGATTCGTGTTTGTAAGAGCAGGCGGTAGCCATAAAATGTATTTATGTATACATGTCTGCACACAGTTTTCCTAAATGGGAAAAGTTCCACCATTTGTGCAAATATTTCCAGAGAAGTGCGTGCGTGGAGTGGGATGGGTCATGAATACATTTTTACAGAAATTTGTGTGCATAAGAATTTATGTGTAATAGGAAAGACACGTGGAGATGAGGATATTCTTTATACTGAGCATACAGCTTATTATCTTGTTGAGTTTGTTTGCTCCTTAACCCCTTACTCTTTTTTTTTTTATTAAATCCATATTTTTTGCTTGTCTATTGAACATTGGTTTATTATTTGTGTTCACAAACCCAGTGTTATTTATGATATTAAATATGAACCCCACTTTCTCTCATCTTTGTCTCTTGAATCCTACCTCAGTTATTTTACACCATTTTGTATAGTTGTGTCTGTCTGTTTCCTCTGTGTGTTTGTCTGTCTCTCTGTCTGCCTCTCGAGTACTAATATATCAAAATACTGTCTTCAAAGCAGCAAATTAAATAAATATTATTCCCTCTCTGGAAAAAAAATCAGATTTACATGGCATGGTTGTATGGTACAGTCATGAAAGTCTATGCTGTAAGTCTGCATCTTTCGAAACAAGGATTTTCTATCATGCCAACAAATCGGTTTCTTCTTTCAGATTCAGATCACAGTGACTGAATTGAAACCTTGCTTATGCCTGTCTATCTGCCTGTCTGCATATATCCTTATGTGTGTAATGTATCTGTCTTTGTCTTTCTCTCTGTTTTGTTCCTTTCCTAAAATGAAAGATGTTACAGAACAGAAAAAAATGTCCATTTGCGACGTTTTATGAGGTAGTACTTTCAGGATTAGCTACCTGTGTTTGCCATTTCGTTCCATTAGACCTGCGCTGTACACTACTTATAAACAACTTGTCTTGTTTTCAACAAGCTGGTTGAAACTTTTGAATATGATATTAAAAAGCAAACAAACAAGCAACCACCCCCCAAAAAAAACAAAAAAACAACAACAAAAAATTCAGCAGATAGTATGGCACTGAGACTGGATATATCAAGCGGAAAACTACTTTCAAGTGGCATGTTATTTTTTACTAGCACCTCACATTCCATACTCATTTCCTCTTTCTGGTTTCATGCGACTGAGAACGGCATGGCAGGAATGTTCAGACTGTATGCAGAACACCCATCAGATGAAGCCAGATCGACAAAAAGATATGGAATTACCCATCAGTGCCATCATGGAAGAGCCAGTGATAGTGATTAGAGTGGTGGTGTAAACTCGCCACATCCTGGCTACGGTCACTCATCAGAAAGACGATCTATGTAAAGCTGATGCGGAAAAAATCGAAACAAGCCATAGGAACAAAATAACCTTTTACAGAGCAAGATATATACAGTGATGGAATTATACCATCATCAGTGAAAACACCTCCTTCAAACGAGCAGTGTGGCGCTGAAAACTTGCCATTATCAAGGGGAAAATTCCTCTGAGTAAATAATCATTGCAAGAGTTATCCACACTTTGCCACATGTTCTCTTTTCATCGGTCGTCAACAAGTTTGGAGGCTTCATTATCCGTCCTCCGTGGCGGTGTTAGATGACATCATACTGCCCATGAACAATCGGACCCATGATTTTATTTTAGAAATGTTGCTGTGTGATGGATCTATGGACTTATACGCTTCTCTGTCTGTCTGTCTGTCTGTCTGTCTGTCTGTCTGTCTCTCTTTCTTTCTCTCTTTCTCTGTCTGTCTGTCTGTCTGTCTGTTTCTCTCTCTCTCTCTGTGCGTGCGTGCGTGCGTGCGTGTGTGTGTGTGTGTGTTGTGTGTGTGTGTGTGTGTGTGTGTGTGTGTGTGTGTGTGTGTGTGTGTGTGTGTGTGGTGTGTGTTTAGTGTTTCCGTTCATTTCTGAGAGAAAGATAACAACGACACGAGATGCTAGACTTCAACTAAATAGCTATGTATTTTACTATACTAAATGCATGGATAAACAAACAGTTTTCTACACAAACCACTTAACAAGGAAACGAACACGACACACACACACACACACACACACCACACACACACACACACACACACACACACACACACACACACACACACACACACACATATAATCACACATACACACATACAATATATAATATAATTAATGTATATATATATATATAAATATATATATATATATATATATATATATATATATATATATATATATGAGGTCCGATGGCAGTGTAATCGTACACTCTGTTCAAGACTTAGTTTCATATATATACATAATACATACATACATATATATATATATATATATATATATATATATATATATATATATATATATAGATAGATAGATAGATACACACACACACACACACACACACAATATACTATATATAATATATATATATATATATATATATATATATGTGTGTGTGTGTGTGCTGTGTGTGTGTGTGTGTGATTTATCAACCAATCAACTAACCAACTGGTTACGGTTCAGACATGTTACAGCATCTGTAGTCACAAAAAGCTGTAAACTACATGAACGATTTTGTTCTTTTTGCTGTTGTTTTCTGTCGTCTTTCTGATGATGGTGGAGTCTCCTGTCAGTCCAGTGGACGAGTGGGCAAGTAATCCTTTCTTGTCTGATAAAGGTCTTCATGTGGGACACAAGATTAATACTGGAGACATGCATCTTTAGTAGGTGCTGCATGGAAAGGTGTCTTGCAACTTTGGTTTTATGTTTTCGCCAGTCCTTTTTTCTGTTGAATAGCACCTGTTATACGCTTTTCAACTGTGGTTATGACCTGCCTACTTTGTCTTCTTTCTACACTGGCATACTCACCTACTGAGTGATACAATCTGACCACACAGGTTGAGAAAAATCGGATGCACATATCTCCAATCTATTTAGTTAGCTTTGAATAATAACTTTACTCTATTGATGAAAATAAAGCAGTAAAATAGAGGGGATGGGCAATGACAGTCATAATACTATCTTTGTGGGCCATTTTGTATTCCATTTCTCACACTGGACAAGAGCAGCAGGGAAGTTTCAGTCTTTTTCTCCTAAATGTTGTATCTGGTATTTGTTTGTTTGTGATCTTATGCTTGACAAAGGCCATTTGACCGGAACTTTGCGCCTGTCTAGTCTTGTTGTATTAAATACGCGTTCTGATTCTTTTTTTTTTTTTTTCCGTGTTTTCTTTTTTCTGGTTCCTGTTTGCTTGAACGCGGGCAGTCACGCTTGTTTTGGATTTCGTATTGTTCTTTTCATTATCAAGCAACTGCTTGTTTCTAGAACCTCTTCTATTATCGCTGAGATAAACTTTGCAGTGAATGGGGGGAATTTGTAAACATTTCATAATTACAAATGTAACATATTCTGATTTTAATGTACTGAAATATCTATCCCTTCCTTTTTGCAGCAACTAAAGCAAAGTATTTAACAACTAATTATTGAACATTCGATCAGTGGTGGGAAGTGAAAACATTTAGGACATCTCTGGCAGCCCCCAATATTTGTCTAGAGGTATATTGAAATGGAAGAGAACTTTTGACATGCCACATTATCAGAATCTGAAAGTCCAAACGACCGTCCTAAACATGTCTCCTGGTAAAGTGGAGGGAATCAGATGTAATCGAGGAGGGGGACGAAGTACGAGGAGCGGGGAAGGGCGGAGCTGGAAAGACTTTGTCAGGAAATTGCAGCATTTTCACAGAGATACCGGTCTTGCCGGTCTGGATCTGCGAAGGTCTAGAAACCTACCTGTTTATTGCATCTGATCAAGTGGTTGGAGAAATGAGAAACGAATCTCAGGTGGTTTTTGGAGAAGCGAGAACGAATCAAAAGTGGGTTTTGGAGAAAGAGAAACAATCTCAAGTGGGTTTAGGAGAAGTGAGAAACGAACTTCAAGTGGGTTTTGGAGAAATGAGAAACGAAATTCAATGGATTTAGGAGAAGT
>CM060310.1:69569322-69571822 GCA_030674185.1 Monoplex corrugatus | reverse complement strand
GTAAGTGAGTGTGTGTGAGTGAGTGAGTATGTGAGTGAGTGGTGTGTGTGTGTGTGTGTGTGTGTGTGTGTGTGTGTGTGTGTGTGTGTGTGTGTGTTGTGTGTATGTATGTGTGTTTGTGTGTTTGTGTGTGTGTGTGTGTGTGGTGTGTTGTGTGTTTGCTTGTTGTGTGTGTGTTGTGTGTGTGTGTGTGTGTGTGTGTGTGTGTGTGTGTGTGTGTGTGTGTGTGTGTGTGTGTGTGTGTGTGTGTGTTGTGTGTGTGTGTGTGTGTGTGTGTTGTGTGTTTTGTGTGTTGTGTGTGTGTTTGTGTTGTGTGTGTGTGTGTGTGTGTTGTTGTGTGTGTGTGTGTGTGTGTGTGTGTGTGTGTGTGTGTGTTGTTGTTGTAGTGTGTGTGTTGTGTGTGTGGTGTGTGTGTGTGTTGGTGTGTGGTGTGTGTGTGTGTGTGGGGTGTGTGTGTTGTGTGTGGTGTGTGTGTGGGTGTGTGTGGCATGTTTGTTGTGCGTGGCGTGGCGTGAGTGGTGCGTGCATGTGTATGTATATATCTTTTTCATGGGTGTGTTTTAATACATCATTTCTCTTTGTCTGTGGACGAATGAATATAACTTAGATGTGTAATATTTAATTTTGACCGGAACTCTTAATACAAGTTTATCTTATTCTTCTTTCAATTCCTTTGAGTTTGCATTTTGGACCAGCAAAATATAATACGAACAGTTAGATTACCTTAACTTCATAAGCGCAATCTGCACTGTATAACATGAATCTTTGACATTTCACATACTGCCAAAACAATTATCCCAGGACATACGCATTTCCATTTAATTCCATTTTATATTTTTCCAGCTGTGGATTGTTTTTTTTTTTTTTTTTGTGTTGTTTGTTTGTTTGTGTTGTGTGTGTGTGTGTGTGTGTGTGTGTGTGTGTGTGTGTGTGGTGTGTGTGTGTGGTGTGTGTGTGTGTGTGTGTGTGTGTGTGTGTGTGTGTGTGTGTGTTGTGTGATGTGTGTGTGTTTTGTGTATGCGTGCTGTGGTGCGTGCGTGCGTGCGTGTCGTGGTGTGTGTGTGTGTGTGGTGTGTGTGTGTGTGTGTGTGTTTTGATAGGACCGTGAACTCAGCATCTGGTATCTCAAGTTCAATCCCAGCCTGCAAGATTAAAAACTGGCCTGTTCTCTGTCAGTCTTAATGTTTCCATCCGTCAGGTGATGTCAGCTTAGTGTTTCATAGGTTCTGCTACTCAATTCCTGACGCGTTTCATAGGTTCCCCTATTCAACAGCTTAGTGTTTCATAGGTTACTCTGCCCAACACCTTAGTCTTTCAATAGGTTCCTCTGTCCAACACCTTAGTGTTTCAATAAGTTCCTCTGTCCAACACCTTAGTGTTTCATAGGTTACTCTTCCCAACACCTTTGTGTTTCAATAGGTTCCTCTGCCCAACACCTTAGTGTTTCAATAGGTTCCTCTGTCCAACAGCGTAGTGTTTCAATAGGTTCCTCTGCCCAACACCTTAGTGTTTCAATAGGTTCCTCTGTCCAACACCTTAGTGTTTCAATAGGTTCCTCTGTCCAACAGCGTAGTGTTTCAATAGGTTCCTCGGCCCCTTTCCCCATTTCAAGACTTTGCCTGTGAATAAAGTTCTGTGCAGGCGCAGGATGTATGCATGATGATTGCCGACATATTGGGATGGAACGAAAACGGAGTTTTCCGAATGGGATGAATCCTTCTTGAACAAACACCAAATTCCAAATTCCAATCTTCCATCTAGCCCATACCACGTTGAAATCTGGGAAAGAGCTGATCAGATCTAAAATCCCACAACAGATATTTCGACTGGTTGATGCTCAAGCCCCAAGATCCCCCTTCATTGTGTTAAGCGCTTCGTTACGTTGAGTACTTGCCCTGGTTATTTATCATCATTTATCGTCATTATCGTTATTTATCATTAACATAATTTTTACGAGGGAAAGACTTGTTGGTCACATGGCAATTATGGTGTCAGTGCACATTGAGTCATCCAAGTAACATAACGTATTGAGTAAACTGAGACTGGAACTATCATGTTATCACAGAAACAGAAATTGTCTGGATGTGTTTTGATCCGTTTCCACGGAACTGTTTAAGCATTACAGATGAATATATGATAATTTCGCTACTCTACAATGTACCAAAGTTATTCTTATGGCAAATTGATACAGAGACAGACATGAAACTCATACGGTAGGTAGGACCTCGAGAACTTCCAGCACATAAGGATTTCGTGCAGGCTTATTACCATACTCATATTATTCTGGATCTTCTCCATCACGCAGCATCTGCGGCGTCACCGTCACTACATATGATAGTCATTCAGACCGTGCAAAAACAGTGTAGTGGAGTGCGATCAGAAGGCCTATCTTCCTCCTCTAAAACTCTGGTTAATGGTAATGCGTAATGAGTCCACATGAGTTTGAAATGATTTATAACACTAAATACTCATATTCTGAGTGTGGAGACCTCGTCTTGAG
>CM060310.1:69561822-69564322 GCA_030674185.1 Monoplex corrugatus | reverse complement strand
GTATGTGTGTGTGTGTGTGTGTGTGTGTGTGTGTGTGTGTGTGTGTGTGTGTGTGTGTGTGTGTGTGTTCGTTCGTTCTTTGAATAAGTGAGGAAGTGAGTTTGTGTGAGTGAGTGAGTGTGTGAGTGAGTGGTGTGTGTGTGTGTGTGTGTGTGTGTGTGTGTGTGTGTATGTGTGTGTGTGTGTCTGTGTGTGTATGTTTGTGTGTATGTGTGTGTGTTTGTGTGTTTGTGTGTGTGTGTGTTTGTATGTGTGTGTGTGTGTTTGCTTGTTCGTGTGTGTGTTTGTGTGTGTATGTGTGTGTGTGTGTGTGTGTTGTGTGTGTGTGTGTGTGTGTGGATATATTTGTGTGTGTGTCTATGTGTGTGTGTGTGTGTGTCTGTGTGTGTGTGTGTGTGTGTGTGTGCATGTTTGTGTGCGTGCGTGCGTGAGTGCGTGCGTGCATGTGTATGTATATATCTATTTTCACTGGGTTGTTTTCATACATCATTTCTCTTTGTCTGTGGACGAATCTGAAAATAATAATCTTAAGATAAAGTAGAATTTAGCATCCTTTGGACCGAAACCATAAATACGAAGGTTTAGATTTATTCTTCTTTCCAACTTCCTTTCAGTGCATTTCTTGACAACATGCAAATACTCGTACTGACGCACAGACAGATACATGACAATGATTACAAAAGCGCAAGCTGCACTTATAACATGAATCTTGACATTTCACATACCTTCCAAAACAATTATCTCTGGACATACGCATTTCCATTTAATTCCATTTTATATTTTTCCAGCTGTGGATTGTTTTTTTTTTGTTATCATTTGTTGTTGTTTGTTTGTTTGTGTGTGTGTGTGTGTGTGTGTGTGTGTGTGTGTGTGTGTGTATTTGTTTGTGTGTGTGTGTGTGTGTGTGTGTGTGTGTGTGTGTGTGTATGTGTGTGTGTGTGTGTGTGTGTGTTTTGATAGGACCGTGAACTCAGCATCTGGTATCTCAAGTTCAATCCCAGCCTGCAACATTAAAAACTGGCCTGTTCTCTGTCAGTCTTAATGTTTCCATCCGTCAGGTGATGTCAGCTTAGTGTTTCAATAGGTTCCTCTGCCCAACACCTTAGTGTTTCAATAGGTTCCTCTGTCCAACAGCGTAGTGTTTCAATAGGTTCCTCTGTCCAACAGCGTAATGTTTCAATAGGTTCCTCTGTCCAACAGCGTAGTGTTTCAATAGGTTCCTCTGTCCAACAGCGTAGTGTTTCAATAGGTTCCTCTGTCCAACAGCGTAGTGTTTCAATAGGTTCCTCTGTCCAACAGCGTAATGTTTCAATAGGTTCCTCTGTCCAACAGCGTAGTGTTTCAATAGGTTCCTCTGTCCAACAGCGTAATGTTTCAATAGGTTCCTCTGTCCAACAGCGTAGTGTTTCAATAGGTTCCTCGGCCCCTTTCCCCATTTCAAGACTTTGCCTGTGAATAAAGTTCTGTCCAGGCGCAGGATGTATGCATGATGATTGCCGACATATTGGGATGGAACGAAAATGGAGTTTTCCGAATGGGATGAATCCTTCTTGAACAAACACCAAATTCCAAATTCCAATCTTCCATCTAGCCCATACCACGTTGAAATCTGGGAAAGAGCTGATCAGATCTAAAATCCCACAACAGATATTTCGACTGGTTGATGCTGAAGCCCCGAGATCCCCCCTTCATTGTGTTAAGCGCTTCGTTACGTTGAGTACTTGTCCTGATTATTTATCATCATTTATCGTCATTATCGTTATTTATCATTAACATAATTTTACGAGGGAAAGACTTGTTGGTCACATGGCAATTATGGTGTCAGTCATCCACGTAACATAACGTATTGAGTAAACTGAGACTGGAACTATCATGTTATCACAGAAACAGAAATTGTCTGGATGTGTTTTGATCCGTTTCCACGGAACTGTTGAGGCATTACAGATGAATATATGATAATTTCGCTACTCTACAATGTACCAAAGTTATTCTTATGGCAGAGACAGACATGAAACTCATACGGTATGTAGGACCTCGAGAACTTGCCAGCACATAAGGATTTCGTGCCGGCTTATTACCATACTCATATTATTCTGGATCTTCTCCATCACGCAGCATCTGCGGCGTCACCGTCACTACATATGATAGTCATTCAGACCGTGCAAAAACAGTGTAGTGGAGTGCGATCAGAAGGCCTATCTTCCTCCTCTAAAACTCTGGTTAATGGTAATGCGTAATGAGTCCACATGAGTTTGAAATGATTTATAACACTAATTACTCATATTCTGAGTGTGGAGACCTCGTCTTGAGAAACTTGATTGAAACAAGAGTCTGAAAAAGAAACGATTGTCAGTATGGCTTTGTTGTCTTGTGTGTGTGTGGGGGGGGGGGGGGGGGGGAGACGCCAGATTGGCGTTTCAGTTTGATTGATGTTTCCGACGTCCTGTCATTTTGTCAATTTTGGGGCCTGGTGCCAATTGGATTTCTGCGTCTTGGAATT